>CAHIKZ030000040.1:717500-1120027 GCA_903632075.3 Acanthosepion pharaonis
CAGGGCATAGGCAATCATGGCTTTCCACAAATTTCGTTTATTATCTGTGACTTTCCATGATTTCTTGGAAAACATAGTGTTTTTTTCCGTTGCCTTCTCTACAACTTTGAATTCAGAGTTGTCTTTCTTCTAGACTGGCTGCCACCCAAGGCTAGGGAGCCCATTATGTCCTGCTGTTTGATTCATAGCTGGGACTGAGATTATTACCAGATAGTCAAACGAAACAGTGAGTCAGGTAGTGACGAACTGGACAGTATGTTAACATGCCAAATGTCAAATGCCCCCCCCTGATGGAGTGGGCCCATTATAGCAAACAAAAATGCAATAAAGAAACAAACACAGACAACTGTTTAAGTAATAAAAAAGCAATAAGAAATTTATAAAGTCATCTGCACACTATCAATTACTCAAGTCCAACGTGACATTTTCAAAGCTAAAGATCATAAAGACAAGGTTAAGAAATTCGCTGAAGAGAATTTGGAATCATACATGTTGATATCCATTGAAAAGGAATTTTTAGATGAATTGAATATAGAAGCAATTATTGGCAGATTCGTACAATCATCTAGTGAACATATAGCAAATAAACTCTATTTCCAACACAATTACACACCCATGTATATACACGCCCAAACTTTATTTTCTACCCAATAACCGACAATATTTACAAATACGCCCTTAAGGTTCCACAGTACAACACACTCCGTTTAAATCAAAGTCTCTATTGTTTAGATATTAACATTACTTTGTGAAATAACTGACAAATCAGAGAAAACTAAAACTCTTTTTTTTTTCGAGCCTACTTTCGGAAAAAAATTCTTATAAAAACCCACAGATGACTTTCAGCGGCAGAGATGCGACTGTCTCCAAGCCGTTATATCACGAGAAGACGTGGCTACATAACCTTTTCATTTCCCTAGCACGTGCTGAAGGAAACCTGTATCGACGACTTCAAACGAACCATCTCAAACAACAACATCTCGGACGGTCAGTGAATCTTCGACGATGATCAAAGTCTTTTCTTGATCTCAGCTTTTTTTTCCTGTGGACCAACTACTAAAAGTCTTTTCTAAATTAAAGCTTGTTTTCTGCGGACCAAATACCCAAAGAGTTTAACTAAAAACAATTTTTACTCCTTTTTGACTCTTTTGAATTCATGTACATATGTTTATAAATACAAATGATTTATTTAACATGTTTTTTTTTGTTTTGTTTTGTTTTTAATTATTATTTGGAATTCAGGTGTTCGAATTTTTATATAAAAACCTGGACGACCGAATTTTCTGCAAACGATGGCTCTTAATATAGTGGACTTCCTGCACGAAATGCTCTATTGTGACTTTGATTTGTGTAAATTGTGCAGTAAACTATTTAAAAATATCAACCAATTATTTGAATTAAAAAAATCAATTATAACATTCTGTATTTACATTTGCTATTTACTGCAAGTAGTATATACAGTAGATGGTACACTATGATTACTAAGAAATGCACATTTTTTTTCGACGAAATTTCAGTTTTGAAAATTTAATAACATTATAGTTGTGGGTGGGCGCGCTCTGTCTCCTGGGAATCAAATTTTTTAGATCCAATCTGCCACTGGAGTGAAGTAAAAAAATTTGAAGTAGAATGGTTGCAATATGATTGTAGCTTTGAGTGTCGTTTGACCATGCATTATCAATTCTTTGACGATAACTGATGAAAGTGGAAAGAGCTCTGGAGACTTTGGATAATTATAAGTTCAAATTCATACTGGAAACTGAAAATGGACTGCACCGCAGAAAAGTTAAATAAAGATAATCTTAAACAAGTATAATTAGCAAAAATGCCGAACAAACAGAACTGACAAAGTTAGAAATAAACAATAAGAAAAGGAAAAAAATTGGACAGGACAAAATCATACTAAGCAAACAATATATATATATGCAAATTAAAACTAGGCAAAGCAACAGTCAGTTAAGTGTCATACGATTATACAGGCATGGGCGATCATGTCTCTTTCGATTGACAAGGCAGAATTTTTTTTTTCGCAGTAGGTTTTCATTTCATTCTGCGGTAGACTAGTTGTCAACCAAGTCTATAGGACTCAGTCTGTCCTGCTATTCAACAGTTAACTTGGAGAAGAAAGAATGGATTCATTCCTTTCCCAAAGATGAGGACAATAGTCGGAATAATTTAAATAGTGTACATAATACCTCATCTCATAAATATCGACAAAGAATTAATGTAATAACAGTGATTAGAGAAAAAATGGTGCCAATTCAGCAAATGCGAAAAATAATTATTTAAAGGATTAAAAAGATTTCGTAGGATGAATGGTGTGAAGAACTCAGATTTGTGAGAATAAATATCCGTGTATCTACGAATATATGTAGGTGAGAGTGTATGCATACATGTTATGGGCACGTGGTTAGGCCGAGGGGTTAGACCGTTCGCTTTCTGAGCATAAGACCCGGGTTCGAATCTCACCATTGTCGTAATATGTATGAAGATATACGCATACGAGGTTCGATAAAAAAAAAGTATCGGGACTATTACTATAAAAAATAAAACTACAACGCATATTGTAACAGAGTGTTTTTAATTGCAGGAAATTACAGTATGGTGATTTGGAAGAACTACTCTGGTACGTTTGTGTTTATACAACATCCACAGAATCAATTTGTGGCTTATACTGTAACTATGCTGAGCAGTCTTTAGTTACAGTTTCTGGGAGAGATTGCACAATTTGGCCTGATCAACAGTTGGAACAATACCAGTACGCTCAAACGCTCGGTCACGATGACTTTTGACTTCGTGCTAACTTCCAAACAGTTCCGCCCAACCAGTGTTACTCACAAAGGCTTAGGTCAAGCTGTGGTATGGTTTTCAGGCACTTTTCAAAGTTTCAGCACGCTTGGGTCGCCTCCCCAGGCTAATAACGTCAAAAAGACTTCATAACAAATCGACAATGGTGAGATTCGAACCCGGGTCTCATGCTCAGAAAGCGAACGATCTAACCACACGGCCTAACCACGTGTCCATAACATGTATGCATACATACATGTATATATACATACAAAGTTTCAGCACGTTAGGATCGCCCCCCCCCACTAGGCCGATAACATCAAAAAGTCATCTTCCTGACAAATCTATCGAGAATAATTCCTACTAGCACCCATACATGCATAAAGAAATTCGCTGGCTACTCGTATCCGACGATACCCGTCTACATCGGTTAGCCAATCCTTGTTGGAGACGCTTGCCCAGGCACATTTGTGTTTGTTCAACACCCACAGAGCCCACCTGTGGATTATACTGCAACTATCATGAGCTGGCCTTAGTTACAGTATCTGGTAGAGAGGGCGTTACCTAGTGTGATCAACATTCTGAATAAGGCCAGCATACTCAAACCGGCTAACACAATTATCAAGTTCAGTCTACCCAATTTCACACACAAGTCTTGTGTTACCCCATGGTATGGTTTTGCCGCACGCTAGGATTGCCTCCCCAAGACCGATAACATTAAAAAGTCACCTGGCGAATCGACCATGGTGAGATTAGAACACGGGTCTCATGCTCAGAAAGCGAACGATCTAACCCCTCGGCCTAACCACGTGCCCATAACATGTATGCATACATACATACATGTATACACAGTGGCGTAACTAGAGTAAACGTCACTCGGGGCGGTCCGCTCAAATGTCACCCCAATAACCCCGATTCCCGCTATGCTGAATGGTTAGCTGTAGCTAAATTTTCATACATGCTCTACCTCTACTTTACTCTACTGACCGGTACGTTACTGTTTACATGTATGATCCAAGACAAAATCCAATACCACAAAATAATCAGTTCAAATCAAAAGCTGAAAACATTGCTATTTTTCCTACTCACAAATTTCCCGACAATTTATTAGAAAATTTCTGTCGGGGGGGACAAAACTGAGGGGTCATAAATTATTTCTGGGGAGTCATATGCCCGCCTGCGAAACCCTGTGTCTCCACCACTGTTTTCAGACTATTTTTGGCACCTTAGCCAGGTTGAAAAATTTTGTTGGGGGTGACATTGTGTCACCCCTCCTGTGCTGGCACCCGGGGCGGTCCGCCCCTTAGCTACGCCACTGTGTATACATACATACATACATACATACATACATACCAACTCTAACACATATACCGTATTTTCCAGCTTACAAGACGCATTTTTTTCTAAAAAAAATAGCCTGGAAAATACGTATGCGTCTTCCAAGTAGGACAACACCCAGGCTCAAGTAAGCTTGAACGGTCACCTAATTAGCTTGACTGATAGGGACGTGGATTTGTATGTTGAGTCACTAAACTATAATGTTAGTTATTTAATTCAGCCTTTTATATGATGTAGCCACAGTACTTAGCTGTTACAAGTATTTCCATGACTATAAAACTTCCTGAAGCCGAGCCACAAGCTTAGATATGCTCTGTTTACTAGCAGCGGTAGGAGCATTTCTGCTCTTGACTAGTATTGCCATACAAACAAAATCGCACGAGTGATTAATGCAAACAATACGTTGCGCCAGTATGTGAGGGACGCATGGTGAATATGTTATTGTATGAGAATGACATTTTTTCTTAGAAATTTCTTTCTAATATTAGGGTGCGTCTTCCAAGCCGCAGCATCTTGTAAGCCGGAAAATACGGCAATTCGCGATTATTCCTCATTCGCGATTTTTAGGGACGCAGGACTATCACGACAATGGGAAAACCGCTAATAACTTTATCCCTCAAAACACGAATACGTAATGCTGTTGACCACATTTCTTTTTAACGATATAAGTGTGTTAAATCATAAATATCATTAAAACTAAAAAGAAGTTGTTTTTTTTTAAATATATCTGACATAGAAAGATAGTTATGGAATTTTGGAATTTATTAATAATTTTAGTTTATATTTATTTATTTATTTTTTTTTTTTTTGTTATCTATTATTACGCTATGACAGGTGTGGTGACATTTAACTCAAGTGTCAAGTATCTTCTAAAATAGACGCCCTGAAGTGAAGAATAAGAAAAAATAAAAAAAAAACTATAAAAAATATTATAATTGAATAATACGTACATTCGTTGAAAGAGAGTAATTGTTTTCTTGTCAGCGTTTTTCTGCTCTTTACATTTCTAGCCTACGCGCGTCGTCTGAGATTTTCTGTCATTTAATTCAATGAATAACCTTGAATAATCAAATCCATGAAAGTTGAATATATATATATATGTGTGTGTGTGTGTGTGTGTGTGTGGTATCCTAAATTTCCAGGAACCAGTTCTATAAAGGCAGGTATCTTTAGGAACCTATTGTGCTTATTTTCTTTTCAATCTGAGAAGGAAACAAACCACTTTATAGTATTAAAAAGAATTAAATCATTTTGATAATTTAATAGAAAACATTTATTTATTAAGATATTTTCAGATTGAAATTCTGTCCTCATCATATTTCTGTTCAGAAGTATGATGTTTTTGACTCTAGTGTTATCAGCTGTGTTAGGATTTCATAGCCACATTCGAACTGAATCACTGCAGCCCCAAAGGTCCAATAGAAAATCTATCAAATTTCTGATTATTTTGCCATATTTTTAACTTCAAAATGGTAGGAGGCGCGTGTCTATTAGAGTTTCACTTGGCGCACACACGAGCGTAGAGTAACTAACATTTTACCTAGACCATCGGCTATTAATATATAAGATTATTTTCGGATAATCCAACAACCAGTTAACTTTTATAATTTTAAGAATAGTTTCTCGCGAACCAGTAGGAGGCCACCATTGTATATACATTTTGAAAAAGAAAAATCTTTCTTTAAGTTTTTTAGTTTTAATTCCAAGCTATTGGCCGATTTAAATTTGAATTAATCTGAATCGAAACAAATATTACTTACTTTTAGTTTAAAATATCGCAGAGAAGCATTTTTTTAAACTGGAGGTGGGTGATTTCATGAGTTATTGAAACGTTTGTCGACAGCCTATTTTTGAAATTAATGTAAGGAGGAAATTACATAATGAATACAACATAAACGCCTTACACACACACACAACACACACACAAACACACACACACATATATATATAATTATATATATGAGATAACTATAAATATTTTTAGATATCAAGAACAATATTTGGGAAAAATGTATGACAAAGTGGAAAGTGAAGCGTCACAAGAAAACTTTTTCACTTTGTCATATATATATATATATATATATATATATATATATATATATATAATTATTTTGCGTCCTCCGGTATATTTTCTGACAAGATTTCTCGAATATTCAGGACGGTAAATGTAATTAATTATAAATACTGTTTAATTAAATAAACAGAGCATTGACTCAAGTATTAGTATCCATCTAAAATAACGTTTTACCAAAACAAATTAAAATATGTCGGATTTAACCATGTCATTATATATATATATATATATATATATATATATATATATATATATATATATATTAAGACATTTTTATGTTTATACATTCTTTTTATAGATACAAATATTTAAGTAAATGCTCTGTTTATAATAAACAGTATTAAACACACCTAGTGAGCCAGACAAACCTACCTATGTTTCACCTAAACGGATCGTCAGGGAAAGTAAGCCTTACAACTAACTAACAAAAGCGCTCAATACAACCGTAGAGCAGACCTAGATACACCTAGTGAGCCAGACAAACCTACCTAGGTTTCACCTAAACGGATCGTCAGGGAAAGTAAGTATGGCTTCAATGTAGTCTTTCCAGCTTATGTTTGCTGAGAACATTAGCCCGAGAACTCGCAATGAGTTATTTTCTTGAAGATCATCCATGTAAACAGAAACAGACTATCATCACATTCTTGTCCGTGTATTGCTTAATATATTGTACAGTAATTGTCATCTTTGATAATGGCTTATGTAAGCCGAAAGCTTAGATTGGATTAAAAAAAAATATGTATCAATATTGTGATTTTCTTTCTTCGTTTAATGATAATGTTATTAAGCTTATCAGACGTTATGAAAAGAATTTACATAAAATAAATAGACATTTGTCTATATTATTTAATGAAACATGTATGAATGAAAAAATGCTGCCTAAATACACACACAATATATATATTGTTACGAATTCAGATAGCCCAAACACGCATACACGCATATATTAAGGTTAATCTCCGCTTGACAACAGAAGAGGTCACGTGGGAGTCTCAAGTCATTTTGGGGAAGCAGGTCAAGAGGTTGACTGACCCAGTTACCCGTAGCAACAGACGTCTAGACAGAATCTAGACAGGGGAATGACGTAAGCAGAAGGAACTGGAATTCGCGCCAAAATGCAGGACACGTGGGAATTAGAAAATTACTTAGAAGTCAGTTGCTGTCTTGTCTTTGAAGGAGCAAGACTCGAAATCGAAACGCTGATAACTTATGAACGGAAAGATGAGACTCATTTTGGTAATGATGGAACTTGTCCAATTCATCATAAGCAACTCCGGATAAGAAATATAAGGATGTATATTTCTGTTCGTCAACTCCAGATTGAAGAAGATAAATCGAGTTATTTATCACAGAAGACGCAAGGAAATTTGCACGCTGAGAATACAGCCTGTGTTTGAAGAAAAGAAAAGAGAAATCAAGAGAGTAGAAAAAAGTACATATCTCTGTTGCAGCCGGGCCGTGTTTGAAATTGAATTTGTGTAAAGAAAAGAAAGAAAGAAAAGAGGAAACGTGAGAGAGAAAAGAAAGCACAATGAGTAAGAGAGAGAACTGAATATAAAGATAAGTAACTATATATTTTGGACCCGTGTTAGAAAGATACACATGCATCCATAAATTTTATGTTCTCACAAACACCTTTCCGCATGTCAAAATAGTAATATATAAATCCTATCCCATCTCTCTTTTTTTTTTTTTTTTTGTTTTTTTTGTTTTTGTTTTTTGGTTATGCGTTGGTTTCTGCATTCGTAATTATTCATACTTATTTTTTTATCCGTTCGGGTTCAGTCGAATCCACTTGGATTTGGGCATATTTTGGCATCCCAACATAAGTCTTGAGGTTCTGGTCGTCGGATGCTTTACTCATGCTTATATTTTTCTTTTATTGTAATATCTTGTGTATATGTATATATTAAAATTCTTATACCAAAATTTATTACGCCTTATCGTTCATCCTTGAATTGTGGATCGGTATATGTGTTGAAACCGAAGCGAACCTGGGAAAAGACTACTGTTTGATTATCTCAATCGAACAGTGTTCTTTAAAATATTTTGTTTACTAATTGTTCATTTGTCATGATCTGGGAGAGATAGCCCATATCTCTCCATAGACGTGATAACGTATATATCTCCTGGTCGGCGTATGATTGCGTTATAAATTATTCGTCGAGTAGGGCATATGACAATATATATATATATATATATATATATATATATATATATATATATATGGGATAATGATAGATAAAAAATTGTAATTTTTTATTTAAATCTTTATAAAGATTTTGCCATCGGGACATTTAGTTTTAAAGGAATTGTGAAAAAAGAAAAGAGAAAATCTTTGGTTCAGGACATTGATAGATATAACATTGATGTACGATGTCTCCAACAAAGCCAAACCAAATAAGGACTTGATATTATTGTCGGAGTTTAGGCAACATAAGTTAATTGCTTTGGTAAAAGACAATAAATATTATCGAAATTGTTTTGCCATCAATACCAAATGGAAAAATAACATCCATACACATTAGACGAACAACGATATTATAAGACATTGAACAACATCATTATTACAGGAGAGAGATATGGAAGAAAGGTTTATTCTCCCATTTGTGTTTCCTTCATTATGGGCTATTATTATATCCGTGATATAATAACACTGTACTTCACGGACGGAACAGAACAGCAGAAAAGAAAAAGAATGACAAATATGTTTTGTTCTCAGAGAGAGGGCTTTATAATGCTACGTCGTACACAAAATTATATATATATATATGTTTGTGTGTACACGTGTCCCAGAAAAATTATAACATATATGCAACCACAAACGGTGTGTAAAAAAAGAGAACCTTTCTTGTAATATTTCTCGAAGGGGAAACTGGAGTTACGGCGGATTCTATATGGACACGATTAGGTACTGTGGGGTATTTTTTTTTTGGAGGGGGGAGGGGTTTCCTGTAAGACCTACCGCTGTGGGCTAAGAACGTCCTTCTGCGGGCTCTAGATCGCAACAGCCCTTCGTCACTCTATCCCCTGACGTCATTCACTGGCCCTCACCTGACCCTCGTGACTCTCTCAACGAAGGGGAGATAATCGCCGTTTGCATCCCTACAACATTAAAAGAACTATTAATAAAATCCCATCATTCCCAGTAAAACCTTTAAAAATTTTGGAAGATATAAAACACTTTCGTCAGTTGGTACAATGCAAGGTGGTTTGGAAAGGGTTGATAAGAGATATTTACAAAGTTTCTGAAGATAAATCAAATTGGAGTGTGCCTTCAAGCCGAAACAGCTCTGATTATAATGATGTCAAAAAGCTTCTAAAAACATACATTGCTATAAGAGCTGTATAATATTCTCACCCTTGATGAACTTATCGTGGCGTGTGGCTTAGAGGTTAAAATGAACATTTGATTTACCAAGAAGATTAATGAAGGATGATAATGACGATGAAAGGAGTCAGGATCAATAAGTCAATGCGGACGATCATTTCCTTAGCTGTATAGTACGTGTTTCGCCAGGGCAACATACAGTTTTGAATTCAGAGTTTTCCTTCTCCAAGACCGGTTGCCAGCTAGTATTTAATCATAACTGAGGGTAGACGAGTTGGATTCATACCTTTCCCAATTGTATTAGAACCTAAGTGAATGTAATGAAGCCTAGTTCATTACATTCTCTTACGTGCTAATACCGTTGAGTTTTACGGGAAAACACACTGGTAATTTTAACAAAATAAGATAAGGAATTTATTCACAAATTTACACGCTTGAAGTAGAGTTAGTAGCTCATTTCAAATCAGAATTCTTAGTCCGTAGTTTTAACATATTATCGTGAAGAGGAAATGTTCGTACAACAAATTAAATAATCTGATACAAAATAATATTCAAAAAGGTTTAAAACAAAGGTAGGAGAGTTCGTTGCTCACATACTGGATATATATGGTTTGCATACGTTCCAAAGAAAAGAGATAGTTTGAAATACTTAGCTTTCTTGGATTATTGAGACAAAAATTCTTTGAAGTGCTTCTTGCTGGTTAGAGGCCGATAATATAATTGACGAGTAATTTTACAGTGGCGAGTACTTCAACGCTGGTCGTGAGGACCTGAAACGAAACCTTTCATATGACTTCAGACACTTTTCTCATTAATTTCTTTGTTCTCCTCATTTTATATCAAAAATAGTTTCGTCACTTTCTTTCTATATTCTTAACTCACCAGCTAATTTCTGTGAAGGCAAGGTTTTCATTGGTCCAAGCGCAATTTAACAGATGCTCGCGAATTTCTGTCCTTCTTCTCAGCTCACCGATTAATTTCTGTAAAAGCAAAAATCTCACATAGTCTCGCGAATTTCTTTCGTTCTTGATCCATAGTCCTGCCAGTTTGAAGGAAGTTGATGAAGGGAGTTATTATTATTTCGCATTCACTACAAACTGATCGGTTTCCCTCTAATAATGAAATTAGGAAAATGAGGGAGGGCTCAAACAATAAATTTAACAATCAATAACCCAAGACTTTTTTAAGCGAAAATATATTAATTTTTTATATTTAATTTATATATATATATATATATATATATATATATATATATATATATATATATATATATATATATATATATATATATATATGCCCACTACTAATTTAATGACGCGGAAATAGAATCGGCGAACAGAGTTCAAATCCTGCCTTAGCCTTTTGCATTCATTTCAATACAAATGTCCTTGGTTGATGCGTTGGTTGATTTTGTTTAACGGGATATCAACCTCTATGGATTATTAAATGCATAAATCTAAATATTTTGAACACAATCTTATGACTGCAACTACAGGTAAATAGGTATTGTTGGTAATTTTTTTAGATAACTATGTGTTACTGGTATTTTTACTATAAAAATGTATTTTTATACTTTCATAGGCTTGTTTTTGCAAATTCCCTAGGGAAAGGCGCGAATTCGTTTCTTTTCTCTCAAGCTATGGATTAAATAGCAGGGTTGACTGGGATCTCTAACGTGGTTGGCAGTCACAAAGGACAAATCTGAATTCAAAACCATGGAGATATCAATGGAAAATCCCTCTATTTTTTCTCGAAGAAAAAAGTGATAATGCACAGTTCAGAGATACTAAAAAAAAAAAAAAAAAAAAAAAGAGTTTTTTTTCTGTTCGTGTAGGCCAGTTGTGGATGATAGCGACATTAGCTAAGAATAACGTTATAATGCGCGGAAAGTGGCCCAAAATATTACAAAAAAAGGCCGTATAGATGCATTTGAACGCTGTCAAGGCTGGAAAATGAAGAATGGGAAGCTCTAGCCCAGATTTGGTAGCAATACTCCATCTTTTGGTCTTATCTGACTCTTATAAAGGTAAAGTATGATAAGTACAGTTGGGTACTTTCTGGAGCGGTACAAAAAAGCGGCCATTTCTTTCACCATCTGTAGCCATGGATCGTACACACGTACGACACCTGAAATCTATGGCGAGCTTGAAATCTAATGGATGATCAAAGCCGGATTGCGAGTACAACCTTTTTTCATGACGGGAGGGAGAAAATTTAAACTTTACACACACACACACACACACACACACACATATATATATATATATCACGTCACACATTATGAAATGGACAAATCCGACAAATATTTTAAGACTTTTTTTTATAAAAAAAACGTATAAACATAAAAAGTGTCTTTATATATATATAAGTTTGTCAGTATCTGTCTATATTTCTGAGATGAGGTATTATGTACACTATTTACATTATTCGGAGTATTTTCCTCATGTTTGTCGCCATGTTTATTACAACTCTATTACACCCCCGCCCCGGTCTTCTTCAGGTGGTTGGAATGTCGAACTGAACCCTTTAGTTCGCTCATTGGCGTAGACTGTTCTAGTTCCACGTGCCATGTTTAATGGATGTCAGTTATCAGTTATCTCCTGTTAATTCCCCTCGCCAAGTTCCCCACTGCTTTAACCGAGTATTGAACTCACACTCTTTGGGTCCTGTCACTGGATCTTTCTAACGCCTTTATCCACTGTGTCATGTCTCCTTGGAGACATCTGTGTATGAATTTCTAGGTATTATAAACCTAACGTCTTCAGCAATCATTTTTTACCAGTGCTCATATTGCAATCGTTGCTGTTATCTTTCCATGTTTTTACCAGAGCTGATATTGCAATTTTTGCTGTTATTATTGCTTTTCTCTGGCACTCCTTATTACTGGTTCCCATATTGTATTCATTTCTATGCTTGGTCGGCTCAGATTTTGTGACCTAGCATATGTGTTGATTCCTTAAGTTTACGAATTTTCCAATGGTGTTCTTTGTTTATGATCTCAACCTGATCCCACAGAGGGCGGTGATCTCCCTTCTCTCTCCATATGTGGTCAGCCACGCCTGATTTTTTCACTTCCCCTCGTGTTACAGCTTTCTGATGTTCTTGAAGCCTTACCTTAAGGAGGGTGGCTTGTCTCCCCTATATACTTCTTTCCGCAGCTGCACGGGATAGCGTACACACAGTCTTTAGTCATGTTCTCCTCTATGGCGGAGGGGGGGTCTTACACGAGAGAGATATCTGCGAAGTGTCGTTCAGCTTTTGAAGGTTGTCCTGATGTTATATGGACCGCAGATCCTTTGTATTTTCTCTGATAACCCCTTCACATAAGGCAGGCGGACTGTTTTCTGAGTGCTGTTGTCCTCCTCTTGTACCCGCCTATCCCAGTTTTTTGGGGCTGGGTAGTTGTTACATTGTAGGGTGCTACTTATACTGACCAATTCTTTATGTAATGTCTCTTGGACGCCAATTATGACTTTTGCTCGGTGTTGTAAACATCGGACGATCCTTTTCTTTATGATGTATGGATGGTGGGAGTTGAAATTGAGGTACTGTCCGGTGAATGTCGGTTTACGGTATACGGATGTCTTGAACCCCTGCTCTGTTCGAGATGTGGTAGTGATGTTTTTAATTTCCGAATACGGTTAGCACATTATGGCTTTGTTCATACACTGAACATACACAGAATGCACACACTCTACTAAGCTGATAATCGAATCATCCTTGATAATGGCTAAAGGTATAGCCGAAAGCGCTCGGAAATACAAAACATTCGGACAGTTCTTACACACCCTTTGTCCAGAAAAGAAAGCTCTTGTCAGAACACAAGAAAAATTAAATAAAAAGCTCATCCGTAGTACCTTGTCTGTCGTTTTTAATGAAACATGCATAAAGGAAGGATTGCTGCCTAAATATACAACTATATATATATATATATATATATATAGTCATCCACAGACAGATTGTTTCGCTATATCACAGCGCCTCAGTGTGACTTAAAGTCCGATTGCTTCAAGCCGGGATCGAAACCCGACTGATTTGATATCATCAGATCTCTTACTTTATATATATATGTGTATATATACATTCAAAATGGAGTGAGGCGCGTGTCTATTAGAGTTTCACAAGGCGCGCACACGAGCGTAGCGTAACTAACATTTTACCTAGATCATTGGCTATTAATATATAACGTTATTTTCATATTTTATTTTTATTATTCTCCCCAATACTAAACACTTTTACTCATACATATAATACATCTTAAAAAACAATATTTTTTTTGCGTATACAGGGTGTCCCTAAAAATGACACCATTTAAAATGTGAATATCTGAGTAACCACATGTCCCAGGCAAACGAAATTAAACAGGCTTCATGTTGAACAATAAAAGATTTATTTATAAAAAATCGAACAGGATATTCAAAGAGATGTAGATTTTATAAAGCTTCACAAATGTTCAATATGCGCACCACCTGTGACACGACATACGGCAAGTCTGTAGTCCAGCTCCTGCCAAACACGCTGTAGCATCTCTAGCATAACATTCTCCAGCGCCTCAGTGATTCTCTGCTCGAGTTCCTCTAGGCTTGTAGGAAGGGAGGAATATAGACCCGTCCTTTCACATAGCCCCATAGAAAAAAAAATCACAAGTTAGGTGAACGTGGTGGCAATTTCAACAGTAGATTGTCATTATCACTGGTACGGCCGATCCATTTTTCTGGTAGATTCTCATTTATATGTCCATACAGTAAACTGAGTTTTCACACATTTTTTTTATTAGACTACAAAATTATGTCAATTTTATTTTTTATATATATATATATATATATATATATATATATATATATATATATGAAGAAATATACTCAATGAAAGTGTGCTATATTTATGGGTTAAAGTGCTCAATATCAGAGATAGAGCGCGTGTAAATATAAAAGTGGACATTGAAGTCAACACTTAGTGGCGACAGGCTGTTTCATGCTAGACGCAATCGTATATATATATATATATATATATATATATATATATATATATATATATCCCTCCCAGAGCTTTGCATACACACTCAGGTTCACTAATTGGTTATGTGAGGCTGAGTTCTCGCTAATGTGAAAAAGACGGCATTAAAATAAATATATTTCTTTATTACTGTTAAATAAACATATCGTTGACTGACGTCGGTATGACGAGGCGATGATACTTCATCCTGAGACAGGCAGACTTGAGTGAGAATTTTGTTTTAGGTCAGTCAGTACAGACGAACGGATGAAAAGTTCTTTTTAACTCTAGTGAGGAATAAACTTGAGGAAATGTATGGTTGTGAGTTCTTCCCAGGAGAAATCTAAATCTACAGTCAGTTTTGGCACGATTTGTAAATTGGATCCCAGATACGGATAGGTTGCGTATATATATATATATATATATATATATACATATATATATATATATATATACATACATACATACATATATATATATATATATATATATATATATATATAAGGCAGATGTGTGTGTGTAACGAATACACGGTCGCAATTTTCGACGGATTTGCACCAAAATTTACATGCACATGCTCCAAGTTAGCGGGAAGGCCAAGACTGACTTTGCATTTCCCAACACCCATCGATAGTGAAAATAATCGATTTTTTCATGCTTCTACGGCAGTTTTCATGTAGTTTACGGCCATTTTGTACTGGCCAGAGTGAGAGCCTATAGCTGGCTGCCACGAATAGGCAGGAAGATTCTATTGGCCAGCATGAGAGCCAACAGCTGACTGACACGAATGTTTACTCGCATGCTAGCATGCAAAAAAAAAAAATCGATAGCTGCATTCGTCACAAGTGGGAAAAATTTAAATCTGCATGGCACTTTACTCCAATTGGCTCATTCGCTTGCTTAAACTCAACGGTGATTCTGATTCCGCACAACTGGGTCGGGTGTGAAAAAGTATTTGTTGTTAACATTCTTTTTTCTTCCGGTTTTTCCAGTTACGAGTCCTTTTTTTTAAAGCTGATTGTTTTGTGTTCATTTTGTTTAGTTCTTTTTTCGTAACAGATTTAATGTTTAGTATAGAGCTTAGAAAAAATTTGTAGCGTGAGATAGGCAAGAAGTAAGGCATGTAGCAACATCAGCACGGCAAAGGGCACTCCTTTAAAGGCAAGGAAGGGCAAAACTATTTTAAGTCAAGTGATAGCGATTGCTGTATGAGTCGTACGATTTTTGAATCAAGCACGGGCAACGCCGGGCCATGCTGCTAGTATATATATTATGTGTGTGTGTGTGTGTGTGGTAGGATAAGGAGCAAATAGGAAACGTTTATAAATCTAACATGTTTTGCCTTTATTAAAGCTTTATCAGAGAGTGAGATATATCCCATGAAGTTATATCTCATTCTCTGATGAAGTTTTAATAAACCGAAAGATGTTAGATCTATAAACGTTTCCTATCTGTTCCTTATCCTATCATTCTGTCGGATTTCGATCCATATTTGATCTATATTCGATTCCAGTATGATTGATACAAATAAAATTTGTTACTTAACCTGATTGGTGTTTTGAAGACGAACCGTTTAGTAATCGTTCTGTCCACTCGTCGGGAGGCTTCACCAAGACTGCAGATTTTTTCATTTTCGTTGTCTTTATATTAAATTAAAAATTAATTTATGCGCTAATTATTGGCGTGAGGTTGGTATTTCCCCTCTTTGTGTGTGCACGTATGTATGCGTGTAGGTGTTTGGGTGTGTGTGTTTGTGTACGCGTGTATGTGTATATGTATACGCGTTACAACCACACGTATGCATATATACGCATGAACACCGGCAAGCGCATACACACTCGAGCATGCACAGGCGTACGTATGCAAGTGCACACGCGCACAGACATACAATGAAAGAAAAAGAAAAAAATCAACCTTACATAAATAAAAAGTGCAAACATTTTTTTTAACTTAAAAATTAACGAAAACGAGAAAATAAGCAGCCAATTGCTGGTATCTCCTGACGCGTGAACGGACCAATTGCTGGAGGAGTCGAGATGCACAATATAACATCAATCAGCTGTCACAAATTTTATATTTGTATTAATCCTCTCTCTCTCTCTCTCTCTCTCTATATATATATATATATATATATATATATATATATGGAAAACCGAAAGTTAAAATAGCTACAACTGAAATAAAGAGAAAAAAGAGAAAACGAGAGAAAAGGTTAAGGAATTAGTGTAAAGTGTTTCGTAAAAAGAGGTTGTATTTTGCTTTTAAATTTAAATAAATCGTTCACTCGCCAGTAATGTACAATCGCCTGATGAGTTGCATTGATGTGCATCGAAACACGACAGCAGTTTTGTAGCAATTTTTACATGTTGTCGGTGTAATATATATATATTCAGGATAGGATTCAGTTCAACAGACAACGTCTGTCTATCATTCATTTGTATTTTCTAATACAGTAATTCCCCGAGTTACGACAGTCACTATCTACGACGATTTGTGGTTACTTTTTTAGCAATCTCCATTAATTTTGTTTCGACTATAAGTTGGTGATTTACAGATAAAAAAGAAAAGAAATTTTTTTTTTCTTTCTTCCTCAGATTTACAGCTGCTTCCGAGTATTGCAAGAGACAAGGTTCCCTTTGTCATTTCATCTACCGAGATCCAATGACATTATTGGCTTAAAACAATTTCATTTCCTTATATGTATTATATTTATGTTCTCCGTGTGTGATTTTTAGTCCTAATTATGGTAACATATGCCATAGAAATGTGTCCTAGTTTATTATTTATCTATTGCGTTCGCACAGGTGAGTGGTGTGTACCCCTTATATACGAATAATTTGTTACCCAGCAAATTTTGTGGAGAAACTGTCGAAAATGTTTTTGTTCGATTATTTTCGACTGTGTTTCGGAACTTAATGTTGTATTACGGCTTACTTTATCATCTGAAATTTGGTTACTACCTATAATTTCCTTAAGGTTCTTAGGTCTACGATATGCTAGAAGACCGGGTTCCTCAAACAAAGTTTTTAGGTCTGGTTTGAGATGTAGTATTTCCCAGTCACTCTTGATTATCTGAGATAGTGAAGAAAGAGTAGCGTTGAAAGTGGTTACTAGAGAGATACATCTGGATTTATTTTTAATTCTTTATATTAGGGTGTCTTCTCTAGGTATGGAAATTGCTTTATTTATTTGTTCCCTGATTAGGTGTTATTTATAGCCATGTGTTGTGAATTGGTGATTCTTAAAAAAAAAAAACAAACAAAAAAAACAAAAACATATATACACAACGAATACAAGTCCTTGTGTTGGTCAAACGGCCTCTTTTAAGTTGTTTTTAAGATAAAGGCTGTGGATATTCATGTGATTTTGAATTCCCTTGGCTATTTTGACAGTTTTATTGGTTGCTGGGAAGGGGATGTGTGCGTGTTAAGTGTATGTTATCATTTGTTCTGTGTATGATGTAAGTGTATATATTAGTATGAGCGTGTGTATAAGTGGGGGATCTCAACACCTCCGCAAGCATGTCTGTTTTGTATGAAAGAAATGTTGGTAGGGCTTGATTTATGGGGTTATATATTAATTCTATCTATGTTGCTAAATTTGTGGTTTAGCCTGTCTGGATGAAGTGTTTTGAGGCGCCAAATCCATTTGTCTTCATGTTACTCGAGAATTTTTTAATGTTATTTTTTCTGTCTAAATCATTTTTTTCAATTATAGTGAACTTGACATGGCTTTTAAAATCATGTTTTTCTAGGCGGAAATGTTGTTCTACAGGTAATAATCTTTCGTGGGGAGCCGACTTAATCCGATTCTGATAATAATTAATTCTGTATTGAAAGGGTCATTCAGATTTTCCCACATATTGTTTTTGACATAGTGTGCATTCTAGTAGGTAATGTTATGTCTTCTAAAATTAGAGTTGTGGTAGATTTTGAAAGTAGATTTAGTAACTGAGCTAGTGAACGAATTGGTGTGTCTAATGCGGTTACAGCATAAGCTCCTTTTGTTGTTACATGATTGAGAAAATCCTGTTGTTTTTATTTTTGGTCTATTATGGATTACCTTATCACCTAAAAATTAGTTAGTACCTATAATTTGCTTAAGGTTCTTAGGTCTGCAATATTCTAGAAGGGGTGTAGTATTTCCCAGCGACTTTTGATTTTCTGAGATAGTGGAGGAAGAGTAGCGCTGAAAGTGGTTACTAAAGGGATACGTCTGGATTTATTTTTAATTTTGTACATTAGGGTGTCTTCTCTAGGTGTGGAAATTGCTTTATTTATTTGTTCTCTGATTATGTGTTGTTTATAGCCACGTGTTGTGAATTGGTGTTCGAGACTTTAAATGTGTTTATTTAGTTCTTCATTGTTGGAACATATCCTTCTGAGTCTAAGTGCATGTGAATAGGAAAGGTGTTTAGGGTGGGTAGACTTTATACAAGGAGGCACGGTGGAGTAGTGGATAGTGGCACAGATTTAGGAACCGGTGAGCAGAGTCAAATCCATCTAATACCTTTGGGAAAGGTATTAATCCTCTTCAGACTGGGTTCTATATATATGGCAACTCGTCTAGGAGAAGGAAAACTCTGAATTCAAAACCTGCGGAGAGTTGTTTGAGGACCTTGTGGCACGTAGTGCACTGGATCTGTATTCGGCCATTCAAAATGTGTGATTGGTTCTGCACAAAACCTTCACCACTATAATCAAATCATATATACTGGTGTCTGGCTGTCGGTTCCTAAGAACTGAGCTGCTTGACCCTCATACGTCGAATACGACAGGAGAGACCACCATATATATAATAAAGATTGAATTATCTTGGCTCTGTGAAACTTGGAATTGGGAAATAAATCTTTGAACTTTTTACTCACTTACAGGTAGCGTCAGGTATTTGAGAACACGTATTCAGAAAGCCATAACTAAAAATCTTGTCTATTTTCTCAGTCCTGCTATGGAATCTTCGACTCTAACACAGGAAATGAAATGTCATGTCGTCCACACAGATTCGGAGGTTGCAGTCTTCTGAAATATCGCCAGATCCTTCGTGCTTAATATAAAGAACTCCAGACCTCAAGTAAAAAGACATCTTCAGTGGCCAAAAGAAAAAAAAATTGTCGACTCTCAGACATTCTCGGGAAATTCGGCAAAAACGCGGGAATATCAATGAGGGCCATTGCCAATCACTTCCATGTGTCTGGAGTGTGATGGAGTGGTGTGGAGGTAGGGGGGATATAAGAAATTTTCCCCGAAAGTAGGCTTGAGAAAAATTGGATTTATTTTTCTCTGATTGGTCAAATATTTTCTATGGTGATGTTAATTTCTAACCAATATAGACCCTTTGATTTAAATGGTGTGTGTTGTATTGTGGAATCTTTTTGGCATGTTTGTGAATGTTATCTGTTATTGGATAGAAATTTGGGAATGGCATGTAATTGTTTTGGGAATAGAGTTGATTTCCAACACAATTGCAATAGGGTTTCCTATAGAGGCACCCAGTGAGGATCGATCTCAATAGTAATGGCCAGTGAGACTAAAAACTAGTCATTACTTTCTGTAAGGTACCCACTACTTACACACCCTTTCATATGCATAAACGCATACCTTCTTTGCTACTTACACAGTCAATTCATAAAATAGACATATTGAAATTATAACCTATGTACAACGATCGATCATATGCAATATAGGTGAACAATTCAACTAGAAAAATTGAAAATACAATGTATCTAAATACAAATTAGATGTGTGTCATATCATTCCATCTTAAATAAATCAACAATTTTTGCGGCAATTTTTAACATCAACTTGAGATTTTTTTTGTTAAATAGTTGAATTTTAACAGATTCAACATTATGGATAAAAATAGTTTAATTTTATATGGCGTTTTTTTTAGACTTAGCATGAGCAAAACAAATGCGTGTATGTAGACGAAAAAAAAGAAGAATCCTGAATGACATCAAAATCAGCGAAATTTTTTCATCCTAATTATTAAATTTAATGACTATGAAATTAATAGTCAGTTGTTCTTAGTTTACGGTATAAATGTGGATAGAACAACAAAGCAAATGTTGATAAGATAGCGAGGGTCACAAAGCACTGATCAACCACCCAGGTCAAGGGGAAGGGATAGTACGCACCGACTCTGACTGACAACTAGTATGATTGTGACCGTCACCTTCTAAAATCCAAAGTCCTTTGAGTTCAAATTTCAATGGGTCATAGTTGGTTTTGCTTACGTACTCTCTTTTTTGCTCTATCCTGAGGGCACGATAAATGGTGTTTTCAGCGAGAAGAGAAATAGTACAAACAGAAAAAAAAAACTGAAAAAGTTGTCGAGTCAGAAATAGGCAAGATTTTGGGGATTTTTCAATACAAACAGATATTCTGGAGCACAACAAACCAGCAGACCTTATTGGTGGAAGATAAAATAGAAAAAGGGTGCGAATGAATAGTCTCCATCAACTTTTAGAAAAATAACTTTTTACTTTGTAGAAAAAAAAAAAAAAAGAATGACATTGGAATACATTTTGTTAAAAGTTTAAAAAAAACGACTGAAAAAAAACATTTTTATAGCTTTTTTTTTTAGTTTAAACTACATTTTAATTTTAATAACCGTAGCAAATAAACCGTATTTTATTTTCTTGTTTTTATTAATCGTAAAATATTCCATAAAATCACTATTTTCCATTAAAAATTAGGTTTTTTTATCAATTAAAATTTCATTTTTAAAATTATTTTCGCTACGAGAACTCAACTTCGTCATTATTCGGACATGATCGCGGTTTTTTGTAACACATTATTAATGGAAAATGTCCAAAAAAAAAAAAATAAATCTTTGTTTTCAAATAAAATGTAATGTTTTAAAGTAAAAATAATTTTTTTCGGGTTTGAGATCATAGCAAATTGTCAACGCTCATCTAGGAAAAGTCGCCGACATTTTTTTTCTTGAAGTGAGAAAGTGATGTTTTACTGATTTAAATGCAATTTATTATTTTATCCCTACTGGAATTAACTTACTCACGTAAGTTTTTTTCTTTTCTTTTCCTATAAATAATTATAAAAAAAGGATGAAGTCAGTTTTATTTTTGAGACAATTCTTAAATTTTCTGTGTCAACGTGTGGTGTGATAAAAAAAAACAAAAAAAAAAACTCAATAAGTTCTTTAAAGAAAAGAAATTGTTTTTTTTTTGTTTTTGTAAAGGAACTGTTGAAAATTCCAAACTCGGCAGAAAAAGTTTATCCTGAAACAAAAACTTACATATCCTTAAAAAGAAAGATAAAAGAAAAGAAAACCTATGTCCACTAGTGTACTGTGTAAAAACTATAATTGAAAATTTAAGTTTAAGGATTTTTAGAGAAAAGAAAAATTACAAATCCTAATTTCGAAAATAAATTTTACTTTACAAAATCTTTTTACATTATTAAAAAAAATCCCCTTTTCTGTACATTTAAAAATAGTTTATTTGGAGAAATTTCGGTGGGTGGGTCTTTTATTTTTTTTCTTGTTTATTGAATTAATAATTATAATTGCTTAAAAGCGGATCTTGCACAAAAATGGACGAGGTTATCTTATTAAAATTTTTATTAATTGTTATTCATCCTCAGTTTTTTAAGCTTTGAATGCATTCTTCGCCACTGTAATTATCAACACTGTACGTGTATTTATTAAACAATTCTATCATTTATTTAGTCAACTGTTTCTTCTTTTTGAATATAAATCGTTGCTTGTCTTCCAAGAGGCCTTGGGCCAGGAGCGGTAGTTAAGCTATCTGGGTGGTTCAAAAAGTAATGTCCGATTTAAGGTCTCTATTAAAAATGAAAAAGTCCATGATCACGAGAAAATATTTATTCGTTACGGTTCGTCAACTAGCTTATAGATGCCACTCCTTTAAAATTCCCTCGGTTTTGAAGCAAAATATGAATCCAATCCAACTCATAATGATCTCTTGATGTGTTAAACTTAAGACCATCCAAATGATTCTGTAGTCCCTGAAACAAATGATAATCAGAACTAACTCAGAAGGACCACGGTGAAGAGAATATGGTGGATGAAGCAGTATTTTCCAACCAACCCTTTGAAGTGAAAGTCGCTTTTGGTTCAAAGCTGTTTTCAAACGACATGCATGGCACATAACTGATTGAATGGACAATTCCTTCAATATCCCTCCAGGCACTCAACATGATCAACTTTGGATGAAGTCCTCCTTTTGGTTGTTGAACTGGTATTCCTATTGATCCATCCATGATCAGCGGCGTTTAATGTTAAATCGTCCACTTCTCATCACCTGTAACAAGCCTACCTAAAAATGGTGCCTGAAGGTGTCATAAAGCAATGATTAACACCAAGTAACACGCTGTTGAAGATTCTCTGGAGACAGTTCGTGTAGGACACACTTCCGAGGCTATGAAATCTTTCCGATCTTTTTTAATTGGCCCTAGAGTTAATAATGGTGGGATTGTCAGTGACAACAGCTCATTGGAATAATTTTTTTTGGGGGGGTGACCCTCTTTTTGAAGTTTGCTCATCCTTCAAACTGAAATCCCCACTTCAGAAATGGTAAAACCACCACCTGCAAACATCTTTCATACACTGCATCATTTCCATAAGCGCTCTGAATAGACTTTGCTGCTGAACTTGCATGGACACCTTTATGAAACTAAGATATGCCAAATGTGCTTTTTAGATGAGACGAATATGGGCGCGAATATTGCATTAAGTCATGAAAAATATTTTTATAATCTGAAGGAGGTACTTAATTCCTTAACTATAACGAGAAGCTCAAATTTCATAAACTATCTAAAACTTCTTTTTTTTTTTGCACCAACCTGGTTAAATGTTTCTGGTTTTTTTCTCCATTGTGCTGTGAACTGATTGGCTTTGTTACAAAGTCACTAAGTTCACACAGCATAATCCCTATTCTTGTGTATCAAATGCACGTGTCGGCACGATTATTTTCTTCAATACCCCCACCCACCTCCGGCTCAGTGCTTATGTGGTACAGCATTCACCCACCCTCACCTTCTCTGCGGCATGATTATTTTGTCCCAGGAATAAAAATTTCCCGGCGGACCGTTCATTTGAATTGAACTAGCACGCTTATTTGATAAGTTGAAAAAACTCCCACCGACGTAAATACTTAAATGCACTTTGTACCACTTGTATAAAAAACAGCTTTGTTTCCCAATGAATTGTATAGAAAACTGTAAACTTTTTATTTGAAATGATGTTATAAACTTCAAATTGAATGAAATAAAATTTAAACAGATATATTTACATTTTACTGTTGTTACATCAATTAACTGAAAATTTGTATATTTATTTCAGTTGTCAGTGCAAGGGAGACAACTGTTACACTAAGTGTCTGCTATGACAATGATAAACTGCTCAATGATACTTACAAAGACCAACTTGATAGAGCACACAATTGGAAAAATATTTAAAGACTCACAATCAAAAATCAGTGAGTAGTACAGATTTAACAAAATATCAATTTCATATAATAGCCGTAATTTTTGACATGGGTAAAATAGTTAATAAATAATAAAAAAAGAAAGTTATTTACAAAGTCAACCATATTTTAGAGTAATCAAATACTGATTAGTTACAAGCATTTTTATAGCTTTATTTTCAATCTTTATACACTGGGACTAGCAAAATAGGCTCAAACTTCTTACCTATTTAAAAACAAAAAAGACCATGAAAAATTTTCTTTATGAGGCCAGGGGTGTAAATTATTCAAATTTTGAAAATAGTATAAAATGCAATAATTTTTAATTGTGTTATGTTGCTGTAATTGTTCAAGCTCACTAAGAATATTCCAGAATTTAAGAAATTCTAACTGAATATGAATAGATTTCATGATTCTACTGACAATTTAATAAGTTAATAAATCTTTAACAATAAAAATCATTTTCATTTCAAAGTGACAGTGCCTTTAAAATTTTAATTCCACAAACACTTTTGGCATCATAGAAAAAACCTCATAGCATGTTTGAATTGGGCACTTTGATATAGTGTAATGGTTAGCAAGCTTATCTCACTAAATCAATTATGACTGAATAGTGAATTCAATCCTCACTGGGTGCCCCATAGTTTCAGCTGTGTGCTACATCTAAGCTATGCTTATAAAACCACCGTAGCATATTTGAACCATTAGTAACTATTGCTCATATGAATTTTATTATTCTTCAAAAGCATGAAATTTATCAGCAAGAAATTCACTCAAATTCTAAGAAACTGAACCATGTCCAACAACTAGCTGTTTTTTTTATATTGATTTGATGACTATATCCTTGCAATCTCATTTTGCATATTGGAATTATCTGCCATTGTTTTTATATATTTTATCTTTAAATATACACTAGTAAAAAATTGAATGTTGTGATCACCCACTTTTACTTATATATGAAATTAAGAAAAACTTGTATTTTAATCAGATACAAATTAATTATGTGAAGTATTTTTTCAAAGAATTAAATAAATCTAACATTAAAACTTTTATCTATTTTGTGCTTTTAAAAGTAAGGAAATAAGCTAAAAACTAAAACCTTGATTGTTGCTTTTGATTAAAGAAAAAGCATGTAATTTTTGTGGCTCCAGAGTCATTGTAATACTAAAATTTCTTCTAAGTTTTATACACACATGTAAAAGACACTTCAAAAGTAATACTTCTTATTTATTTTCATGAAAACTAAGATATGTGGAGTACAATAACACTGGGATAGCAAATTATCAGCTACAATACATTAGTTTTACCAGTCATAAATAAGAGCCTGCATGCCATGCTTGAAATGTGGCTGTTACTACTGCTGAACTGTGCTCACATCCAATATTTGGTCATCCTGAATATTCAAGTATCAATAAATGGCATCAATTTTTTCTGCATTCAATTATAAATCTCTGCTCAGCTATTATTAGTAACATAGTTTAAAAAGAAAAAAGAAAAAAAAAGGTTTATTATAGAGAAGGTTCAACAACTACCAACCATCAAGATCTGTTTTTGATTAACCAATAAAATAGGTGGTATTATTTTGGGAGAAAACTGCACACATTTTTGTATGCATATTGTACTGTGTCTGTAAAGGTAATTACTCATAACTTAAAAAATACACTAGCCATGTCTTTCTTTTATTATGTTTGGTGTTTGTTGAACTAAGTAAACTTTGGTATAAGGCTGCATTTCTAAAAGCACTCAGTAAGGATTTGTTCAAAAGACAATTGTTGAGTGCCTTCCTATAGCTCTGTGGAAAGATATATCACCATAAATAAAAGCTGAACAGTAAATTATACCTATTAACCATATATTATTTTACTAACATTTAGGCTTTGATCACTTATAGCATACAATGCCATATTTATTTTAAAAAGGATTAAGAAAATAATGACAGCTTACAAGCACAAATGAAAAAAATGTTCTACTCTATGAAATAAGAGAATTTTTTTTATCAATATCTACATTTTTAAGTCACCAATTTTACCTTATAATTGCAGTATTTTTTTTTTTATCAGCAGTAATGTTTCTCACTATTAAGTAAACTTAGCATAGTCTGGCACAAGGTCAAGAGTGACTTATTGTGATATTCAAACAAAGAAATTTCTAATGCTTAATTTAATTTAAGACCCTATAAGAATTCCATTCTGTTGGATAATTTTACACAGAAACTTCAAATAAGGAATAAAAGAATCCCAAAATTGATATGAGATTTTATTTATACATATGATTTTATATATATATATATATATATATATATGATAGATAGAGAGAGAGATATGAAAGATAACTTTGAAATGAGAAATGGAAGAGAAAGAGGCTATAGAGTTCAGATAGGGAAAAAAATCTTAGTTGAAAGAAAGAAGTGATATCTTTTTTTTCATAATGTTAAAGTAAAAGAAAAAGAAAAAAATGTTCAGTTCAGTATAGAGTCAGGTTGATGAATTTAGACCAAAGGATAGAAGTAATATAATACAAATGAAGAGTTGATGGCTGGAATTCATGGAAGATGAAGCTGTGATCAAGACAAATTGTCCTCTTCACTTCCTTTTATTTTTTAGTGATAGATCATGATTCAAACATGATATTGATAATTTGAGAGAAAAATTATCTATGGTTGTTGTGCTGATCTTATTTACAGTGAGAGTCTATAGTGCAAACATGTCTCAAAATATTTTAGTCCATTCTGTAGATTTGTATACATTTTATACATGCTGATATAGAAGATAGGTATGACTGATTTTTTAAATAGTTTTTGACTTGTACAATGTTCCAATCTTGTATATATCCTTTTTTCTCTGGCTTAAAACAAATTTTCTACTTCACAAGGCTAGTTTATGTTAATTAGCCTATTGACTTCAGATCTTCTGGATACCAGCACATAGCTATAACCATTGAGCTAGACATGCTATATAAGCCTGATACAAATCTGATGGCATATGGGAGGCAACTATTTCTGCAGGCTGCAACCATTTACTTTGTGAAGAAAAAAGTTCTTCATGTGTTTTATGATACTGTGAGTTTTCATGATGTGGCAGTCGATGAACTCAAGAGTACAGTTAAGGCTTCAGCAATGTGCATAAAGTAGATGACGCTGATAGGAAAAGTATGCAATGTTCCATAGTAACCGGTTTCCTTGTCAAGAAGATCATTTTTTTTTCTTCTTTCTTTCAATGCAACCCAGGCAAGTTCGCAACAAGATTGCATTAAAAGCTTTCTCATAAGTTCAAGAAAAAAAATAATCTCTTTGACTTAAAACATGACATCCCTCACATAGTTTATGACAATTTTGATTCAACCAACAATTGAAACCTGGACGACATTTTAATTTACAGGATTCTGAAAATTTATAAAATATGCATTTGTTTGAATGTGTGTGTTAGTGTGTGCCCTCACACACACACACAAACCTTCATGTAGACACCTGCACCTCCTTCCTGCACAGGATTATAAAACGTGTTTGTGAGGAAGAGGACATGTCTAGTGTTTAAATGTTCATTCTCAGCATCTTTGCAAGTGCAGTTTGAAAATTATTGGTTTAAATGCCATTTATTTTACACAATTTTAATTACATGAAATTTGCATTAGCATGTTTTATTTCACTAGCCAATTTGAAGTGTAAAAAAGAATGAATTGAAAATCCAAAAATTACAAATTATTACAACATTTTTACAAAAAAATTATAATTCCCTAACAATATATATCATCTACTTCCTTTAGTTAAGGAATATTAACTTATGAGGGCAGGGGGTCTGAAAAATTATCACTCAACCCACTTTCCAAAAATCAGTATTCTGATGTTTGGTCATTTAAGACCCTGTTTTAATTGAGCTGTATCAAAAATGTGTCGAGTGAAATATAAGAACACAAAGCAGTAATATAGCAATATTGCTTTTACCACCATTTCATGATTACATTAATACTACTATGCTTATCAACATTTTTGTAATATTTTCAATTATCTACTTTAGCCTCATTCTAAACTCATTTTCATGTTACCAAATTTTTGATTCATTTCTATTTTCTTATCTTAATAATGTCAGTATTATTATAATCATTGTTATTAGATTCTTAAACTAATTCCCACTTAATTTTTCCATTATTATTTGCAAGATGTCTCTTTATGATTTAATATTCAAATGCTTTCCCTAAATCAATTCAGTTTTAAAAACAATGCAATATTGAGAACTTTAAAAAAATATTTGTGGTTGGTTGATCATAGAATTAAATATGTGGGGAACCATGTTGGATTTCAAAACACCTCTAACATAATCATCGAGAGGAGTTATTGCCGGCAACACAGGAATATCGTGTATCTCCCTCCTGCGACATGTACATGCTTGACCTACTATTATTCTCTCTCTGATGCCGAATCAGGTGGTCCTTACGAGAGAAGGCAAAGCCACATTGATCACACTTGTATGGCCTTTCTCCTGTATGCGTTCTCTTGTGGACGGTCATGTGATACTTCTGAACAAAGCTTTTACCACAAATGTCACAACAAAACGGCTTATCCTGGCAATGCGAATGCTGGTGTCGGTCATAATGTCCGCCATTGGTAAAGGCTTTGCCGCACACATCACATGGGTGGTTTGACATCGATGCATTGGTCCTTTCAAGGTAGGCTTTCATGCAATCCTCACAGTCAAAATTCATATTCTCCCTGTCTTGGTAATCGTTTTGATAATGGTTTGGAGGCGGGGGTGGGGGTGGTGGTGAGTGGTGATATGAATTATCGTTTTGGTACATGGGCACATTCTTCTTTCGGTTGTAAACTTCTCCATGAATCTTCATATGGCGAGTCAGGTTTCCATTGGTTGAAAAATTTGAGTGACAGATATAGCAGCGGAAGGATTCCTTGCTGTGGTGAGAATTTGGCCCATTGTACATCTGGTTCTGATTGTGGTTCTGATTATGGTTTTGGTTCTGGTTTTGGCGGAAGTATTCTTCATGGATTTTCATGTGGCGTGTCAGGTTCCCATTCGTAGAAAAGCTCAGTTTGCAAATGTTGCACTGGAAAGAATCATCATTGCGGCACATTGGAGAGTTCATGTTCTGCATATAAGTATCCTCGTGAGTGCGGAAATGCCGAGTGAGATCCCCATTGCGCGCAAATGTGCGGGCACACACATTGCACTTGAAGGGCTTATCCTCATGGCACATTGACATATTGTCATGGCCATGACCCATTGGCTCTTCATGGGTCCTCATGTGCCTGGTTAAATCACCTGGCCGTGAAAAAAGACGTTTGCAAACATGACAAATAATTGGTTCATCTTCAAGGTAAGATCGAGAGCTAGATTGCTGCTGATGTAGGAATTCAATGTGAACCTTCATGTGCTCGTTAAGTTCATTAATGGATCCAAAAATACAGCCACAAATATGACACCGATTACCCATTTCCTCTTCGGGACAGTTCATTGGGCCACCATCACAGTTTTGAATGCAGGTTTCCATGTGGGATTTCATGTGTCGAGTGAGATCCATATTCCTAGAAAATACTAACCCACAGAGATTACATTTGAATGGGTTCTCATCTGAATAATTTGTTTGTTCCGTCATGTTAGGCATGACAATCTCCTCATGTGTTTTAAAATGCCTGGTCAGGTCTCCATTTCTGAGAAATTCACATCCACATACATTGCATCTGAAGTGACTATTTTCATTCTGTTGGTTGTTCTGGGCATGCTGGTTCTGCGACTCATACCGCTCATGAATTTTCATGTGCCTTGTCAGGTTGCCGTTTGTAGAGAACTTTGATTGACAGATGTGGCATTGGAACTGTTCCACATTATGCTGGTACATTGGCATTGAGCCATGGTTTGATTGCATGAATGGCTCTTCGTGGATACGGAAATGTCGGGTGAGATCTCCATTCCGTGAGAACACACGCTGACAAATGTTACACTTGAACGGCTTCTCGTCATGGTACATGAGTGTTGAGTTGTAGTTTTGAAGTTGTGGTGGGTCCTCATGGGATCTCATATGTCGAGTCAAATCTCCATTGCGAGAGAAAGTGCGTCCACAGAAAGTACACTTAAATGGTCTCTCACCTTCATCATACATTGTGGGGACATCATATTGTGGTTGGGGTGCTGGCTGCTCATGAACCTGCATGTGACGTATCATGTTTATCCTTTGTGAAAATCCGACATTGCATATTTGACAGTGAAAAGCAACTTTGCCACCTTTGTTGGTCTTACGATGAGTCCTTTTGTGCTGTTTCAGGTGATTTTTGCGTGTAAAAGTCTTGCCACATGCTTTACAAGTAAACACTTTAGTCTCTTTGTGGGTTAGTTTGTGTTTTTCCAAATCAAGAAATCCTGCAAATTCCTGACCACATGTCTGGCACCTGTGTGAACTCTCCATTGTTTGGACACGGATCACAGCAGTACCTTCTTCTCCTTCTCGTTCTAATTGCCGACAAAGCTCTTCTTCTTCTCGTTGCCTCCTTAGTTCAGCTTCTTCTTCTTCTTCATCATTATCATTATCATCGTCGTCATCATCATCATCATCGTCATCATCATCTTTAGTATCTTCAGCTGCAGTAGGCAGCATCATTGGTGGTGTAGACATTGGTGGGACTGACATGGGTGGAGTTGACATTGGAGGAGTTGGGGTCAATAACATCTCTCTCTCTTCTCGAGCACGGGCTTCATTTTCCTGTGTCATAACACTGGTCAGTTCTTCATCCTCTACTGCTTCAGCTTCAGACTGCATATGTCTTGCCACCTCCTCACATCTGGCTTGACCATCATCATCTTCAGCAAACCCAGCTGGATCACCGAGGCTCAGCGTTCCTTGTTCTGTAGATCTGGCTTCCATCTGTTCATCTGTCACTTCTTCATTAGGAGCCTCGTCCTGTTCATGCCCTGTTATTTGTTCAGATTCAACAGGTTTCTCAGGTTCATGATCATCCACCTCAGCTCTTTCCAACTCCTCTCGTATACGTGCTCGAGATCGGGTTTCTCTCTGGCTAGCATTTCGGAGGCGCATACGGCTACCTTCTACTTCTGGTTCTGGCTTTATTTCTTCTGCATTAGGATTCTCTTCTTCCCGACGGGCCTGTTTCTTTACATTTTGCCCTGTACTGGGAGCAGGAGCCTTTCTCTTCCGGCGTCTGGGCATTTTTGTCTACTTATGGGCAGCTCTAGAATGATTAGTTAATTCTGTCCTTCTGCTCTCGGTAATTCCTCTTAAGAAGCCAGTATTTATGAAAGAGAAAGACCTGAAATCAATAATAAAAATTATAAAATAATTAGGCATATATATATATATATATATATAAAATAATAATGCATACTAACAAAAAGAACAGATTTGTGATTATTAGACACATCAATATAGAAGTTCTTTTGTAAGGGGGGGGTGCATATATAAAATGAACAGATGAATAAGACAGAAAAATATTATCTTGGTATCTTGAATATATGGAGAAAAAATAAAAATTGAAAACCATCTGATTTATTAGGAAACCAATAAAATAATACCAAAGAGTAGAGAGAGAGAGAGAGAGATTATAAAAGGAAGTGAGCCAGAGAAAGGCAGAAAGAATGTATAAGTGAGAAAATGAGGGATGGTTATAGGTGAAATGAAATTGTAAAAGTAAAAATGCAGAAAGAGAGAGAATCTGAATAGTAGAAGGTACATGAGATAGAATGCTTTGGAAATATCAAATTTTAAATATATTTCTGAAGAATATAAACATTTAGATATTAAATTAAAAAAAATATAATAAAGTTTTAACATCACATTGACTTGTTGATAAAAACTTAAATTTTATGCTCTTTAATTAAAACATGTCTGAACCAAATGTGAAAATAAAAAACAGTAACAGAGAAAATTGTTTGACCATACAACTGTATCAAAATGATAATTATTAAGGTTTTAATTATACTAATTTTTATTAATACTTTGCAAAAATTGATATTTGACAAGAAAATTTTATCTAAGCAAGCTATCTTTTTGGATTAGAGTATTAACACAATTATATTTGCTATTCTGGTGACATATTTATCAATATTAAGCAGTCATCAAACACTAATGAGAAATATATTTTTCATAAAACAGCAAACATACATTTGATAAAAAATATTTTGTACAAATTCCCTTATTTTAATTCTATATATAAAATTATTTTCTTTCATTCCAGCTTTCAATTATTCTACTTACTCTTTGTTCATTCTTTTTCCATTTATCTTCTTTTTTTTTTTTATTTTCTCATTCTTTAATTTCTACCAGTATTTCTATCTCATTCTTTCTTTTAACTCCCCCCACTCCTATTTCCATTCTTTTCATTTCATTCCATTTGGTAACCCTCCCCACACCTAACCATTTTTTCTCCCTTGTCTTTTTCTTCCATCTTTCATTTCTGCCCTTCATTTTGGCATTCATCCATTTCTTCATTCAGACTTTTCCTTTTTCTCTTCTCTGCTAAACTCCTGCTCCCTGCCTTTCTTCACTCCTGTTACCCCCTGCCTTTCTTCACTCCCTTCCCACTTACTACCATCTTTTTCTTCATTCCTATCCTCCTTTTTCTTTTTTCAAATTATTTTCCTTTTCTTTTTTTCTCCTATTTCCTTTTGGCATTCCTTAATTTTTTTAGACTCAGCTAGAATCATTTAGAGACAGATGAGGCACCTCCACCACCTTCTTTTACGTTATTCTACCACAATCATCAGCTGCAAATGCTTTATCCTTTAACATCATCATCATCAAACTAAAATCATTGGAAAACAAAATCTAGACTTGATTTGGTGTCATCACAAGGCTACTTATAGCATTAATTTTAGTTTTTAAATAAAAACAAATTTCTAAAACATTATCATTTCATTAATACCACTATCTGCATTTGTCATATAATAAAAGTGGACAAGTTTACTTAGCTGAATCCCGAGTTTTCAGAACAGAAGAAAAATGAAAAATGTCAGTAATTTATGTATTTAAACGCTAATCCATTTACACATACAAATATAAAGATGCCACATGAATTTCCATATACATAAATAAAAATAAAATAATGTGCAAGAATTTTCCAATACCCAGATATTTAAAAAGATCACATTTTATATGAATGATTTTAAAAAGGTCTTCAAAATTGTTCCCCATATAAAAATTCAGCTCCATATCAACAACACTTTCCTTCATAGTTTATCATTTTATAATAAAAGTTCTGTTCTTTAAGATACTGTTGATAATTTATACTAAATAAGGGTTTTTATATTGTACAAGTGAATTGTGTTTCTATTTTCTTTATTTGCTTTTAAGCTTGCCCGAGTTTGAAATAAGTTTTTATTTTCAAACCCGAATAATGACTACACAGTCAGATTCCAAACCATTTTTTCTTTGTTTTGCATATTTCTCATGCAATGGTCTCCAATAAATAGAAATGTTTTTAAACTGGATGTCATTTGATTTTTTGTAAACATGTTATCTAAGTAAACGTCTTTGAAAGCAAAGCATCATCGCAACATTCCAATTAATGCAACTGTTTGAAAATTGATCTGGCATTTGTTTATTATGCAATGCTTGACTAAATTAGGTTTTTTTTTAAAAATAGGTGAATACATAATTTTTTTTTTATTGGAGGTAAATTCAAAACTGTCCTAAATACAATATATCATGATTTTTTTATAAACAGCAGTTATTTTAGTTTTAGCAGATCTAAATCTGAAAGGAAAACATATAACCTGATTGTTTATATTTGAATTTGGTGGATATTAACTTTAAAATCAATTTCTAATTGGTCATAGTTCAATTATTAAAAAAGTAGAAACTACCCTGATCCATTTGTATGTTTTTGTTTTATTTCCCTATTCAAAAAAGAAAAACAAACATTTCTATAAACAATGTAGCTTCAGCTATAGTTCATGCATCACAAGCTATATAGACACACACAAGGATGAGAAATGTGTCTAAATGATGAACTCAAAATGAAACTACCCCTTCCACAAATATATACACTTATGTCAAGATCTGAATATAGGCTGCAATTTTGTATGTACCTTTGTCAAGTATAATCACATTGTGTTTGAAATAAATAAAAACACTTGTATGCTGACATAGAAATTGAATTTGTATGCAAGACAAAACTTGTTTGTGTAACTGTTTTTCTGAAATATCATTAGTATTGTCTTTCTACTAGATCTTTTTTTTTCTTCTTCTATTTGTATTTATACAAATAATGTACACCTTGAATTTTATTTTAAAATATTGTTGAGTATATATCTATCCATTGAATATTATACATTTTATAAGTATCTGATAGGCAGGGAGATTTAAGTGAGGCTTGTACCTAGTAATGAAAAAACAATTAAATAGAACAAAAAGTATTTCAGTACCTTCAAATTTACTGATGTGCTATTTTGGGCTTTTATGGTAATCATTAATCTATATGACCTGTAAAATTTTTTTAAAAATCTATGAATTTTGTAAGTATAAAACTCCTGAAGATAAATACTTTTCTTTTTGCAATGTACTGTTGGAAATAAAACAATTTAAAAGAATTATAATCTATAAAATAAATATTGGTGAATAACTTTTTATTGCTTTTCAAAACCATTAAAAGATGGTCTACAGTCCCCACACTTAAAAATAGACAATTCTCTCTATATATTATCTTGATTATTTTTGCAATAATCCTTAAACTTCAACAATAACAAGAAGAGAAAGAACGACATAAGAATTCAAATGTTGAGGGGTAGTTAGAGACTGGGTGTATGTATGGGTGGTAAGAAACAATCATATAGTGTGTGAAAGAGAAAAAAAAAAACATTTCAGGAGAGATGAGAGTGAAAACTTGGGTTACATATGACACCTGATAATAATCAGAAATTGTTTTGAAACCTGTTTAAACCTAACTACTAACATTATGGGAATCTGGAAATATAAACAAACGATTGTATTTGGATGGGAAGCTAAAAGGAATCTGGATTATAAAGTTCCCAGTTTTATTATCTTCGGTTTTGACAGTAAAAAACATTATCCTATTTTTAAAGAGAAAAAAAATAATGAGTACAAAAAAGCATGTGATAAATTGTCTACAGAAAAACAATTTTTCCAAGTTATAATTAAATAAAAGAAAAGAAAGATGTTTCTAAAGAAAGGATTAAGATGCTTGACTAGAGAAAAATGACAATAAAAACGTTAACTTTTACAAGAGAAAGAATTATTTACATGGTAGAGAAGGAAAAACAGTTGTGTACTTAAAATCCCTAAGAAGGGTGAGCAGACAATGTTAATTTATTCTAATAAAACAAGAAACACATTCATGTATATAATGGAAAAAAATAATTGATATAAGGAGAAAAATATAGGTGTCTTCTTTTGTGTGTCTGTATAAAAGTGTAAATAAGCACCAGAAATTCAGTAAATTTTCCTTATAGAGGTTTGTTTATTTATTGATCATCCTAAAAAGTCAAATAAGTCTATAAAATGTCTTTTCTTTAATTACAACACAATAACAGATGCCCGACTTGGAATCTCAGCAAAAGAATTTGAGATTTCATTTTATACTCAAACAGGTTTATCTCTCTAACATTTCTCTGTTCTCTTTAGACCGGCTTCATACAGCATGCTAAATAAATTAACCAAAAGTTAAAGATGAACCAGAAATTTATTTTCGTTTAGCTAATGACAAGTAACCTTAGCATAATCAATATATGTGTGTTACTTTATAAAAAACTTTGCAACTTATTCTGAAGGAAATCATAATGAATAAAGTGGAAAAGAAGTTACATGTACACAAACTGGTGCACTGAGTATGTGTACAAGAGGATACTGAAAAGTTGTGAAGGAAGCAACTCCCTCCACAAAATCTGACCAAATGGTTAAACATCAGAATTTGGTGGGAAAAAATACTTCTTGACTGTGCTGAGAAGTTTTCAACACTACTTTGTAACTTAAAAATTATACTCAGTAAATTCACGTTGTGTACATTTTAGCAAAATTACTTATATAATGTTGACTGAAGCTTTTCTTATTCAGTAAACTGAATCTAATCCTGTGTGTAGCTTTGCAATGTGGCTTTTCTTATTCAATTTGTATAAAAAGAAAAAAATCCACCTTAATACATTTCATCTATCTATATATTTTCTATTGATCAATATATCTATTTTCCACCTCACTCAGAGTTAGTGTATCATAATCAATATAATTTTTTTTTATTTAGTTATATATTTTTAGCTAGGGACAGTACTATCAATCTATTGATTTGGTTTTGCTATCTCTATATAATTTATATATCTTAACTGATTTAGGCTTGTCTCTCTCTCTCTCTATATATATATATATTACTTGCTATTCCTAGCTGCAGTGAATCTCATTCTATCAACTTTAGATGTCTCTCCCATCTCTCTCTATTTTACAATATTCCTCTCTATCCTTTTCACATATGCTATGTCATAGCAGCTATGAGAATGTACATGATATAGATAGATAGATAGATAGATAGATAGATATCACTTTAAATACATCAATTCTGTGTATGTACATGAGTCATTTTATGGAAGTGTATCCATATAAATGCTTTGTAGAGTGTGCCTTTTACCATTACGGAATGTATCAATCAATCACCAAGGGAATGAAAATTGATTGCCTATAATCAATATCTGAATTCTGTCTGAGTATCCATTCTTATCTTTGCATATTATTTACTTATCTATCTACACTACAGTGTAGCCAGTCTATTTTACTAATATCTATTGTTATTTTTCTTCAATCAGTATACAGATTGGATGGATAAGTGAAAGTTTTACACACACACACAATATATATATATATACACACACGTGTGTTTGTGTGTGTGTGTGTGTTCATATTAGGATCCTTATTTTGTGCATTTATGCACTGATCTTACACACTCACACATATATTCTCTCTCTTTCTCTCTCATATGTACAACAAAGTTCGTTTTAGCCTATCTATCCCCTCTGTGCCTGATAGTGGGTGGGTATTTCTCTCTCCTTTCGAGTAGTGAGATGAATGTTTTCCTGTCCTCAGTTCTTCTCCCTTCTCTCACTCTCCTTTTAAGACTGCTTCGCAGTTATTTATTCATTCTTTCTCTTTTCATGTTATTTGTTTGCATACTATATTAAATCTACCTATCTATCCACATGTGTAGGGTTAGTCTGCTTCATTCTATAACCTCTATTTTTGGGGGTATGGTGAGGTAGGTTAGGCGTTCACCTGATTATTTTTTCTCTCTCCAATCTGCCTATGACTCAGTGTCTTTCGTTCTCACTCTCTGCCTCCTCCTCTTTTTGCTGAACAAGTACCTTTTCTCTTTCACTCATTCCCTCTCTGTCCTTCAACGATTTCCTCTTCTCTGATTGATGCCTCTAGTCAGAAAATTCTCTTCGTCTATGTGTGTTTGTATGAAAGTATGCTGGTACATTTTCTCTATCAGACAGGACCTATATCTCAATCATATCTAGTTGTGTATGTGTGCGTCTAGACACAGAGGAAAAATATATCCAGGTGGGTGAGGGTAAGTGATATAAATGTCGATGTGAAGTCAGTAACAGTGTAACACGCACGTAAAATAAGAGAAAGGCAGTGCGTTGTGCACGCATTTCACTTCATTCATATCATACACAAGAACTAAGAACAAAATTATCCTCACAAGAAGAGCAAGGAAAAATATGTATGCGCATATAAAAGGACCACAAAACAAAATCTCCCACTCTGTGCGAGAAAGGCGGATCTGTGCCTAAGTATCCGACAAACACAGAGCAAGAACTAAGGAAATAGTGGGGCTAGAGAGCTGTATGTATGTATATAGTTGTAGTAAATATTTCTTGGAATGTGTGTGTATGTGTGTATATATGTTGTACAGTGTACACTTACCTCTATTTTTAACCTCTCTCTGATACGGGTACACTTTTTTTCTGTATATACTGGTTTTCTTTTTATTTGATCGATTGCAATTTTAGAGTGTATTCCAGTTAAAAAGTAACTTATGAGGAATATAAATTGTGTCAGTTTTGAAAATGTGATTTAAGGACAGGTATAATTACACGCATGTGGTTGAAAATACACACATCTCACACACAGTACCCTAAGGAGATAAGATCATGTGTTAGTATCTTTCTGAACCACCCGAGTTTGCGTGTATTCTCTTCTTCTCTCTATCCAAATGTAGGGCCGTCCCCCACCGACTGATATATTTCCAAAGTTTAAAAAGATGTACAGTACCCTTTCCGATGTGTGCGCGGTTTTAAAGGAAAACTTTTTTAATTGTCTATCTTGGGTTCTTAGAAGTTCACAAAGAAACAGGGAACGAAAAAAAAACGGAATGAATATTATAAAAAAAAAAAGATAAAGGTGTCTACAATACACATAATTTTTTTTTCTGGTCTATGTCAAGTAATTTTGTTTGTGGTAATATTCATCCGGAAACCGGACCTTATATCAGACATCGGTTTAAAAAAAGGTTTTAGTTTACAAAATAAATGAAAACTTAAACATGTGTTTCATACAAAAAAGACTTAACTTATTTACTTTTTTTGTACACACAAGCTTTTGTACGCGAAATATTTTAGTATATCATTAATTTTCTTGTTATTTTGTTTAGTTTGTTGTCTATTTCTACTTTAACAAGCATGATTTAATTAAATTTAAATTAATCATCCCGTAACTTGATAAATAGTTTTTTGTCAACATTCCACAAATTCTAGTTAGTTAGGCTGTCACTTATACAACCAAAAAAGAAAGCAAAATCTAACTTAACTTAAAAAAAAGTATATGACTAAAAATTTGATCAATGATTAGGAAATAAGTATTTTTGCTTTACAAAGTACAAAGAATAAAAAAAAATGTAAAAGTATTGTACTTACTTGTTTGGCGGCACGAACAGTGGCTTCCAAAAATATTTCTTTTTGTGACGGCTACAGTGTGTGTCCTTTCTCTTACTGTTCTTCTCTCTGTAGAAAAGCGCTCGTTCTTCCGAGGAGAGCTCAGAGATCTCTGTCTAAAAAAAAACCTTCTCTTCTTCTGTGGCGAGCGAGCAAATGCGTGTAACGATGAATTCGTATACTGCTCTAAGTCTCCTCCCTCCTGCTACTTCTCCGAACAGACAACCCTACTCTCTTTCATTTTTTGTCCTTCTCTTTCTTACTCTCCCTTATCCTCTTCCTCTTCTATCTATACCTCCCTCTCCTTCTTTCCATTCTGCTTTATGACACTGTCCTTTATTTTTCACCCGACAAATTATTTCTCCTTCATTTTCTCTCCCCTCCGCCGTCTCCATTCTCTTCCTATTCGTTTCCCCCCATTTTTTTTTTTAAAAAAACCTCTTGTTTTTCTCGTTCTCTCTTCTTATTCTTTTTGCTTCTTTGACTACTTCTTTCTTTTTTTATTTGAATTTTTTCGACTCCGAGTTTTTAATTTTCCATTTTTTATTCCCCTTCATTTCATCATTTTTTCATTCCTTGTAATTTTAGCATTTACTTTCTTTCATGTATTTTCTTACTCTCTCTCCCTTTTTTCAATAACTTCTCAGGCCAGTAGAAGTCATTTCATTATTTCTTTCTTTCTTACACACTGACTTGCCCATGTCGTATTCATCTTTTTTCTTTAACTTCTTTCCAACTCTTTCCTCTCCTTCTCGCTCTTCACCCACTTTGTTCATTCTTGTCACGTTTCAATCTCGTTTTTCTTTTTTCACTCTCTTTTTCTCTATCCCTTGTTTGCTTTGTCGCATTTCCTCCCCTTCCTTTCTCCTCGTCTCTCGCAAACCCTTCCTCCTCTCACTAGTCAATTTCCTCCATTACTCATGTTTCCTCTCGCTCCTCCTATTTTTCCTCTCCTTATCAATTTCTTCTCTTCCTTCTTCTCATTTATTCTCTCCTCCTACTTAGTCGTTGTAAATATTTCCGATCCCTCCTTTTCTTTTTTTATTCCTTTTTTCTTTTTCTCTGTCTACCCTTTAGCTTCTCTTTATACTTCTCCCTTTTTTTGCTCGTCTTTCTTTTTCTCTTTTCTTTCATCCTCTCCTGCATCCCCACACCGCATCTTTTACTTATCTCGCTTTCACTCATTACTCTTCTCTTCATCATCTTTTTTGTCTTTCATTTGATCACATTTTCTCTTTCTCCCATCCTTTTAATTTTGTAATATTCTCTTCTCCTCACTTTCCCACTTATGCTATCTCTATCCTTTCTAACTCTACGCCTCTTCTCCTTCCTTTCTTCTCTGCAAAACCGATTTCAATGCCTTCTCTTTGTTCCGACCTTTTCCTACACTTTCTCTCCAGTGATGACTCGACGCCCTACCTTCCTCTCCTCTTCTTTTCCTTTGTCTTTTCTTCTTTTATTCAATTCTGGTTTTCGCTTTTCTTCTACCCCTCCTAATCCTTCCACTCCCCCATTTATATCCTCAGCCATTGCTACTAGTCTTCAATGCTAGCTTTTTTCCTGCTTCGTTTCTCTTTCTGTCTTCATTTTCTTCATTTCTCTTTTATCTCCTACAATCTACGCCAATATTTTTCCACTACCAACCCACGTCCCTTTTTCCTTATACTTTCCGCCCCCTCCTTTTTTTTTTGTTACTCTTTTGTTTGCTTGAGTGTGCTTCTTTTCTATGCTCTTTCCTTTTTAGCTATTTACATTTTTTCCCTGGCCATTTTCTTTCACTTTAGATGCCCGCGTTTGTTTTTCTCAATAATTTCTTTTTCCTATTTTCCATTTCTTTCTTTCATATTCATTCGTCATTTTTAAAACCTTTTTTTTTATTTTCTCCTTTTTTTTTCTTTAATTTTCTCGTTCTTTTTGCCACTCCCTCAGCAGCTTTTTGTTTTTTGTTTTCTTTCAATTCCCATTTTTCTTCATTTTCATACCCTTTCTCTCAATGTTTCTTTTCTTTGCCATCCTCCCTTTGAGTTGTTTATTTTTTTCATTTCCTTATATTATTCTACCCTTTTTTTATGACTGTGTCTATTTCTGTCTATGCCACTCTGTCTTTAGAAATCTCGATATTTCTCCTCTTTGTTGTGTCTTTCTATCGACCTCATACCAATCTATTTCAGTTTAATCTATCTATCTATCTATCTATCTATCTATCTATCTATCTATCACTTATTTCTTTACTTTTTCTTATCAGTACCTACCTCTCTTTTCCCCTCACTTTCTGTTCTGTTCCCTCTTCTAATATATGTTATCTTTGATCTTTCTTTCATTATTTCTCACTCTCAGTATCTGTCATACAACTTCTTTCAATCTTCCTTTTTTTCATTTATTTATTACCATCCTCTCTTGTGTCTGTATGTCTATGTCTAAATTTGTCTAATTTTTCTTCACTTTTTTATATAGTTAGCTATACGTTTTCTTTTTTGTATGTCTTGCTTTCTGTTACTTTCCTCTCTTTTTTCCGCCCACCTCTCTCTCATTTACTTTTTCTTTGTATTTCGTTTTCCTTTTTCTCCTCTTGCTCTCTTTCTTCCCTCTTATACTATCCGCACTTACTCTCTCTCTCTAGTCTTTTCTCCCTTTCTCTTTCTATTCACCCTCAACAACTCACGCACGTTTATGTGAGTGAGCACCGTTTCCCCCTCGGTGCTGCCACCATCACCACTATATTTCACTTTACTTCATCTGTCAATTTTATTTCGCTCTCTTTTTTCAATTTCATTTTCCCATTTGTATTTAATTTCTTTATATCCACTTTTTTCTCTGAGCAATTTCTTCTCTTGTTTTCTATGTCGTTTTGCTTCTTCACCGCCACCCGCGCCATTATAATTCTTTTTCTTTTCTCCCCGGTCTGTAATCTACAGCGAATGTCACTTTTCTCCTCCCCTTCTTCCACTCTCCTTTCCTATTTACCCTTTCTTCTATTTCTTTTTACACAGTTATTCTTCTATTCTCTGACTTTTCACTCTTTTTATCCTTTTCTGATTGGTCTCCTCTCTGTCCTTCAATTCAGTTTTCTTCTTATGATTGGCTTTTATTCTCTTCTCATGCTAATTTCCTATTTCTATATTTTCTCTCTTCCTTTTTTTCCCAACCTTTTTCCTCAAACCTTCTTGTCTTTCTTCCAATCCATTTCTGTCTTTTTCTTTTCTTCCTTTCTCATTTGTTGCATTACGTCTTTCTTTCCCTTTTCTTTAATTAGCAGTGCCATTTCTTTCTTTCTTACTCAAGCAAGTTCCTTTTCTTATACCCTTCTCTTCCTGCTTTTGAATGGTGTCTCTTCTTCTCTTATCGCTTACCTTTTCCTCCTCTTCTTTTACACTCTTTACGCCTCTCCTCTCTGGTTCTATTATTTTTTTTCTCTCTTAACATTTCTCCACCCCCTTCTATCTGCTTTCTTTTGATGATTTCATCCTATCATTTGCTGTCTCTTTTTCTCTCTATCTCTCTCTCTCTCTCTCTTCTATTTCATTTCGAGTTTATTTTTTCTTTCACCCCGAACACAATTTTACTCTATGTGTTCCCCTCTAACTTAATTCTTTGTTCTTTCCTTCTCTTGTTCTGTCTATTTAATTTCAGCATTTTATAATCTATACGACTCGGACTCACTCAAGTCTTTTTTCCTTTACCTCGCCCGTTCTTTTCCCTTATGCTCTCTCCCTCTCTTGGTTTGTTTCTTTCTTTCTCTATCACACACACACAGACTCATCCTCGTTCTTAAACGGTAATGTCTTCATTCTATCGCTTTCTATTTTTCTCTCAAGCAAAGCCATACTCTTTCTCCCTTGATTTCTCTCCAGTTTCGATGCCTAAAATTTTTAGGAATCGAAACTGGAGAGAAATACTATTATTATCTTTCTCGACTTAGTGCCTTTTTTTTCATTCTGCTCTCTTCTGTATTCATTTTTTTGAGTGTTTTCCCATTTCTCTTTTCATCTTCTCTTCATTCTATTTTTTATACGCCCAGCTCTGTCTGAATTTCCCCCTTCCTTCCCCTGACCCGATCTTTCTTTTCCTCCCCTTCCTCCTGCTCTCTTTATCCCAATGCCGGTGCACGGCTCCCTCTCTTTCTTAGCGCTTTACCCTCCATCTTTTATCTTTTCCACTCCCTCCTCTTCCTTCCATTCCATCTCTTCTCTATGCACAAACCACCTTCAAAATCTCTTGTCTCGAGATTCGGTCTATCTAAGCTACCATCTCACTTCTCCTTTTCTCCCAACTTCAGCCAGGAATTATATAGTTCTTTCCCCCTTACTCTCCCACTCCATAACCCGCGTCAGACACCAATATATTTCTCTCCTTATTTTTACTGTCTATAACGACAGCTAATCAAGTTTTTTCCCATTACTTATACGTACAGTCTATCTATCTATCTATCTATCTATCTATCTATCTATCTATCTATCTATCTATCTATCTATCTATCTATCTATCTATCCCAGTCTGTTCATATCTATCTATCTATCCCAGTCTGTTCATATCTATCTATCTATCTATCTATCTATCTATCTATCTATCTATCTATCTATCTATCACACTCGCAGCCTGTCTATTTCAATCTGTTATCTAACTACTTCAGTTGGTTCGTATATCTATTTCACACTGTTTCTATCTATCTATCTATCTATCTATCTATCTATCTATCTATCTATCTATCTATCTATCTATCTGTTTCTGTTCGAATATCTATCTATCTATCTATCTATCTATCTATCTGTTTATGTCAGTCTGTTCGAATATCTATCTATCTATCTATCTATCTGTTTATGTCAGTCTGTTCGAATATCTATCTATCTATCTATCTGTTTATGTATCTATCTATCTATCTATCTATCTATCTATCTATCTATCTATCTGTTTATGTCAGTCTGTTCGAATATCTATCTATCTATCTATCTATCTGTTTATGTCAGTCTGTTCGAATATCTATCTATCTATCTATCTATCTATCTATCTATCTATCTATCTATCTATCTATCTATCTCTACTCTCTTTTGCTCTTAGTCCCAATTTTCCAATAATACTTTTTCTACTTTATTTTTTCAACATTATTTCTTTCACTCTCCCTCTCTAACTATTTCATGCTCTATATCTTTTCTGCCACATTCTACATTCCTTTCCATTTCTCTCCCGCCTTACCTTTCTCAAGTGCTTAGCTTATTTTTTTTCTGTTCAACTCTCACACGTTACTGAGAGAGAAAGAAAAAGAGAGGGGGCGAGAAAACAGAATAAACAACGTTTTCTCCTATCCCTACTCCCGTATCAAGTCACCATCTTTATCCGCCTCTTCTCTTCACCTCCCCCATTGCCTCGTCCAGGCTTTATTGTGCTACGCTGTTACTTTTCACTCCCTCTCTCCACTTCTCTTCCTACTCAGTCTTGCGAAGCTGTTGCCTTCACTTTCCTCTCTCCCTCGTCGCGCACTTGACGCCAATGTGGACGACGTTGGCGACGAACAGGTTCTCCCTCTGATTTTCTTTAGCAACCGAAACCTATCAATTCTGTCTTCTTGTCTCCCTCCCCTCTCTTCGTTCTCTTCATCTTTTTCTACCCTAGTTTGTTTATATATATATATATATATATATATATATATATATATATATATATATATATATATATATATATATATGTGTGTGTGTTATGAGGGCAAATCGTCCCTTTACGCGGTCTTCCTTGTCCTCCCCATTAGGTCTTTTTTCCTTGTGTGATTTAATTTACCCTTCCCTTCATACATTTTCTGAGCTCAAAGTGGCTTTATTTCACTGACATTCTTTCTTTCTTCGTTTGTTTGTTTGTTCATTCAATTCTATTTTTTTCATTCTCCCTCCCCGTTGTCTTTCGTTCTTTTTCTTATCAGCTTTGTTTGCGCTTCTCTTTCTAAAGTTAATCTTTTCCTACTTGTGAGATGTGACTATGGAAACAGTAAACACCCCTCTTCACCGTCTTTCAATCTCGTTCATATCACTTTTTTTCTTTGCAGATTTATCAGTTCTTCATTTTCTTTCACTTCCTTTCATTTATTCTGTCTTTCATATTCGTGACCTTTTTTCTTCTTCAGTGTGTACGATTTAATTCGTGGTTTGTTTCTCTTTCACTACTTGCGTTCTTCCATGCTATGACGCTCTTTCTTTATTCCATCATTCTCTTTTTCCTTCTTGCTTACTCCTTCATTATCTAACCTTTTCAGTTTTATGAAACACGTGTTTCTATTACTCAGGGGATTCAACTTTGTATGTTCTCCTTTTCCCCCATTTTCCGTTTTCGTCTTTATCTTTCCTTCTCTAAACATAACACTCAGTAACACTTCATCTGAACATTTGACTCTGAATCTTTTCCTTTCTGTCTCTCTCTTCACTGCTCAGTCCCCTCTTATATTTTGATTAGTCAACTCACTCTTTTCTTCTAGTATCTTTTTTTGTTTGTTTTGCTTTCCTTTTACTTCTTCCTAAGTTCTTCCATCTCCCTTTTTTTTTTTTTTGTAATGGACTTTCCATCTTTATCCATCTATTCACACCTCCCATTTCTTTTTTTCCTCTTCATGTCATGTACTTCTTTTCTTTTCTTCCCCATTCCGTTATACGAAAATACTGCATACATATACCTATGTCACATCTAAAGCAACTTGCATACGTTCACAGTGCACATATATCTGCAGTCATTCACAAACAGTAACACACATTTATACATCTAAAAACTCTGTAAATTTCTAGTAAATGTAACCATATGCACACACATCAAATATACAGAATGTGCACGCGTTTACGTAAAAATGTATGTACTTGTGTACACGCACACATACATGTACGTGTTGTGTGTGTTAAATTTATACGCACAGATATGCAGTGTATGATATTGATCTGACGTAATGCCATACACATTTTTACATACAGATGTCTTAGTGTTCATATCTGAACAGGCGCATAATTCCAATACAAATTTGCACATTAAGAAGGAACACCTTGCTCACACACGCACACATATTTAAAACGTAAGTATGTGCAAATAAATAGTTAAAGTAGATTACAGAAATACGCACGCACACACAAAAAATACTTATATATATATATATATATATATATATATATATATATATATATATATATATATATACTTCATACACAAACTCATTTACTAATTCTCCAACACATGCTTCCTTTCCCACATCCCTTCCCTAAATCTTCATGTACATATCATCGTAATTTACATCTATTGTCAGTTTTCCATACCCACTTTCTTCCATTTCTCTCTTTCTACCTCTACTTCACTTTCCTTTTGCTATAACATGCATGTATTCTGATCATCCTTTTTCTCTTTCTGTTCTGTTCCTCTCTTTTGCTGTCTCAGCAAAGAAAAGTTATATGACAGGAGGGTTTCTTCTCTTTCTCTCTCTCCTTTTTCCTAATTTTCTTCTATTAACTTTTTCTTCCTTATCATCTCTTCTTACCCAAAGTTCTATGCTTACTTCTCTCCTTCCTTCCACCTTAGATCCCTTTTTATTATCATCAATAATCGTTTCTTCCCTGCTTTATCTCGAGAAAACCTTTTCTTTCCTTCTCTTCCAATCGGTCAAAACACACACACACACACACACACACGCACGCACTATTAATATCTTCGTTTTCTGTTATCATCCCACACACTCTAATGATATCTCCTTAATGATATCTCTTATTTTCTTCCCCTCTTTTTTTTATCAACACTCTTCTTATATAGAGTGTGCATGTGACTATGGCAACACGTGCCTCTCTCTCTTTCTATTTCTCTTTACTTCTAATTTATTTACCTGATTTTTTTTCCTATGTATTAATTAAATTTTCTTTTTTCTTTGTTTTTAATTTCTCTTTTTAAAAAGTTACCTCTTGAAATATTGTATTATAAAAATATCTGTTCATTTTCATTTCTATTTCCCACGAAAATATGTTCTTCACACTTTCTACCTCTCTTCCTTTACTATATTCAATCCCCACTTCACACATACACACACATTATATATATATATATATATATATATATATATATGAGAAGAATTTGTAGATAGTTATATACATCTGTCATCTTTTGTGACAATACTCCTTACGTGCCATACACACTTTTGTCTATATCTAATGTCATTTCTCAATATATATTTATATGTTTTCCCCCACTTTAAGTCTAGTTGCTATGTTCTATCTGTTTAAGACATCTATCCTATTCTAGTATAAAATTTCTTTATGCATTTGTATATATAGGAATGCATGTGGCAGGTCTTCATTTCATTCATTCATTCAATCATTTTTTTGTTTTTAACTTGATTCTATATTGCAATATATTCACATATACATGCATGTGTACACAAATACACTAATTTAAACATATGTAACTTGTTTCTTTAACTCTATCAATGTACAACAGCTTCATTTCATTTTCATTCACATTCATACATACATACATACATATATAGATGTGTTATTTCCAATCAGTCCTTTGATTCCCTCTATCTTCTTTTTCCCCCCTCATCTTTTTCTCTTTCCATTTCTGCAAATCTACCACAATAATGTCTTTTTCTCTTCTTCCTCAATAAAATTACAATACCCTTTATTTCATGCTTTCATAATTTTCTTCCTTTATTTCCTACTTTTCCATTTTTTTTATATTTTTACTTTTAGTTTTTGATACCGTTCCACTAACACCTTCCACCTCTCCTTTCTGTCAAACTTCTTTCTGTCACACTTTCGTGCTTTTTAAAAAAAAAAAAATATAAAAATTTTCCTTTTTCTTTTTCTCCTACTGTTTCTTGCTCTTTTTATGCCCTCCATAAATTGGTGGACTTTTCCTTTTGTAGAAAAAAATGTTTTTTCTCTGTTCAGAACTTTGTTTCTTTAATTTCCTCCATTTATAATTCTCTGTCTTTTTGCATTCCTTTAAGATTTTCCTCTAGTTTGGAGGTCTATCATGTCTGTTAAAGAACATTTTCTTTGTTTTTCCCCACCTTTCCTTTCTTCCTCTATCAATCATTATTTCTCTCTTTCTCTCTGCTTTTACATACCTTTGAAGACCCTTCTTGTTATGGTCAAAGAAAAAGGCTTCTTCTCCTGCTTACCCAATATCTTTTACTCTCTTTCTTACTCCCATTTTGTTTTTGTTTTTTAATCTGAAAGTATCTGTTGTCTGGCCATGAAAAAGAAAGAAACACTTATTCTTGCTTTCCTTTTCTTGCCTTTATGTCTCCTGTTATCTGTCAGTATATTGACCTTTCTCTTGTCTTCCCAATTCACATCAGTCAACAATAAAAGAAGGATGTTTTTTTTCTTCCTTTTTCTTATTTTTCACTTTCCCTTCCAACATGTCTTTCTGCCTCTCTCCAATGTTTGCATACATTATAGGTTTTTTTTTGTCTTGAATGTCCCCCCCCAATGCTTTGCCTAATAAAAGAAGAGTGCCATTTTCTTTCTGTCTCTTTTCTTCTTTAATGCTCTCTCTCTCTCCCGCCAATCTTTTATACTGAATCTTTATGCACTGTCCTAACACAATTAGTCTTATGCTTTCTTTTTCTCTTTGTTTCTATCACTTTTCACCCCACTCCCTGAAATACTCTCCTATTATATTTTCTTAATTTTACAAAAAATAAGAAAAATCTTTCTGAATTTTCTCAGTTTATTACCCGTTCATTTTGTTCTCACATTGTAATATCGGATTCGACGCATCATCCATATTTTCCTTTTAATCTGTACTTCTCTCTGTCGCTAAAAAAAGATGAAAGAAAGACATTTTGCTGAATGCTCTCTCTTAGAACCTTCCTTTATTTTAAGCTCCAGCTAATCTTGAAGTCTTTTCTGCCTTTCAAATAAACTGCAAGAAAGAAGCATTTTTCTTCTTTTTTTTAATTATGGCTACCCATGTTTTCCCTCTCTGTCACACAAACATACATACATACGTACATATGTGTGTGTGTGTGTGTATATATATATATATATATATATATATATATATACATATATATATATTTAATTAGTTTACACACACACACAACATATTTATATTTATGGTCCGCAGGTCTAAAGAAAAGTAAGAATGAAAAGGAAAAAGATGAATTTCTTTCATGTTATTAATATCCCTTCTTAAATATTATATAGAGGCATTAATTTTTACAATCTTCCTCTCTCTCCCTTTCTCAAACACATACACAGGGTATCACTTTTGGACCCTTTGGAGCAGAGGTCTTTCTTTTTGAATTATCTCTTTTTTCTTACAGGAGTGTAATCAAAATAAGTCATTATATTAATCGGAAGAAGTATGCGTATTGAGAGTCAGTTTGTTTTTTGTTTTTTGTTTTTTTTCTTAGCCAACATTTCAAATTCTTTATTCTGTTTCTGACAAAAAAGAAATTAAATGAAAAGCAAATTGAATTGGTTTTTCTTCTTTCTCTGTTTTTCTCTTTGGGTTTATTTTAGGACTGTTCTATACTGAAAAATCATTCCTGTCAGTGATAGAAAGAGAAGAAGTGGGAGTGGGAATTCATTCTTCACACATTTGTGTTGTACACCTTCATGTCATGTCTAAGCAATTTATAATTCTGTACTTTCTTCCCTCACTGACCTTCTCTTCCTTTCTCTCTTTTTCTTTCTTTTTTTGTTTTTTTGGTCCTTCCGTGATTTGGCGGAAAAATCAATCCATCAATGGGTCATAACAGGACAATGATGTTCTTGCAATGATTATGATGTAAGGTGTTGAGTCTTCACACCATAATATCTGATGGCTTTCATTGGAGACCAAGAAACAGTAAATCAAATCTCTTCATTATTCCAACATTTTTTTCTCAATATTCTTGCTAATTTTAGTAATTATGTCATGTGGATGACTTTATATTTATTCCTTGGATTTCAAATTTTCTTTATATGACCATTCGGAACTTTCAGATCTCTCTAATGTATGACAGATACAACAAGTGTCATATCTGTGTTCCACATTTTTCATTTCCCCCTTAATGAGTCTTTCTTTGTCCATCTTTTCCACTTTATTTCAATTTCAATCTTTGTTGAAAAAAAGTGCCTTCCACTCTCTGACAAGTCTTCTTCTCTTTGTTTACAGTTACTAAATCCAGCCTTCAAGTTTGGATTGAGAAATGGATTTGGACTTTAAAGTTTCATAGAGTTTTATTTTTTCTTCTTTGTGTCAGCTTCTGGTTTGTGCATGTACCCTCAGTTTACAGGGGGAAATCACCCAGTCATGTCTATTCTTGGACTCCTGAGCCAATTTGCTGCATTCGCTCATGGTATGATCGACAATTTAATTTACTGTCTTCATATAGATTACATTTGTATTTACTATTGTTGATCTTGTTGGTAGCAGTGTTAATGGCTGGTATATTGTGAGCCATATAGATATCTGTGTGTTAAAAGAGCCTGTTCATATTATCTTTCCTTATTTCTTTTCTCTTCGGACATTAATTTTAAGCTTTCTGGGACTTTCACCTTGTTTAAGAAAGAAAAAAATTCCTTGATGCTCTTTGTTTACTTCCCTCAAATGGATTCTTTTTTTTTTCTTTTTTGGTGTCATCCAGGTTCTATTGTTCATACTTTCATACTCTTTCCCTACATCACTTCTTTCTGAGATGTCTCAGTGTTATAAATTGAGAAAAGTTGAAAGAAAGAAAAACCAACCTTCATGCTTCTCTCTCTCTCTCTCTCTCATGCTGTTTCCACACGTATACATATGTTCACATGCACACATTTAACACTACACAAAGCATGTTGCAAGATGAGCATCAAAGTGAAACCCAATATAAAATGGTGTCTTAAATAAATATGAATAAACTTGCTGTTACCTATGGCATATATAGGTGTGTGTAAAACTTTGTACCAGACTAAGTTAAGCTAAGCAAACATTTGTATATGTTCAGGCATGCTTGTGTGTGTGAGATGTGTTATCTGCGATAGGTTTCAAACTAGATCACCAGTAATGGAACAACAATTGAGACACATGTCTTTTAATGACAAACGTTTTTCACTTTTAATTTCAAAGAAGAAAAATAAATTTCCTCATTGTGTTGACTAATTTCTGAATGTTTGTAAATAACAGTAATATTGAAAACTGTCAGGTTCTTTGATGACAATTGTTTGTTTTTTTACAGAAAAAAATATCTCTGCAATGTCTCCCAATTTGCTTATGAATAAACGACATTGAAAATGGGAAATGCAAAAAGATTTTTTTTTTATGTACAGTTATTCATTAGACTAAATTATAAAAAAAATTGCCCAGTCAAAGAAAAAAAATAAGGGTTCATTTTCTTATTTACTCATTTCTCTTGTGTCTTTGATCAAATTCAAAAGAAAAATATACTTGGGTCTCAGACTGGACACATTTTTATGAAAATTTCATTCATGGTTTAATTAACATTTAACTTGTACTCTATACTTATAAGTGGGTTATATTATCCTGCAACACTTAAAAGTGCATTTAGTCAATATTACTTTTTTTAGATAGAGATATCTCTCAAGTGGAAATTCATTGCGACATTGCAGCAATCTAAATCGTTTTTGGTGTTGTTCCTTCGAGAAGAAAAGTGTCGCTGCCACTCCTTACCTTTCTGTAGTACACACTTAACAATAACATACATATTAATTCCCAGTTCTTCAATCTAATTTCATTTTTCTGCTCAAGATGATAAAGAAAGTAATATTTTCCCATTTATGAAAATTGTCTCTTTCTCTCTTATACACATTCTATAATCTTTATAATTCTCTTATTTTATTAATTTACGGATTTTTCCCTTTTACAGAAAAAAGTGGGGGAAAAAAACTTTTGTCTCCTTGTCTCCTAACACAGAGAAGCACAGCATAAAGACTTTTCTCTTGGCCTATTTTTTCTTTTTTTACCACCTTTATTTTCAGTCTCTCTTGAAGTTACTGTTATCTTCCTCAGATAAAAAAAGATGTTTCTCTCTCTCTTTCCAGTGGCCTTTCTCCCTCTAGTGTCATTTAAAATTTCTTATTGTTGATCTTTCTCATTAATAAAAGAAAGAAAGAAAGAAAGAAAATGACGCATTTTTCCCTATGTTTGTTGACATATTCATTTTATGGCCTTTCTAATCTAGCATGTCTCACTCAGAAGATGTACTACTTTACCCTCTTTGCCTGACCTTTCCTAACTACATCAAAGCATTGGGTAGGGGAAAAGGACAATCTTCTCCTATTTGGTCTTCTACTTTCTTCTCACTGTCTCATGTAGGGTTATATCTACCCTACCTTGTACTAGTTGGATTAAAAAGACACATGTGCACTCACACCTCTATTTGCACACTTTACTACTTAAATGCACACAACTAGGTGTTCACACACAGATAATGCATTTTGTAAGCAAACAGCAATTATTTGCATATGCACATACATACATATCTACAATTTAGAATGCAATTACATAATGGTTGACCACTCATTTCTGAGTATGTCTGTCTGCTAGGGTGGCTAACCAATCCCTGTTGCAGTCGCCGGCTTAGGCACATTTGTGTTTGTTCAGAGCCTGTCTGTAGTTTTACTACAACCAATGCTGAGCAGACTTTAGTTACAGTTTATCTCATGTGATCAGCAGTTTAAACAAGGTCAGTTCACTCAAACCCTTGGTTTTGATGACTTGTGACTTTGTGCTAGCACAACCATTGACGAACAAACAACACCTAATTTTACTCAAACCATGGTATAGTTTTCAGATACTTTCTGACATGCTGGGATTGTCTTTCTAGGCTGATAGCATCAAGAATGCAACTTCCTGAGAGATTGAGCATGGTAAGATTCAAACTTGAGTCTCATGATCAGAAAGTGAATGTTCTACCCACTTGGCTATTTGCCCATAATAAGGTTGAGTCACATAAAATGCATATAAATCCACATATCGAGGCATAACAACTAATATACATAATGGACATTTTAGAATGATCTTAAACAGCCCCTTCCAATAGGATAGATGGACATAATGACTTAGGCAGACAGTACCAGAAATAAACAATGTTTAGTGAATTTAACCTATTTTTCACCAAAAATGGGCACAACCACTTATGTCTGTTAATTCCCCATATATACAAATTACACATACACCTGTACTTGTGATAAACACACTTGTGCAGGTATAACTCATTCTAATGGCTAAATTTAGCTTAATTCTTTTTCTTTTTGCAAAGTGCATATCAGATACTTCATGTTTGCATTAATTTTTTATTTCTTCACAACTTGAAAAGAAGAAAAGGTTTGTATTTTTTGTTGAAACTAATATTGGGACAGATTTAACATAGTCAAGTATCATTTACTGCTTCCTGAGAAACAGGTGCTATTTTGGAGCAGGGTAATTGTTACTATTTAAGTTTATTTCAACAATGGATATTTGCTCTAAAGAATCTGTATTCCTATTCTGCATCTCTGCATGTACTTTATATGCTTTTCTCTCTAAGATCAGAGTGTAGTGTCTTCTTGATTCCTCAGTCTTTCTGAGCTGAAATCACATTTTTTAATTGAGAAGTAATGTATATACTTGTGTAACGTACAATGTTTATTTTAAATACAGCTGTATGTTTTTACTACAGTAAATGGATATATGGTTTGGTCAACAGTGTAGCCAGGGCCAGCAGTACATATGCTAATTTTATATTTCGTGTATGATGCGACCCCTTTAAAATTAGCTTCAAAATTAGGTCTTCAAAAGTTGCATGATACACAAGTATATACGGTGTATTAAACAGGAAGATATTGAGAAATATCAAGAGATAGGAGAGTGAAAAGAAAGTGGAAAGATAGCAGGTAAAAACACTGGAACATGAAAACCAACTGAAAGAAATATATATATATATATATAAACTGAAGTGTCAAAAAATTAGAGGCCTCTACTCAGTAACATGTTGCCTTTCACCTTATCTAAATACTTGATATGTCATGGTGTCTATGAACTGCTGGTGCAATTGCATATTTATCTAGGGATATCCATAACCAAGTTTTGTTTGTTGGGTGTGACTGCAGCTAATTTAAGGATGTCAGCAACATGTCCTAAATATGTTTAATAGGATTCAAATCTGGCGAACTACAGAGGACATTAGAGTACTTGGAACTTAGTTTTATATCTTCTGCACATGATAGATATTGCATTATCTTGCTGGAACAAACTGTCACAACCAAGATGTATGACGATCATCCAAGTGGTACTGCAGTGTGTTCTGTGTTTGTCAAACCTGTCAAAATAGACACTAGTTTTACAATCAGAACATGTCCCACTCCCTTAGGTTTCATGACACCCTGCTGATAGGCTGGGTCCATAGTTTCATCTGATTTCCTTCATACACAAACTTTACCAACTACCCAAAGATCTAGAATTATGATGTATCTAACCAGATGAGAGTCGACCACAGTCCAATGGCAATGTTCTCTGGTACAGGTAATGCACATTAACTGATGTCATCATGTCAATAATGGTACCCTTCTTGGTTGATGACTACAAAACCCTATGGAATGCAATGTATACTATACACTGCATTGACTGATGGGTTGAATAGCACTGGCATTGAATTGGGATGTGATTTGCTGTAATACTGTCATTTGTTAGGTAGTTTTTTATCCTTATTAGTTGCCGGTAGACTTGTTTCTCATCACCTGTGCTTAGCTGAAGTTTTTGTGTGCCACTGATGTCTGTACAGAATTACCATGTTCATGGTATATCCTTATTTCTTTTACCTAAGAAAAATCTTAGAGCACTTTGGGGATAGTGTTCTAGCTTTCTGATCCTAATAATCATTCAGCAGTCAAATGGTTTTGAATCCTGTCTTTCATGACTGCCACAGCTACATTACCTCTTTACCTATTATATCACATATACATCATCTGGGTGAGTTCATTTCTACACTTGAGAGAGGGCAAAACCATACAGTGTACGGTTGTCTGTAATTTTTTGGCACTTCATTTTAGAGAAGGGAAAGGAGTGGAGATGAAAGAAAGACATAAAGAAACAAGTTTATTGGCTGTATAGCAAGAGATAAACAAAGGTTGAAAGGTAGGTAGTGAGAGAAAGGTATAAAAATTTTAATACATTAAAAATTTTTAAATGAGAGGGTGCAGTAAAATATATTTGGTATTACATATTCCTTTTTTTAATATGAAAATAGTCCATATATAAAAGAAAAATATTGAAGAGCAAGGAAGATTGGAAACGATAAGGAAGAGAATGAGAAGATACAGACAATGGATGATGGAAGAGAAGATGTCTGTGATAAAGGATAATATTGTCAACACCTGTGGAATTATCATGGGTCCAACTAATTGATATTTATAACATTTTTACTAGAGCTTATCAGAATATTTTGTGCATGTATGTAAATCAACTCCAAATTATGAAATCAGGAAATATGCAATTAGTGTTTTAGCATAACAAATAAATGATTTCTTTTTTAATTATAAGAAAATGTTCAATTTACCAATATATCTTCATTGAAAGGAATGTTTTACATGAATTTTCTTACACAAAAAGATGTTTACATTTTCTTGTGAATGTTATTAATGCAGTAAGTCTCTGGGTTATGACAGTCTTAACATGCAACGATTTGTGGTTACTGTATAATTTTCATTAATCTTGACTTATATCGTTTGTCTTGTACATTTGATGCAAACAGTATGGTAAAAGAAAAATGGCACAGTGGAAGAATACGTATGCAGCGTGAGTCAGTTCCTGGTTGCACGCCTTATTGGATTGTCGTGTATTCACTCTCTTTCATTTGTGTTGTGTTTGTGGAAACTTATTGCCCTTCATTATGGCCCCTAAGCATAGCGATTCTGATGGCAGTGCTTTGAAGAAAAGGAAAGCCATTACCATGAAAGCGAAATTAGACATTATTAAATGCTCTGAAAAAGGAAAAACGGTGACAAACATTGGCCAGTTGCTTGATTGAAGTTATTCAACTGTCACAATGATTATCAAGGATAAAAATCACATCTTTGAACATGTGATATATGTCATAAAAATGTGTTATGTCCTAGATTATTACTTTACTATTGAATTAGGACAGGTGATGTAAGTGCTTATTCATGGAAAATTGTAGGTATGTTCTGACTTACATGGAAAATCACGTTATGATGATTCTTAAGAGTGGAACTCTGTTGTAAGTCAAGGACCCCCTGTATTAGGTTTCTGTTTTTAAAAAAAGAGTGCTGGGAACCTTTACAAAAAACCAAGATTTATCTTTGTCTTAATGAATTTCTTAAGTCTTGATTATGATTGGAAATGTGATCAAATTACTGCATTTCATATTGTATGAATGGTAATAACAGATAATATAATAGAATATATTTTCATAATAATATTGCATTAGATGTGTGTAAAAGTCTTCAGCAAAAAAAACAAAACAACTGGTTTCCAACTGTGTATTCAGTCTCTAAGTTTTCAAAAATGAGTGCTGAGAAGTTTTGCACACATCTACTTGGTTATACACTATTCTAAAGTCTAAAGAGTTCAATTAATTTTTAACATTAATGTCTCCTTTTACATACTCAGCTAAAGCAGCCCCCTTGCAACATTTTATTGGAACTGAGAACTAAACAGAAGACTGAATTTATCATTTTGACCTCAGTTCATATTAATACTTTTGAGCTGGGCTGTCATTTGTCTAAAATCATTACTACATTAATTTTCAAAATAAATCACAGAACTTTATTTTCTATTCATTTTTAAAAATTTAGCTTGCACATTTCTTATGTTAGTCTAATATGCAGAAAAACTTTATAGGTCTCATAACAGCATAAAATGAAACTTTCTGCTCAAATCATAGATTTAAAAAAGCAACCAAAATTGCTAAAAATGATAATTCTCCAAAACTTTTGTTGCTGCCAACCATGATGTGAGCATTTACATGGGAAGTTTATATTAGCCTTAGTTCACCTCCCTTTTCTTTTGTGGTGCTGTGGCTGTTTTATTGGAAAGGCATGTTTCTAACTCCCCTTATACTTTGAGCATCACCAGATATTTTTACTGTAATCTTTTCACTAGGAGATTATTGCAGAGAAGAGAAGATATGAGTGAGTAGAAGAGTTCACTCATTAGTTACCTCCCAATGCAATATCAGCAAAATGGCTTTTATTTCCATTGCTAGTTATGATAGATAAAGGCAAATGCATCTGTTCTTTCTTTCTCTATTTATATAAAAAGATGAGTTAGTTTAAGAAAATCATCTTACATTTTATAACTCATTTTTAAAGATCAAACAAGATCTTTTTGTGAAAGATGAAGAAGCCAGTATGGGGTATATGTTTGTGAATTTGTTGTTCAAATTATATCTCTATATGTGTATTTTGGTAACTATACACCTGCATTTGTATATTTGAGTTTAGATACATCAAGAAGTCTTTAGCTTAATAACAACAAATGTATTTATTTTTCACAGCAAATATATATTTTTCAACATGATCTTATTCCTTCAATATACTTATCACTTTTCCACTAGTAATATAGCATTGTCCAGTTAAAATCCCAGAACAAAATACAGCTAATAACTGTATCATGCTATGGATTTATTGAAGCATACACACAAACACTTGTATGGACAGTAAACTTTTCTTCAGGTGTTATCAATTTCCAGATGTTGATTTTTGTTTTAATCTTATGACTGTGTCCTAAATTTCTATATTAATAGCTCAGTATCTACTTACCTTCCTCTGTAAGGTGTTTTTTAAGATTCAAAATAAAAAAAAAGTTAAAGCTTTACCCACTTTAAAAGATCAAAGACATAATAAAACTCAAGGCAGCAAGTTTGTCTGTCTTTCTTTTGTCTCCATCCTATTTCCCTTTCCTTTAACAGGCTTTTCTTACTCCTTTTTCTCTAGTTCTCTTACTTACTTTTTACTTGTCTCCCTTTACATCCTTCTCCATCTATCTTCTTTGCTTTTTTCCAATTCTATTGTCATGTAGAAATGAACAGATAGGCAGTTGATTTAATTGCTGGCCACTGACAATATCTTTTCTTTCTGATTTTCATTGCATAATATACAGTTTGAGTGTCTAAATTGCTAAAACAGAATTCAGTTTTTAATAATTTTTTCCTAACTACTACTTCATTTAAAAACATGCACGAACATGCTCTGCAATTATTTTAAAATTATCAAAATCAACCAACCAACACTCAACAAAATTTATTACAAATATAGCAACAACATATTAAAGTGCATATAATATTTATTTTACATTTTTACGAATTTCTGGTCAGCTTCCTTATATTGAAACACTTGTTTTGCAAAATATTCTATAACTACAAATATAATTACAGAATGCGTTCATGTGTGTTTTTAAAAATCACCATCGCAACAGAATGCATATTTTTACTGCAGTTACAATAAGTTTGTCTTTGTAATTTACCCTGAAGATAATCTTGGAAAAGATCGAAAGTACTTACTTGGATTAACAAAAACTATGGTGCCTTCCTTGATGAATTTCATCTTAACATCAAAAAACTGATAAGAGAACTGGAAAGGATCAGTATAAAAATAAGTAAACACAATATGTCTGTATTATTCAATGAAACATGTTTGAATGAAAATATGTTGACTAAATATAAACACACCCACACACGCACACATACATACATACATACTTCATCTTGTGCTTTTCTACTGATCTATGCCTGCAGATTCAATTTATTTTTTCTTTAATGATTGTCTCTTTTTTTCTGATTTTTTTAATCGATTTCACCCCAAGCAAGGCAGTAAAGTCACTAAGACACAAGGCTTACTGAGTGTGAAAGAATTAGCAACAGAAACATTACTAATGAGCGAGAAGAGAAAAGATAGTGTTTGGAATTGCATTTAAATTTTTGGAGATTAAAGCTGGAAAGCATGGAGCTGGAAGGGAGTTCCACAAGTGAGAAGTGTGAGAAAAGAAATTGTTAGCATAGAAGTTCTGGCTACATCTAGCTAGCTCAGCTGTAAATTGATGAGATCTCAACATCAGTTTAGTAATGTGCTTAAATTAAAAAAGTCTAGGTACTATAGTGAAGAGCTCATCTGAACAATTACCATGAAAGTATTTATAGAAAAGGCACAGAGAGGCAACCTTACGGCAGTGGGAAAGCAACTGATGCTAAGCTGGCAGATCAGGACTGATAATATTGCTGATTCTTTAAGGAGCTCAAGGTAAATAGCAGGGGCACTGAATCATATGTGGCAACAATATTCTAAGTCTGTATTTCTGAGATGATGTATTATGTACATTATTTACATTATTCGGACTATTGTCCTCATCTTTGTCGCCATATTTATTACAACGTTTCGGCTGTTGTATGCTCCAGCCTTCTTCAGGTGGTTGTAATAAATATGGTGACAAATATGAGGACAATAGTCCAAATAATGTAAATAATGAATATTCTAAGTGTTGGCGAATAATAGACTTATAGATATGTAGGATAGATTCTGGAGGGAAATATTATCTTGCATACAAGTGAAGCAACTTTTTTAGCAGCTGACCTAGTAATGTATTCATTATAGTCTTTCCACTTCATGTCAGCTGAGAACACTCTCTTGAGAAGGTGCAATGAGTCACTTTCCTGGAGGTTAGCATCAGCCATGCTGATAGATGACAGAGACGGGTCTCTCAAAAGATTAATGGAGAGAAGTTTAATTTTGGAGGCGTTAAAATTAACAAGCTATCTTTTACTCCAGTTAACAATAGACTTGAGGTCATTAGACTGCTATGGATGTCCCTCTCAGGAATAAACTAGATGTGCTCTGTCCCAAAAAGAAGTGCTTTAGATTGAAGCCTAGGACAAACTATCAATGTTCTTGACTTATATTCATTACATTAGAAATGTTTCTAACAGAATATATTTTAAAGTGTTTTGGCTGATAAATATTTAGGTTGTTCATATTTCATAGGCCTACAGCAATAATATTAAAAATCTGACTTGATATTTGCTTAGTCTAGTGGAAAAAAAAGAAGTCAGACAAATGTCAGTCTTCAGCTTTTCCCTTTTAACATCTGTAGTGCTTAATGTTAAGCATTTACAATAAAATCAAGCATACCTTTCCTAAATATATATCAAACAAGATAAATGTAGTGGTTGATTGTGGCAGATTGTTGTCTACAGAGTTAATCCTTTTGCTTTCAGAGGCTAATTAGTAAATCACAACTTTCTGAAATTGATAGATAACCTAGAGGCTATCAGTGAAGAATTTTCTTTCATCTTATTGACAAAAGCAGGATTATAAATCACCAAACTTGATTACCATTTCTTATAGTGATTCTTCATCATATTTATTAACTAAACCATATTTTGGAGCCATGTTAAGATCACTCTCTCTCTCTCTCTCTCTCTCTCTCTATATATATATATATATATATATATATATATATATATATATATGAAAAAGACAGAAGGAGAACTTTTAAAAGCCAATGTGTTTTGTCTTCTGAGGGACTTTATCAAGGCAATGCTTGATAAAGTTCCTCAGAGGACAAAACGCATCAGCTAAGATAAATTTTCCTTTTGTCTTTTTTTTTTATATATATATATATATATATATATATATATATATATATATATATATATATATATATATATGCACCCACACAAATGCATATCTGAATAATGACAAAAAGAATACTTATCTTAGTCAACACATTTCGTCTTCTTATCAAGCATTGCCTTGATGAAGTCCCTCAGAGGACAAAATGTGTCAGCTAAGATAAGTTTTCCTTTCGTCCTTATTCATATTATCCTTTTACAGATATGCTCTATCAAAAATTTTTACACACACAAAATATACATACATATATATATATATATATATATATATATATATAAATAATAGGAAGTTTATTTGTTCATTATACACACATTCAAGCCCTTTTGTACAGTCCTCAAACTTGGTGCTGTAAGCTTGGATGCGGTATGTAAGCTTGGATGTGGTAATGGATAATGGCTTGGAATTGTTAGAAGTTCCAATTGACATGAAAATACCCTTCAGAAAAATAAAGAATCCATCTCTTCTCCCTTTGCTATGGGTTAATTAGTGAGAGTTGTACCATTAAATTATTATTATCTCAAAAAATAGAAACAAATTCTTAAAATTTAAAGAATATTTTCTGGCTTTAAATAACTTGCAAAGGGTTGATAAACTGTAGAAAACGAATGAATGAATCAGTCAGTTAAATTTGGTGTGCATAATTATTGGATCTGGTGGAAGCTGTTTTTTGTTCATCATGGAGAAAGAGTCACTCTACCACTTTTCTATTATACATAAATATCTGTTGTTATCTAGATTAACACATATTTTGGGTGTAAGTTTATAATTTCTCTTTTATTAGGTACCTCCACAGACTTTCTGCAAAAAAGTTAAAAAACACATTTTAAATCATTTATATGTCTTCTTTGAAGTTAAATTTTGGTTTTATTTGAAAGATATTAGTTTAAAAGTTTATCTGTAAAAAAAAAAAGAAAAATAGTTTTACATCTTTAATAAAAAGTACAAAGAAACTCACTTCTGCCTAGTTTGATTAGCTAATTTGATAAATGCTGACAAAAGTAAAATTAAAACATTTGAAAAATCTCTTAAAATTCAATATCTCTCTCAGACGTTAATTTCAAAGAAAAATAGTAAATTTGTGGATTGATTAATTAGATTTTGTAAAACTATTACTTAACTTTTCGCTTAAAATATAACAAAAAATACATTTTTTCCCAGCAGTGTATAGCCTCATTTGTCAACACGTTCAAACATCAATCAACTTTGCTCCCTGCCCCTGGCTTTCAAAAAATTATGCCAAAAATCAAATGCAAAAAACCAAACCTACCACAATCAAGAAACTTATTTGTAGAGAAAAACTTACAAATATTTAAACTTTATGAAACTTTCAATAAAAAATGTTAAAATATTTTATTACACCTAAAATGATCTTTTTAATTATTTTCATAAATTTATTAAAAGAAAAATAAACTAGAAAATTTGATAAAGAAATTATTGAATTTATCATTAATTTATGTTTACTTTTTTATTCCTTTTCATTACTAATGTTATAAAACATTTGTGATACCTCCAAACATCATGCAAAACCCTGCCCCAAAATGAGGAAATTATCTTAATGAAAATTTCGACCTTTATTCATTAATGAATTAATTTTTCTTATTGGAAAGCTTACTCTATTATAAAACTTTGTGTAAATATTTTCAGATCAGTTTAACTTATTTCATGCTATCCAAGTGATTTCTTTATTTTTACTATATTTCTAACATTATTATAATGATAACAAAAACTTTATTAAACAGACAAAAATACTATTACTACAAGTAGATTAGTCAAAACTTTCAATAATTTTTGGTGGCCCTGAAAAGAGCCATTTTTTTTTTGTATGTTTTTTTTTTCCTTCTTTGTTTCCTATTGGATTGGTACTTGTCTGTTATCTTTATCATGAATAACTTGTCATGGGACAACATAATTCAGAATTTTTTTTTTGATTTTTCTTTTTGATCTTCTGTAGAATAAAAATCAAACAATTGTAAAATGAAAAAAATAGATATAGTTATTTAAAATAAAATGTTCACAGTCGAAAATGGCATTAAGGTTTACACTTTTTTAATTCTTCAAACACATACAGTATATTTTATTAAAATTGGGTATCAGCAAAATAATGTTTGATGTTTTTCTTGAATTCCTTTCTTAAGATTTTGGATATGTTTTTGATGTGCTCACTGTCATTATTAAATATTTTTTTAATGATATAAACCTTCCATGTTTTAGCTTTATAAAAATGTAAAAATTAGGAACATCCAACATGTACTAGTACAGATTAGCCACAAGTTAAGTAAAGGTAGATAAAACTGACTGGAAAAAATACTTACACCAAACCTGGAAATAAAAAAATATTCAATATAAAGTTCATTTATTAATTTTTTTTACTTGTCAAAAGGAAAATGATATTGGAGGTGCCTACCATTTATTGTTAATATCTGGGCAAGAAAAGTATTATTATGCAGTTATTGTACATGCCTTTGTTTTGTGTCACTGAAAATGAACCTTGATGCATGTGAATGAGGGCAATCACAAGCATATTGCAAAATAGACATTTCTTAGTCATTTCATTTCTTTCATTTTCATAGGTAGGGTGGCATTTCTGGACTCTCTCTCTCTCTCTCTCTCTCTCTCTCTCTCTCTCATATATGATGGGAATATGGATGGAACCAAATACAGGGCAATCCTTGAAGAAAACCTATTACAGTTTGCAAAAGACTTGAGACTAGGATAGAGGTTCACCTTCCAGCATGTCACTGACTCTAAACCTACAGCCAGATCTACATTTGAAGCATATTAATGAGTTAAATCCCTGATATACATCAAACTGAAGATCTGTGGTAAGACTTGTGAATTGATGTTCACAGACAGTCTCCATCCAATCTAATTGAACTTGAGCTATTTTGCAAAGAAGAATGGGCAAAGATTTCAGTCTCTGGAAGTGCAAAACTGGTAGAGTCATGCTCCCAAAGACATACAGCTGTAATTGTGGCAAAAGGTCGTTTTGCAAAGGGTGAGTGAAACTTATGCATTCAAGAAATGACTACTTTGTTCTAATTATTGTGTGTCACAATAAAATGTAATTTGTACCTTCAAATCTTTGTGCATTTTGTGTTGATCAAATGTTCAAAGACTATTTAAGTCAATTTGTATTCCAGTTTGTAATACTAGAAAATGTGAAAAAGTTCAAGGGATGTAATTACTTATACAAGGCACTGTATGTGTGTGTGTGTGTGTGTGTGTGTGTGTGTGTGTGTGTGTGTGTATATATATATATATATATATATATATATATATATATATGAAAGCAAGACCAATAAACTTGTATAAAAAGGTAAAAAAAAAAATATAATCACAAACTCACTAACACTTACGTTTCATCCACTGGACTCTTCTGGCAGGGGAGCAAACAACATAGCTCCAATCAACAGCAATTTTATACAAATGCAGGAAATTATCCAATTTTCTTCAATTTCTTAATCTGAAACCATGTTTGCCAGGGGGTATTTCTTTGCTTTAAGTATGGTAACAAAATCTCCCTTCTTTTATTTAAAAGATGTTATTGTAGTCATCTTCTCCTCCTGGAACAGTGAACAAAATGGTGCCTCAATACTTTAACCATTCGTTTTTCTTGGAATGTTCCATTTAGTGATTAGGTGAGTAGAACTATGTTCTTTTATTTACCATACATATTTTATCAGAGATATGCTATTCTTATATGTCATCAAATTAAATGAGGTTCAATGATTATATAGGTATTGCTTAAAAGGACACTCTGTGGCACCAATATAGATTTTATCCAGGTTTCCTTGGCTTTTAACTACCGCTCTATAAACAATGTTTCTTGTTTGACAATTACCATCTAAAGGGCAATCATCCAGCCTTTTACAGTTGCATTTGCTGTGTTTCTTATATTTTAGCTGATTACTCAATCCTTTTTTTTATTTTGCCTCTTTATCATTTTTCACATATTGGGCATACAACTCTAACTTAGTTTAATTGTGTTTCTATTAAATATTTTATATAACATGTTACTTCCGGAGAAGTGTTTATTCAGTAAATAAAAAAAATTCCAATTTTGGTTTTCACTGCTATATTAAATGGTGTTATAAACCATATAATGTTTCTGCTCCTTACTTTTTTATCCTTTGCATTTTTTCTTCTATCTCTTTCCCCTTCCATCAATGATGGAGTCCACATTCAGTATTTTAATTAGACTCTGTAGTCTTCCCAGTTGAAGGCCCTTTTGCACTCTTCCTTGACACTGTTAAACACCTCAGGAATAGAGGAATTTGTGGATAGTCTATACTCAATTCCATTAGGAATTTGTTAAATTATGCATGGGGGCTGGTTGGAACCTGTATTAATATAATCTAACTCACTGTTCAACTTCTTAAATGTGGTCACCACATCAATACTGAGGTCTAATCTCACATCAAGGTACTCTACAATTTTTATGTTAGCTTCATTGGTGAAACTGAGCTCATTGAAGAGATTTTTCTTATTTGTTCAATTATTCCCCTATTGTTACCTTTTACTATTATCAATCTGTCGTCATCCTGGAACTGGCCATTATCTTCATTATCTACAATTTTACTAATTTTCTCCAACAGCAGCAACCCCACCAGATTGTTCACCTCACTTCTGTCAAATGCTCCTATTATGATATCAAAGTTTTCATCCCTTTTGTGATTTTTCTGACAAATTTAATGATTGAAGTACAAAATTGATTTCATACTTAATGGATAAAAATCCTTTACATTGTATTTTATAAGAATATAATTCTCAGGATTTTCTATATTCTTAAATCATTTAATACAGTCACTTGTATTTTTCCACTGGCTAACGTTTGTGGCAATACATAGGATGTTGCAAATATTTCAAAGCAAAGTTTTTCATCTTCAAATTTATTTCTTTAAATAACTATCTGTGCTTTTTAAGAATATTTATGAAAATTTATATAGTGAAGCTTGAAAGATCATATTGGTCAGAGGGACCCCAAAAACCTCAATGATTTGAAGATTGTTTGCAAGGATATGTGGGCCAAGATTTTTTTGTAAAGAAGGGTAGGCAAAAATTTCAAAATAAAGTTGGGAAGAATGTCTCTTGAGATGTAATTGCAAATGAGGACAGTGCAACGGGGTAGGAATATAAGAAACCAATAAACTTGGATAATTTTTAACTTTAGATAAATATAAAACTAAGATAATACTAAATTTCTTAATCCTTTATTTGAAACTGTATTAAATAAAATTTTCCATATTTTAAAAGCATAGACTCTAATTAGCTTCTTTTAGACTTTGTGTTTAAAAATGAAGAATCAGTGAGAATGCAGAAATTTTCTTCTGAAATTGTGGTTCAAAATTTATGCTTTCTGTCATCAAAATTGATTGTAAATATTGGATCAATTAAGACTGATGTATATAGAAATTTTGCATACTTCATCTTTGGAAATATCCTCTTATTTAAATATGGTGTGTCAAAGGTTGAAATTAATTATCAAGTAAAAGATTTTAAAGCAGAATATTTTTCAAGTGTGGAAGTGATGTATAAAAATCACTCAACTTTCCTTTTGGTTTTTATCTTAGAGTATGTCATTAGACTACAAGTCAGTCACTTCTAATTGGTCTTCAGTAAGACATAAACAAAAGACATAGTTTTAAAAATTTGTATGCATAATATTAAATTAAAAGTATTACAAAATGATTATTTTAGAATAATAGTATATTTCATATGGTTTATGGGCCAGATGAAATATGGCTGGTCAGATTTGGTCTGTTGTTCATAGTTTGCTGATATGTGATATAATGCAATAAACAGCCATATAAAATGCATTAGTAATTTCCTTTGGTTTAGGTGAAAACTTATAAAGCATTTTTTCATAAATTTGGTGAATATTTAATAAACTAGTACAGTGATATTTTCATTTCACTTGGACATTTACTGGTAATAAAAATAATTTTATAGGTAGACTTATGTTTAAGTATTATAAAGTATTATATCAAGTGAAATGACTATGATCTGGTAGATTATTGGGCTGCAATAGCAGATCTTTCATTGCATTCTATGGGGTCATGAGATTCCTTGGCTGTGTGCATCTCCTTTTTATGCAGCAGGTTATATTAGATATGATACCAGCAGCATGAAGTAATCCTTGAACTGATCTGTTAAGTGTTTTGTGTCTTTCTCAAGGGAATTCATGAGAGGTGAACATAAATTACTTTGGATAGAATTTGAACTTAGTTCACCAGTTCCAATTTATTTACTGTTAACTATTAGGCCAATTCTACAGTGTCTAAGAATGCACATATATCTTTTTTTAATGCCATGACTCTTCACAGCTTCCTTTTTCTTTGATATCTGTAAATTGCTGTAACTATTCTTTGGAAAGACTGGAGTGGTTTTCTATTACCTTTTCTATGGTTTGGAATAGTTGTTCATTTCCTAGACTGGTTGCCCTACCAAGGCTAGAGAGTTCAGTTTTCCATTGCTAATTCCATTGCCACTAACCATTATACCCAGACAAGTGTGTGTGTGTTTATATAGATATTCTAATCTATTCGATTAAGCTCTTCCAGAACAAATGTTCATTGATGACTGATTGCAAGGGTTTGCAACTTGTGTAAATGTTGAAATTTACAGTATATATAGACATTATTTTTAATTTTTTTTTAGTTATGTGATAGATAAAATTTGCTTAAATCTAATGGTGGCATATACTCTTTTCTTAGTTTTAACTTTTTTGGTACTTGGACACTTTTTGATGAGTCAATTATTCTCTGTAATATTTAATTGTGTTTTAATAATATATAAGCAATAGCATTTCAACAGATTGTTATTTTTTCACTATTCTTTTATGAACATTATACCTTTACATATTATAAAATAGCAGTGACTGTGTATGCGCTGTCAAAGATACCTATGAAAATAATATCATAATATGACCTTGTTTGCATGTAAAATCTGTAAACAATATAACTAAAATTATTGCTTACTGGCGACAAGTACTCTTTCAATAAGGACATAGAATTGGGTATATACGAAAGTTGGCTGAAAAGTTCATAGGCTGACCAAGATACTCTTGTGGAATGTGACCAAATAAGGTTTATTTTTCAACATAGTCCCCCTCTTTGTGGTTCACACACTTCTTCCATTGGTGTTGCAGTGCTTGGATCCCATTGGTAAAGAAACTTTCATCCTGTTGGTAAAAAAAGTCATCAAAAGCAGATATAATGTTATCATCACTGCAATACTGGTTCCCAGCCAGGTGATTTTTCATGTTGGGGAACAGATGATTGCCAGATGGGGCCAAAATCAAGAGAATAGGGAGGGGGATCAACCAGTTCAAACCCATAGTCATGCATAGCAGCCATTGAAACCATATGCTGGAACATATAGTGAACACGATCAATGTTTTCCTTGGTGGTAAAAGTTGTGGGACATCCAGACCTTGGATCATCTTCAAGACTCTCCCTTCTCTTCCTAAATTCAGCTGCCCACTTTTGCACTGTTGAAAAAGTTGGAGTGTCATCCCCTAATATAGCAACCATGTCCAGCATGAATATCCTTGGGAGCAAAACTCTTTTTCTGCAGGTACTTGATAGCACTACAATGTTAAATTTTGTCTATTTTCAAGAGAAGTTGCTACTAGTTACCTATGAAGTCTTCTTTGAACAGTCAGATGTCATTTTACACAGAAAGAAACAATGTAGTTATTAATAAGAAGAGTCGAAATTAATGCATACAACATTTCACAGCTCTAGCATCACTCCTTCATAGTCAGCCTATGAAATTTTCAGCCCACCCTCATATAGAATGTAAAAAATTATTTTTTAAATTTATTTTTATAACCATACAAAATAATTCTTTATTTTTATGACTTAAGAATACAGCCTTAAAATATCTAACAATATATATGTGGGCAGTGCTGAAAAGGTTTTGGCCCTGCCAAGAAGCCTTTCCAAACAAAATTCTGATGCTTGGGAAATGGGTCAGACCAAGAACATTTCAGCACCCTCCCATATGTGTGTGTGTGTGTGTGTGTGCAGGGGTTGAATTAGATAATTATATCACTCTTAAATGACGGAAATTTATTTTTCTTTTTTTTTTTTTTTTTAAATCTTTTTTATTCTTAGTTATTTTGTCTCTTAAACAATGCAAAATGTATTCCCTTACACATGTATACATACACAGATATAAATAAATACATATAAATGCCTTAAGTGAGAATGAATATTGAAGCCTTATTTTGGGAGCAGTCTGAGATAATGAAACTCATTGTCACTTTCGAGTACAACACTCCCAATCATGTCATATGGGAAGATGGTCAACATGAAAATAAGATAGGTTTTCTATGTTGGTATTATGATAGAACAATTTCCAATGTTTAGTCTCCTGGTTGCAATTGTCTTGTGTATGTGTGTGTTTAAATTTTTTTCTCAGTTGTGTTTTTTGAAGTGTATGTGATTTCAAAACAACAATACTTTATTTCAGATAGAAACATTAAAATTAAATTGGTGTTTTAGAGTGAAGTAGACAAGCTATTTTCTTAAATCCTTACCCTCATAGTAAAAAAAAAACAGAAAGAAAATACTAATGTTTCTTACTCCTACTAAAAGAATTGATCAATATTTACAGAAAAGTAGTCCCATTGCAAAAAACAAGGGTCTAACATGCTTATACTAGCAAGCATACTAGATTTCTTATTTGAAATTTAGTCAATAGATTTCAAAAAATTATATTATAGGGAAGAATTTACTGAGCATACAGGATGCTATATAAAATGCAGCTACAGCAAAGCTGAAAATATTTGGTTGCTTAGGAAAGAATTTTATTAATCTGATAAGTTTTTCAACTACTGAAAACAGTACTGTTTCCAGAAAAAATGTTAAAGTAAGGCAGCTTTGTCTTGATAGACATACTAAAAAAGCATTTAATTAGAATATCAAGAATGGCTTGTTCTTGGGATTTGGATTTGTTTATGATAGCTTCATGGAGTGTTGAATACAGGTATTAAATTCTTGTGTGATGCAATTTATAATTCTTTTTATAAAGAAAAGCAATACCTAAGGTTTAAAATGGATTTTTAAAAATGTAAAATCTTTCTTGATGCTTTTATTTTAGTTTTAATTTCAAGCTAACAGATTATATTTAATATTTCCAATAAGAAAAGTACTTTGCTCTATTTCAAAACTAATTTAAATTGACTGGAAGGAATTTTCATTTTGAAATTGCTAAAATTAGCAATTTTAGCACTATTTTTAGCAATCTGTCATCATGATGTAATTCTGTTTATTAAAAAATCTTTCAAAAATCAAATGTGCTGTTCTGAAACTTTATTTGAGGAATATTAGCTGATTTAAAGTTTAATTAATCTGATTTGAAACAAATATTATTTACTTAAAGTTTAAAATATTGCACAAATGCATTTTTAACATGTAACTGTTTATTTATGGTGTTGACAGATTGACAGTTTGACTGACAAATGGAAGTTTATCTAATTTTTTTCTATGGTGGATATATCTGTAAAAATTACTTGAGGAATATAATGTGAGTACATTTATATATAATTTCTAACTATCCAGTAATCTTAAAATTTTAGGAAAATATTCTCTGTAATCTAATGTTTTATTGAATTTTATTTGGCTTTAAAATTACTATAGTTATCATTCTTATTTTCTGGTAATATCCTTTTAGATGTCTGTATTTACAAAAATCTGCATATTTATACACACACACAAAAATTATTTTTAATATATTGAGGTTGCTGAATTGTAAGTTTTTCCATTTATGATTAATGAGTATATTTTTTACTTAATAATAATATCAGTTAGCCTTTATAAATTAATGCAGAATTTTAAAAGATTTAAAACTTTATAAATTTTGTAATAAAAAAATGAAAACAATTCTTATAAAAATTCATTATTCATCAAAAAATAGAGTCCATAATATATCTTATTCATCAAAGCAATTAAAATCTTTTCTAATTAAATAATGTTTTTTTATTTTTTTGGTAACTGGGGGTCCTGTTTTACAAAAAAAAGAATTTATGATTTAAATTTAAATTCTCCAAGGAGTTCTGTATATAACTAATATAAGCATTAAGTACTACAAAATTTAATTTCTCAAAATTTGATAAAATTAAATAGCTGAGATGTAACTGATGTGAAAAAATGTTTTTACCAAGATCTAAAAAAAACCTTTCTAAAATAATTTCATTCATTTGTGAATAAGCCCTGAAAGTTTCATTAAAATCCAATAATTATTTGATATTTACAAGAATTTCCAAATCAATGTGTTTTTCACTACAAAAAAGATGCTAAAATTTTCTATACTAATCTTTGGTCCCCCTACTGACGCAAGAAAAACAAGATTTTTAACCACAATTTTAACATTCTAAAAAGGACATAAACTATAATAGTCAAAAATCCTTTTGTCTTTCATTCTTAATAACATAAAGATTTTGATGATAAAACTTTGTTTTTATTAAATTTAAATTTTTTCATCATGGTATGCTAATTTTTTATCGAATTGGTGGAGGTACCCACTTTAAATGTTTAATTTTTGTTGCATATTTGTAGATAAATTCAAAATTTCTGTTGCATATTTGTAGATTAAATTCAAATATATATAATTCCAGGATTATGAAATATTTACTTGGAATTATCATCACTTAGGCTAGACAGATTGTGTTAATGGGGGGGGGAGTATAAAAAATCAATGAATACAATCTGAAGGCAGGACTCTTAAAAATGTTTAAAGTTATCACTTTTGCAAATTAAAATATAACTAAATGAAAATTAAGGCAATTATATTTATCAAATGATAAATGCTTTTGTCTAAACTTCAAAGGTAGTTAGGAAAAAATTAAAAAGCACTTAATATTTACATTGTGGCCTGATGAGAATTTTGAATTAAATTATTTATGTCAAAACAATTATTCCCTTCAATATTTCAAAATATTATTGGAAAATCCTAATTTATCTTGAGAGGTGAAATATTGCTTTGATAGAGTTTGGTGAAAGAACAAATCTATTTCACCTATTGTGTGGGTAGTGTAAGGGTATCAGAACAGAAAATGAAATCAACAGGCATAATTTGAATTCCAGTTCAGGCTTTTTGCATTAATACTCTTGGAAAAAACTTCACTTTGGTCCCTACTAAGCTATATATATGTAAAATAGTTAGATATACTAGGTTCTTTAACTTTGATAGGGCAACCAGTCTATGAGAAGGACAATTTTGAAGATAAATCTGTAGAGAAGGCAATAGGTGGCTATTCCATTACCTTTCCCAAGAACATTTATGGCAAATCAAAATTTGCTAATGCTTAAGAAAAAGGAAGTTGTGGGAAGTCATGATCACCTATGTCCTGAACGGATATGTTGTTTATTTCAAATTCACATGTTGTGTTAAAAAGATCTGGATAAACTTTATGATTTGCCAAGCATATTTCATTTCATCCATACCGATTTTCCATAAATTATACATTTACTAATGTGGCTGGATCACTTGGGGATATTATATGCATCAGTGGTCAAAGAAAGAATTTATTCCAGACAAATTATGGTAGGCTTAATTTAAGTAATTTGAAATGAAAACAAAATTTAGGAACACAGTCGAAAAAATTTAGTCAAACAGTTTCTAGCACTAAATTGGCATCATATAACAAAGGTGTTATGGAAGTTAAAAGGTTATGTATTGGTATGTATTTTATGTGGGTGCAGTTCACATGTAAACAATTAAAGAAGAAGCATACAAAAATTGGGTTTCTACTACAGACTGTTTATTCTTTTTTTTATAGGGGAAACTGTAGGGAAACAAAGTTCTTAATGTCTCTTGGGTATGTCCATCTTTTTTTTTTTTTCAGATTCAGAAGTAAGAATAAACATCGTTATAATAGTTGAGCTCAAGTCAGCCTTGCGCAAAATTGGAATGAACAAAGAAAAATTTGTACTTACTGCAAAATTGGAGGGTTTAAGCATGGTTATAATGGTTGAGCTCAAGTCAACCTTGTGCTGAGTTGGAACGACCAAAGAAAAGGTTTATTTACTTCATAGGTGGAGATTTTGGAAGACACATGTGAACACCATGTGTTGGAAAGTGGAAAGAGAGTTCAGTCTTCAGTGGATCAGGGAAACTAACAAAATCCAGCTGGAATATCTTTTTCCATGTGTTGCTACATCTTGGAGCAAGAGGAAGAAAAAAAGGAGAAGGAAAATGTTTGTCTTTTTATAGACTTAAGCTTTGCTGCCAAATGGGTGTTTAATGAAGCCAAGTGAAGTAATAAAATTTCCGGTTCCTTTATTACTAGCATCATGGGGAAATGTATTTATTTTTATTTTATTATTATTTTATTAATTGATTTTACTTCATTTTCCCACAATGTCCTCTCAGTGAAAGCACTTGGAGGCACAAAATTAATAACTCATCTTGAGAAACAAAGACTCATTCTTTTCCTTATCTACTCAATGAAAGTAGAATATTTTTAAAATTTTAGCTTTAATAAAAAAAATTATTTATAAATTGAAAACCTTTAATAAGTTAACAAAAGTATGGAATTAATGAAGACACAGACAACATATGTTTAAACATTATACTGTATACAAATTCAGAACAGTTTTGAATGCAAAACTTTAATTTTGACAAAGCTAGCAAGAAATGGCTGTAATTTTGCCTTTTGATTTATGCATTATTTTGGTTTAGGTACAGTTCCAATTTTTATAATTATAAATGAATTAATTTAATGGTGAGATTTTTTAAATTTTGGTAAGAGGCTGAGCACCTCTGTCCTGTATTATAAAAACTTTGGGTTCCAGTCCACACATAAATCTGACATTGTATTCTATCTTCAAAAATAAGTCCTAAATCATTTTTAAAAATTCATTTTCCAAGCAATTATTAAAGAATTACTGCTTATATTACTTAATAAATAGAAAATGAAATGTACTAGTTTAAAAAATTGTCAGGCACATGCAAAATGGTTAAATAGGAAAAGATGATTAACCTTAAATGTCCACTTGATGACTTAAAGGATAAAGGATTTTATTTATTATTGTCCTCTGATTTTGAACACAGCATTCATTGATCTAAGCATGATTATAAATTTATTTTTGTTTATTTTAATAATGTTGGCTCATGCACAGTTTTTTTTTAATTAATTGATATTTCAGTGTATGACAGAAGACTTCACAAAACGTTTAAATTTAAGATAAAAACTCTCTCTAAAAATTTTTAGAAACATATTTTAAATGGTATAAGGAATTTTAATCGTCATCATGATAATTTAAAAAAAAAAGAAGAAAAATTTTATTGAGTTTTCTTAATAGTGCATCCAAATAATAAAATCCTTTCATCATGTCACAGATATTAATAAACACAATAATAGATTAGCATTATACCTGTATAAATTGATGGGATTAATTACATATGGTTCAATTTATTGGCTTCCTAACATTTCCATCTAGGATCAGAGGGTAGTATCTGCACACACTATAAAATATAGCCATCAAGTACCTGTTCATTTCCATATGACAACAGGATTGGAAAAAGCTAGGGAAAGGAGGAAGAGGGGGGAAAATGTGATGGAGAAAAGTTAGAAGGCAAGAAAGCTAAAAAAAATAGAAGAAAAAGTGATGAAAATAAAGTAGAGAAGGGATTGAGATGTAAGAAAGACATAGACTTAGGCTTTCCATCCAAAATTGTATTACTCTTTTACCTATTATCTGATTTTTTTTAATAATAGGTGAAGCTTTATTTAATATTTTTTTATTTTGAAGCATGACGCACACCTTACATAGGGGAATCAGATACTATAGAATTAATATATAAAAGAATATGCATAAAATTCTAATTTAATATATGAATAAATAATTTGAAGCATTTTAGTCATAAATCCAAAAGATATAGGCCAAAGAAATGTATTAACCCTATATTCCATATACCTGAATAAAATTATTTTATGTGTTATTATAGGCTTCTTGATATTTTATAACATTCATGAGTTTTTTTCGATTTCATTAACTTTCCTACTGTTTCAACTTTTGTATTGCTTGCATCAGTTTTCATTGCTTCTCAAAGATCTTTGCTTGAATATTGTTTTCCATTCTCGAATACATCTCTTTTAATGATGGACTATCTACTAAATTAATATCTAGTGGGGCTAGGGCCATTCAATTAATTTTGCATCTTTGAGAGCTATTTCTGGCAAAGTTGGCAACAATCAGCTTTGCAGAATATGAAGGCGTTACCTTTCATGAAGATACTCTTTAGCTTAAAATTTCTTGGTTGTGACCTTTACCACTCTAAAAAAAATCTTGTCCACAAAATTCTCTGCATTTATCTTGATACCGTCATCAACTTTGAAGGAATGCATAATTTTACTGCTTATAATAGTCACCCAGAACATTACTCATGTTGATTAAGCCAACTTCTAGCTGAGCTGTCAGGTTCATCCAATGTTGCTCTGCATTCATCACTAAAAACTACTGTTTAGAAATCAGCTTTTACATACTTCTTTGCTCAACTTAATATGTTTATCTTTGTGATGTTTTCTTCAAGTTGATAGTTTGGTTGCTTTCATGTCTTTAGCCAATGTTCTGAATATTTTGCATCTTTTATTTCTGGTTATATTTACAACAGCAATTTCAAATATTTTCTTGTTGGTCAATCCACTTTTCTTTTTTTTTTTTTTTTTTGCTTATTCCACTTTTAATTTTCTTCAAATCTCTTGTTATGACATTCTTCAAAGCAGATTTTTCTTATTTTTTCAGATCTTCTTTTGACTGTTCTATGAATTCTTTTCAATTTTTTTTACAAATTTTCAACATAAGTGTCCCCATCACTCAGTAACTTTACAATACCTTGTAAGTATATCTGATGACCTGTCACAATATTTATATATCTGAAATTAAAAAATAAATATCAATTACTATACTTATATATATATATATATATTCATCATATTGTAAATAAAATTTACAATATGATGAATGTTTCTTGAGTTGCATAATAAAATCTTACCCAACCAAATAAGTTATTGTAAATATTTCTAATAGAAAACAGATAAGCTGAAATTCACATAGTATATTCATCAGGAAGATATATCCTGAAAATGTTACCATTGTAGGGATACAGAAGGCGATTATCTCCCTTTTATGGAGATAAGTCACATGGGTCACCTGGTGGACCATTTATTGACATCACTCCATACAGTGACGAAAGCAGCAGTCAGATTCAGTATTTTACAGCAGCCAAAGCAAAAGGTTGCCATTTCCCTTTGGGAATATATTTTTCTCTGATATAGAAAGAAACTCCAATTCTCAGTCATCAATTTGGGAAAACCCAAGACTTGCAATTTTGTGCTCGTAGAATATGTACTCGCCAGGGACATAGATGAATCCAGCCTGTTTGAATTTGGAGTCCTAAACATGACTTCTCCAAACACAGGAGTATCACCATATTATATGTAAGACCCTTTTTTTTTGTTTCTCCTTCCACTTTGCTTTGCTGTGTAGATATATGTGATATATTACTCTCTGCATGGGACATGTGTATATATAATTTTGTGTATGTCTTTGTAGTATAAAAGTCTCTCTGAGAACAAAGCATTTTTGTCATTCCTTTTTCCTTTCTGCTATTCTGTTCTATCCATGAACTACGATATTATTATATCACGGATATAATAATACCCATAACAGGGGAAATACAAATGGAAGAATAAACTTTTCTTCCATAGTTCACTCCTGTTACACCATCATTAGTTGGTTAATAGTAATTTTATTGTGAAAATGTTTATTTGCTATATAAATTATACCTAAATCTATCTATCTATCTATATATCTATCTATCTATCTATATATATATATATATATATATATATATATATAAGAGAATTTACCATTTCATCAGATTCTCATCCAACTTTAATTATATACACACGTATATATATATATATATATATATATATATATATATATATATATATATATATATATATTGAGAGAGAGAGAGAGAGAGAAGTAGATCAATGATTATCAAGGACATTCTAATCAATAATCAAATTTAATCTAAGGAACAATAGAAGACATATACAACTTGTGATATTTATTGAAATGGAGATATAACTATTGTGAGGATAAAAATTTTTGTACATTTATGGAAAACCTAATGAAAACCTAATGCACAGATCACACAATATTTACAAAATAAAGACAATCTGTTACTTATTAATAAAAAGACACAGAAAAATAGCAAAAGCAAGTGAGCAGTTATCCGTATTTCAAAACTAAACAGATTGTTAGTAAGATTAATTTAGCAGATTAAAGGTTTGGATATTAGGAGTTTTGCAAATACACAAGTATACTCTCTGTTAAGAGAAATGTTTGTATCATACTGATCTTGCTAGGAATTCTACTAACTTTACAGGTCCTCATCTAAAAGTTAACTGATGTAAGGAAAGACTTGTACATTTCTGACACCAGAAGTAAATTCAAAGATGGCTCAAAAGAAGGCAATAAATTTTCAGAGTAGGTAAATTAGTAAATGAAGTGGTAACTTAAAATGAAGTTACTGAAGCAGGAATAAAATCCATGTTAAAATTCTCTCATATAAACACTAGATATAAGTAAGTTATATATACATGTGCAAAGTATAGTGTACCAATGTAGAGAGAAAGAGAGAGAAATGTTCTACAAAACATGCAAAAGTCAATGTATTATTTCATTAATGTTTGTGAATGAACATTGAAATGTCTATATACCTGGCCTGAGCAGAGGTGAACAAAAATTTGGAGAGTTGAGTTACTAAAGGAAATTAACTGAACATGGAACTAGAACAATCTATCCCATGGTTCAGTTCAAAATTCCAACATATATTACCTGAAGAAGGCCAGAGCGTACAATGGCTGAAACATCATGAATATGACAGTAAAAATGAAGACAATAGTCTGAACAATATAAATAGTGTAAATTAAAATATTAGCAAAGTATATCATCCTTGTTTGTTATTCAAATATTGGTTATATAAAGTAAGTTTTTTTATTTTTTTAGTCATTGTATTCTTTGTTTTAAAATATTTATATATTTAATTATAGCATTTATGCATACATATTTATAAATCTACATGCATATAGTCATATGGATTGATATTTACATATAAAAACTAAAATTTTATTTTACACTTTATACTGCAGTTAATTGATATGTATAAATATATATGGACATTTATTTAAGTATCTAATGAGATTTATCAGTAATTTAATGAAAAATAAAGATTGAAAATAATTTCAAAATATTGTGCAATGGCAACGGTGTGTATAAACAGAAATATTAAGAAAATTAATTATTCTTATTTGTTAATCAAATTTTAATTATTGTCATAAGTACATGTCTTAATGTTACCTTCATTCTTTATTATACAATGGTCAGCTGAAAAGTTCATAGACTGACCAAGATATAAATGCAAGTAGACACACCAGTTGGTAGACTAAAAGATATGCAAGTGTACCAGAGTACAACAGTTACATGTGTGTCTACTTACATTTATATCTTGGATAGCCTATGAACTTTTCATCTGACCCTTGTATCTTGAACAAGTTTATCCATGCCATCAAAAAATGATAGCAATATTTAAGAATTTTTTCAACTGCATTGTATGTATAGAATATTAAAAACTTTTCTTGCATGTTCAACAAAGACACTGGCATATGGCATCACCAGTGCAAGTGAGATCATCTATTAATCTCACATTGGTGACATTAAAAGTTGCAAACAGAAAATATACAAATTCACTTGGTATATTATATAGTAATATTGTCTGAAAAACTCACTTATAAGGTGATACTATTTTTCAGTAACTCTTAAATAGGTACCTCCAATAATTTGCTAAAAAAAAGAACATACCATGTTTAAAAAATGTCCAAACTGGATAAAAATAAAGTTTTAATGTCAAAATCTTTATGATACTATTAAGAGGAAAGACCAAAGTATTTTTTGATTATTTAATTATATTTTTTTTATCCTTTTTAGAACCTTTGGAATTTTGGTTAAAATCTTGTTTTTTTCGCATCAGCAGGGGTAACTATAAATTAGCATAGCAAATTTTAGCATCTTTTTTGTGGTGAAAAACACTTTGATTTGGAAATTTTGCAAAAATCAAATAATAGTTGGATTTTAATGAAACTTTCAGAACTTATTCACAAATGAATGAAATTATTCTAGAAATTTTTTTGTTTTAAATATTGGGAAAAATATTTTTTTTTGTGTCTGTTATCCCCAAACTTATTTAAATTTATGAAATTTTGAGAAATTAAATTTGTAAGGATTAATGTTTATATTAGTAATATGCAGAACTCCTTAGAGAATTTAAATCAGTTACCAAAAATCTCCTCTGAATCATAAAATAAAAATGCAGTAAGACTAACACATTATTTAATTAGAAAAACTTTTAATTGTTTTTATGAATAAGATATTTTAAGGACACTACTGAGCAAAGAAAAAAATTTCAGTAAATAATGAAATTTTACAAGAATTGTTCTTAGTTTTTAACATTTTTATTAAAGTTTTAAATCTTTTAAAATTCTGTATTAATTTGTAAGATTTAAGTGATATTGTTATTAAGTAAAAACTATACTATTAATCATAAATCAAAGCTTATTACAATTTAGTGATCATCATTATTTTAAAAAGAATTTTGATTTTTTTGTATGTGTATAAACATGCCAATTTTTGTAGATACAGGTGTTCATACACAACATTATCAAAAAATAAGAGTGATAACTATCGTAAATTTAAAGTCAAAGCACATTGAATTCAATAAAACATTAGATTATGGAGAATATTTTCCTAAATTTTTAAGGTTACCGAGTACTTAAAAATTACATAAAAAAGGTGCTCATGTTATATTCCTTTATTATTTTTTACAGATATATCCACTGTAGAAAAACAGATAAACTTCCATGTCATTCAAGCTGTTAACACCTTAAATAAACAGCTATAGATGTGTTAAAAAATGCATTTCTGCGATATTTCAAATTTAAAGTAAGTTATATATGTTTCAAATCAGATTAATTTAACTTTAAATAAGCTAATATTTCTCAAATAAAGTTTCAGAAAAGTATATTCTATTTTTGGAAGATTTTTTAATAAAGAGAATTGCATTCTGATAAAAGGTGGCTAAAAATGGTGCTAAAATCAATAATTTCAGCAGTTTCAAAGTGAAATCTCCTTCCAATCAATTTAAATTAATTTTGAAATAGAGCAAAGTATTTTGTTTATTAGAAATATTAAATTTAATCTATTAGCTTGAAATTAAAAATAAAATAAAAGCTTCAAGAAAGACTTTACATTTTTAAAAATTCATTTTAAACTGAATTTGTGGAGGTACCTACTCTTAAAGAATCAGGGAAAGCCAAAGATCAGTTAACCCTAATCTGTTATGTTTATGTCCAGGTCATTGTGGCTTTTGTTTCCTCTTCAGGTATGTAAAATAAAACTTAGTAAGTTCAAATGGTCACCAGTCTAAAGACGGATTAGATTTCATGATGTAAGAAGTAAGTATACACACTTACACCATAATCATAGGAAGTATACACAGTTACACCATAATCATAGTAAGTATACACACTTACACCATAATCATACACATTTACACATAATCATAGCAGAATCATAAACACTCATGCTTCATATATATTTGTCTTTTTATTTTTTGGTTCTGTCTGGCTAGCTATCTTAGTATGTTAACAATTTCTTTATTTATCAGTTCAATCCCTTATTTTGTTCATGTCTCTATCTGTTTTCGCTTGTCATACCCATTAAGCTGCCTATGTAAATGGAGTGGGTACAATGCATATGATGGGAGCTGATTTTGTAAGGAAATTGTGGAAAGTTAGAGAAATGAGCCCAATTTTCACTATGACAATTCAGCTATAACTTTAAAACAATCATCCTTTGTAGAAATAGTATATTTATTTGTTTATCTGTAATTTCACGAATCCTCATCATGCCTTTTTCTCTGCTTGGTGGATTAGGGTTTAACAAATTTATCTTTAGCACCCATATTCAGTTATCTGTGTCCCAGTAAAAATTATGTTTGAATAGTAATTTTCAAAGCAGATGGTATACAATCTTCCTACTCTTTAGATCTTAGTAATTATATAGATTCATAAAATCTGTAATACTTGTGTTGTTTAAATATCTATCATTGTTGTGCAGTCATTTACAAGCTGGATTTGAAAGAGATACTGATACAACTGATGACTACTGGGTGCTCCTTAAATACAGACATCTACCTGATTAAACTAAACTTCCATGGCATTTTCATCTATCAGTCAAATCTCCTGATAAAGACACATATATTCTTGTTTATTACCCCATAACTTAGTTTAAAATATTTCCTTTTCTACCATTCATTCCTGTATTCCTGTCCTAACTTTATGCCTCTGTGTCTCATCTCACAAGTTGTTTGTTGCTATCAGAAGAGGTCAAACAATAAAGATCAGATCAAAACAATTACACTCATTCACAAATGTTCATGCTTAAACTAAATACTCAAGTGTGCTTATATATTTCTGTGTGTGTGTGTATATATGAATATACATTATACACCTGTTGAACAAGTAAATCTGTTGATCTGAAATGAACTTTAATATAATCACCTCCAACTTAAACTCCATTTGATTATATGGGTTTTTGAGGTCATTCAAACTGCTGATCATGCTGGGTGATACGTTCTCTCCTAGAAACTGTAACTAAGGTTCACTCAGCATAGTTGCAGTATAAACCTGAGATGGGCTCTCCGGATGTTGAATGAATTCAAATGTGCCTGAGCAGGTGTCTGCAACAGGGATTGGCCAGCTACTCTAGCACACTGGGGTGTGCTTGGAAAATAAGAGTAGCCAACCATTATGAGAGTGACAAAGAAAGAAAGAGAGATAGCAGGCCGAAGAAAGAAAAGGAAGTAAATTTAGACATGAATGAACAATATACTTTCTTACTTTGGACAGTACACACACTTTGGTTGAAATGCATTTACACCCACTGATGCATGCTGATTACTGTGCTGGTCATGTGTAAAGAAGCATTTAAACTTACTCATACAAATACACGTGTATAGAAATACACATGATGCATTACAATGAACCACACACACAAATTTATTATTACACCTTAATACTAATAGTACTGTGCTATATACACATGTATGTGACAACTAGAAAAACCCCAATCTACCCGGTACTACTTTGCTAGATGTCACACTTACTCTGACTGCCCATCCCACATCCTTCCAGTCTCATTACCCACTACATCCCCTTTCACATCTACCCACTTATCTACCTCCACTGACTTCAGCTCTTTCAATGTTTCTCTTTCATCATCATCATCATCATCTGTTGTTTTTCCTCTTTCTTTTTCCTTCATTCTTTCTTCCTATCTTGTTCTATCTATCTGTGTTTATATAAAATGTATCAGAACTTCTCTCTCTCTCTCTCTCACACACACACACACACACACACACACACACACACACATTTGTATAAACAGGTCTTATCCCACTCTTTCTTTATTTTTTCATATAGTATATCTAAGTCTCTATGTGCTTTATGTTCATTTTGTGTTCATGTACTTGAGTGTGTTTGGAAGTGTATGTATGTAACTGGCAAAGTGGCTGGTTAATTAAAATATATGTCTAACTAGACATACTAGGTCTTTGTGTTTGTTATATGTGGATATAGCTACACTCACTCCAATTTATTTACATACGTACACACCTCTTTTCTCCTATCAATACCGTTCTCATCTCAGCCAATGTCCTCATACATCTTCTCTCTCTACTAATGCCACCAACACATCATTATTACCATTGTCACCATCACTATGACTATAACTACTAGTGATCACCATTACTACTATTACTATGACTCTAATAACCACTACAACGACTATTCCATCCATATTAGCTTTGCTACTGCTTTCTTTGCTGGCTTTTATATCCCCTTTATGTCACCATCTTCTCTTAGTTATTTCTCCTCTCTGTCTTTGTAATTTCCCCCTCTCATGATAACCCTGTCTATCTCTGATTTACTCTCCCTCTGCAGTCAGTATGAATCTCTTAACCTTTCTCATTTGCACACTTTTTGTTGTACTCTCTAGTTTTCTGCGTATCAGGCTTTATCTGTGCTCCTGGTGTGTCGCTAGAATCTGTTGCATTCACACTATACTAGCTTCCTTTTGCCATTCTTTCTATTAAATGTCTCTTTTATTCGCTTAACATCTCCCCTGTCAATTTCTTTTTTCTTCCCATATTACTATGTCTATCCTTTTTTCTCTCTCTCTCCCTCTCACCCACTTGATATCTCTCTCTCTCCTTATCTCTTAACATCTCCTTCTTTTCCTCATTCAGCCTTGGTCTGTTGAATATGTTGAATATTTTGCACCCCACACTATTTCGTTTGCTCAAATCTCCTTTCCTTTTTTTCCCTTGCTCTTTCTTTCTCGTCAATTTATCATTCTTCTGCCCTTTAGTCCTACTCTTTTATAAGCTGTCATACTCTTTTTCTTTTGTTTTCTTTCTCAGTTTATGTCTGCTTAAATTATGTGTCCGCTTTTCTTTTATTTCTATTTTTTTTTTTGCTTTTATGTTCTCTTTCTAACCAGCCTACTCTGTTTCCGCTATTATTAGATCCTCAATACACATTTCTTTCTTTCTTTTTTCTTTCTTTCTTTCCTACTCACTATCTGAAACAATTTCTCTTTTATTTACCTCTCCTAAATACTTCTCTTTCTCCCCCCCACCCCCGTCACTCTACCAATATGTTGTATATTTCATTTTTATGTAACGTCTTAGTTATTTTCCTCTCCCTGTTTAACATTTCCTCATCTTTGTTCATATTTTTTATTCCCTTGCTCTCCCTCTTATCAAATTCTTAGATTATCTTTTGCTCCTCTGGTTTATCAACTATGTTCTAATCTTTTCCCTCTCACCTCCCCCCCCCATCCTAAGGGACAGCCCTAACACTATTCGCCTACCTCCTCTCTACTTTTTTGTCCTCCATCCTTACTCTCTCATTTTTGTCAGCCTTTTCTGTCATTCTCTTTCATCTACAATACGTTCTTCAGTGCCACTTTCTTCTGCTGGTCAGGAAGAATTTCTTTCTCATTCAATATATTTTCCTTTTAATCTATTTTTTTTTTTTGTTTATTCACTATTTTTTAATTTATCTACTTGCATTATCTATCAACTTTGATCTATCTATCCATCTATCTATCTACCATAGGCAGTTCATATCTATCTAATTCTGTTCATATCTATCTATCTATCTATCTATCTATCTATCTATCTATCTCAGTCAGTTCTTTCTATTTATCTCAGTTTGTCCTATTTGTTTCAATTTGTTCCTTCTCTATTTCAGTCTGTTCTTTCTATTTCAGTCTGTTCTTTCTATTTCAGTCTGTTCTATGTATCTCAGTTTGTTTATCTATCTATCTATTTGGCTATCTATCTATCTCTCTCGGTCTGTTCTTTCTTTTTAGCTGTCTGTTCTATATGTCTGTTATTCAAAGTGTTTGTCTGCTTTTATTTACACAAACACATATGTACATGCACACACATTAGTAATGATCTCTTTCATTTAATTCTTACTTCACATTGATTTTACATTATCTTCCTCCTCTCTTTTTTTTTCTTCTCCCTCCTTCAATTGACAGAGCATTTCTGTTTCCATCCCTCCAACACTGTTCTTCTTCAGTCTGCCACAAACATGTTAGTGTGGGTATGTGTGTGTTATCCTTTTCTCCACTTCCAGCGAGTCCCTTACTCTCTGTCCCCCTATGTTGTGCTGTTTATCCATCACCATCACAACCCCACCACCATCGCTGGTGCCTCACCCATCTTCCCTCTTCTCCTGCTTTCACTTTTTCTTTCTCACCCAGCTCCAACCTGAATCCAAACCCTACCCACTTCTGTCTGAACTATAACCCTTCCTCTTACCCACTCCTGCCCCTTCTCGTCACGTCTCTCATAATTGTGCTACCACGTGCTTTTTACCTACTCCGCCTAACACCATCAACTTCTTTTCGTCAGTCTTTTCTTTCTCTCTCTTTTCAGCTTCACTCACCGTGTTAGCTTTGTATTTTTTCTTTACTGCTTTTCTGCCTGTCTGCCTGTCCGTCCGTCTGTCATCTCTTTTTGTAAATGCTTCTTTTCATTCTCTCAATTTTCAACCACGATCCTTATGGCATCCCTCTGTTTCTCCCCTTGCACTGCTATAGAGTTTTCTCCTCTCTTTCACTCACTCCCATACATTGTTTGCTTCTCTTCATTCATTTTACACACACTTTTTGCTCTTTCTGTCCTCTCTTCTTTCTCTCTCCTGTCATTTCTTTACTCATTTTTGTAGATCATGAGTTTTCTTCATCTCCCTCCTTTTGTTATACTTGTTTATTCTCTTCTTTTTTTACTTTCTTTTTTTTTTCTCTTCATCTTCTGTGTCTGATTTCTCATTCTTTTCCTTTAACTGATTGGCATATTTCTCATTACTTCGTCTAACTAAAGTTTTTTTCTTCTTTTCCTTTTTAAATACTATCTTTCTTTTCCTATTCTTTATTGGTAATCTCACTTTCTTTTCTCCCTTCAATAGTTATCTTTCTACCTCTTGAATGGCACTCCCTCTCTTTCATTTTCTATTTGCTGATGTCCTTTTTTTTCTGTTCTGTTCTATTTGTCCTTATCTCTGGTGTCATTTTTTTCTCTGATAGAAATCTTTCTCCTCCCTGGCTTTCACCTATAAGTTTCTTTCCACTTCTCTATATGAATGCTTTGGCTTCTTTTCTTTGCCTCAGTCTCTTTGTTGGAGGATTCTTCCAATTTCTAATCCTAATTCCTTTCTCTCTCTCTCTCTCTCTCTCTCTCTCACATGCATACATACATATATATATATATATATATATATATATATATATATATATATATATATGTGCATACATATAACTGTATCTATATCTGTATATATGTATGTATCTATCTATATATATACATACACACATTTGATCTGTCGATTTGCCTTTAACAACTTTTTCTTTCAAAATGTATTTTCTTTCTCTCTTTTTACTTCCATTTCTTTCTTTTCTTTTTTCACCTTTTTACCTTTTTCTCCTTGATATGCTCTCTTTTTTGAAATACTCCTTTTCTGTCATCTGTATATTGCTTCTCTTTCCCTTTTCTTTCAGTGTCTATTGATCTCTTTTGTTCCTCTTCTTCTGGTTGTCTGCCTGTTTCAGATTCATTTTTGGAATACCTCTCTCCACTTTTCCAATTATAACATCTTCTATATATCGTCCTCCCCATTCTTGTCTTTTTCTTATTGATTGTCTCTCTTTGCACACTCAATCCACTTTTGTCTTTCCATTGAATTCTCTTCAAATACACTCACTCTTATTGTGAATATTTTCCCCTTATTTTTTTGTCCTTCATTGTCTGTTCCAATCTTCTTCTTTCCTTTGTAAATAACCCCCCTTCTCTCTTTCACCCTCTCTCTCTCCACTATTGATCTTTTCTCTCCCTTCCTTGCTTATTGACTTCATCACTCATTTGCTTCATCCATCTTTCTTTGATTCTTGAACTCACCTGCTTTTGATCTTTTTGTTCTCTTTCTTTGATTGTCTTTGTCTCATTTTCTCTTTTTCTCTTAATTTATTCTTCAAGCTTCTGCATCTCCTTTATGTTTCAATATCTCTCGATTCTTCTCAACTATTTCCTTCTGGCCTTGATTAAATTTTTTCTTCTTGCTTTTTCCATTGATTTCTTAGTTTTTTTTTTTTCTTTAACTATCTTTCTGTTTCCAACATTCATTCTGTGAATATCATCTTTCTCATTCCACTAGTTTTCATTCTCTCTCTTTCTCTTCCTTTGGTTATATTAAAATATTTTCTCTGACATATCACACTTTTCCTTCTCTCTCTCGCTCTACCCTCCCATCCCCATTATTTCTTCTGAAAAATCTTTTTCATTTTTTTTTTAATTTCCGCATCTCTTTCTGCTATTTTGTTACTTTATTTCTCTTATATATTTTATATTAATCTCTTCAAATCTATCCTCTTTCTTTTCCTACCCTTCATTTTCTTTCTTTCTTTCAAGATCTTGGGTCTCTCTTTCTCTCTTTTTTTAATTTCCATTTCTTCTTATTTTGATTTTCTATCTCTTTTTCTTATTTGCCTCATCATTTAAACATATTTCATCTTCCAGCTTTTATACTTGTTGCTCTATCTTTACTTCCAAATTTTCCTCACAATTCTTTATGTCATTCTTTTCCCCACTCTCCTCTGTCTTCTTATCTTTTGGCTGTTTTTCCCATTCTTTTAAGTTTTTTTCCTTTTTCATTCTTTGTTTTTCTATATTTAATCTTTACAACCTTTTTGTCTAATCTGAAATTTTCAATATATTCTGAAATCACTCACCTCTGTTCGACATACCTTCATTTTCTTTCATTCTTTCTTTGTCTTGTTTTGCTTTTTTTTAGTTTCTTTAAAACTATATTTGTGAATATTTAAGTGCCATTTTTATTTTTAATGGTTTTCCTTTTCTTTTTCCTTTTCTTCTACTTTCTTTCCTTGTCTCTATTTTTATTCCATCTTTTTCTACTTTTTTGGCTCACTCTCTCTCCCATACTTCTTTTCTTGATCACATTTTCAACATCTTTTCTGTTTTTTACTTTCTTTCCTCTTTTTTTTTTCTTATTTCAATTCACATGCTCTTCTTCTCTTGCTCCTATTTAATCTCTCTGTATTTTTATTGTTCTATTCAGTTTTATCACATTTTCCATTTTTCTCTATCTCAGTCTCTTCAGTTTTTCTTTTAGCTTCTTTTTCCTCTTTACAGGTTGTATTCACTTTATTTTTCTTTTAATTTTAAGCCTTTTCCTTTTACTAGTCAGTCTTTTAAATTTCAACTTCATTTCTCACTCTCTCTCTTTATTCTCCTTTCATATTATTTTTTAAATCTTCCATTTTGTCATAGCCTCTTTTCTTATTCTTTCTATTCAATTCTCTTTTTTATAAATGAATCTTTATCCATTACAATTTTATTTGTTTTCTTCACATTCTTCCATCTCTTTTTCATTTTATCACACTTGTTGCATGTTTCTTTTTGTTTTTAACTCTAGTACTTCTGTTAACCTCTACATCTATCATTTTTTTCTTTTTATGCTTTATGCCTGTTAGTTCTGAGCTCTCATTCTCATTCTATCCCTTTTATAAGTTTTGTTTTCTATACATTTCTCTCTTTTATATTCTTTCTCTTTACATATTTCCCTATTATCTCATTTTTTTTAGTTTCAATTGGCTTTACGTTTTCTTCAAATTTTTCCTTTTTTTATTCTTCACTTTACTCTCTCTCTCTCTCTCTCTCTCTCCAAATCTCCTCACTCATATTTTCCAATTATTTCTCCATTCCGACACTTTCTGTTTTCCCTCTCCTCTTACTTATATGACTCAGATGTCTTTCTGTTTACTCTTTAGAAGTCTCTCATTTCTCTTTCACATATTTATTATTATTATTATTAATGCTCTCTTTGTCATTCTCTTTCTCTCTCTCTCTCTCTCTCTCTTTAAGTCTCTGTTATTTCTTTCATTTTTGTCCCTCTCTTTCCTTTCTTAGTACTTTCTCTTTAATCTCAATTTTATAATCTCTCCCTTTTTATGATGTTTCTTATATTTCTTTACAGTCCTTTCATTTTACTCTCTTTTTATTATCTTGTCAACTTTTCTGTCACAGTGGTGTGTTTATATACACAATATCTATCTTCCTCTCTCTCTCTTGCTCTCTCTCTCTCTCTCTCATATATATATATATTGTTCCCTCCTATCATTAATCTCTTTAGTCTCTCTCCCTTATCCTGACTTCCCCTTACTCTCCCTTTCTCTTCTTCTTCCTTTTCAAGGGCTGAGATGGTGGGTGGCAAGTACTTTTCATACCATCCTCCCACTATCTTCATAAAACTTCCTCCTCCTTTCATTTCTCCTACCATTCCACTTTTTAATGTTATGTCTGTTCACTTCCTCTTCTTTTCCTGCCTCACCCTTCTTTCATCTCTGGGTTCACTCTTACATTATTTAATGTTCACTGCTTGTATATCTTTTTTAATTCCTTTTTTTTTTTAGTCTCTGTGTTCACTACATCATTATCATCATCATGGTCATCATACTTCTGTTCTTTTTTATCAACTCCTCCTTTTTTTGTGGAGTCTTTCAGTTTTGAGCATTAGTCAGAGCTTATTCTGTCACATTTTCTTTTCAAGTGTTTCTCTCTCTTTCTTTCTCTCTCCATTTTTCACTCTCTTTCTTTCTCTCTCTCTCTCTCTCTCTCTCTTTCACTATCTCTTTCTTCCTCAAGCTCCTATCATGTTTCATTCCCTTTTCATTTTTTTAGTATTTCCTCAATTTTTCTTTACAGCTTTATTCTCCTTTTCTTTTACTCATAACATTTGTCTTGGATATTGTATTGTTTATCTCTTACTTTCTCTTAATTCTCATTTGCTTTCTCAATTTTCCCCTTCATCTCTGTCATTAACACTTGTATTACTTTTATAAATTCTCATCCCTTCATTTCATTAGACACTTCTGTCAATTCTTCCTTTCCTTGCTCTCCTTTTGCCACTTCAATTTCATTTCTCGTTTCCCTCTCTTTTTTTTATAACTTTTTTTTTACTCTCCCACATTAGTTTAACTTGTTTTTACAGCTCTCAGTGTCAGTTCCTTTTTGCTATTTTATTACCATTTATTTTTCATCTCTGTATTGTATTTTGTCTTTTCTACTTTTAGCTTTTTTTTTTATTGTTCCTTGCCATCTTTTACTCTTTTACCTTGTTTTAGAAATTTTCCATTTTCTCCCTGCTATAAACTTTGGTCTCTTTAATTTTTGTACTTTACATTTTATTTTCTTCATTCTTTCTGTCTACCATTTACTTTTCTTTTTTATTCTTTCCTTTGTCCTTGCCTACTAAGTTCCTCATTCACCTAAGCCTCCTCCTGTTTGTCAACCTTGTCACCATAAGTATTATAAACATGCCTCTTTTCTTTTTGTCTCTACATTAATTCTACTCTCTTTAATTTCATTCTGTGTCTTCTGAAATTTTTCTCTTTTAAATAAATTTGTGCCATTCTTTCTGTTTGCTCTAGTCTTTTGAGACATAACAAAATGGTAGGGCTGAACAATAAGCTCAACCAGGTTTCTCAGTCTTGTCCAAAGTGTTGTCAATGACACTTGTTACAAGTCCACCAAAAGTGAAAACTTTAAACTAATGTGCTAGACTATTTCTCTAGTTTTGTACTTGTAAAACCTTTGATAAACACAGTGTATTATAACTTTGTTCTGCTAGTTTTTCTACTGTTTTGAACTGACTAATCTCTTCTTTCTTTCTCTTTTAACTTGACTTCTTTACTTGAATACACCACCATTGCTTTCTTTCTTTTCCCTCTCTGCAACTTTTTATTTCCATTTCTCTTTCTGTATTTCTATGTTAATACTTTTTCTTTCCTGGTTTTCCCCATTATCCTCTCTCACTCTCTCTCCTCTCTCTCCCTCCCTCTTATTTCCCATTGGTCTCTTTTCCTCTGTTTTTGCCTTTTCTTTCATCTTCTCTCTTCAGTAAGTTTCTTTTCATCTCTTACCAAATACTTTTCCTTTATTTTTCTTATTTAATGTTTTCCCTTTTCCCTACCTCATATTCTATCTTATATTACACTTTTCATCTCCTCCAGCAGCTGCTGTCTAATATGCCATTTTTTTTCTTTTTATTGTCTTTTAATTTTTCCTTCTTTTAACTTTTCTCACTCTTTCTTTACTCTTAGAGCTCCCCTTATCATCTTTCTATTTATTTTCTTTTTTTTTCCCTCTCTTTCCCTTTCTATCCAACTCTACTTTTTTAAAAATATATTCTACCAGATTTTTTTTTCTTATCACTGTCTAATACGATTTTGTTTATTTTGCTTATGTTACCAAATTTTTAGGGCACCTCCTATGTGTGATGGTTGTCTTGCCATTGTAGTCAGTTTGATCCTTACTGAGTGGTCCATGATCATGGAAATGTATCAGACTAAACTTTGATAAATACTATCAAATAATTGTTTACTATACAAAGTTGGCCCCCAAATATATCTAACCCTTTTGAATATCTTTAGAAATGGTTGTGTGATATTCCTTTATCTTGATGACCAATCAAAGGAGACCTTATTGTGCATATTTGAACAAACACTCTCGGGGTTACTCAATCAGTAATAAGATACCACTGAGTGAGCCTCCATACTGTGTGATTGTCACATTTAAAATGACTAAAATTGAATCCTCATATCTCATGCAAAGTTTTTTGAAAGAACATGGCATGCCCAAGGTCTTTCATCTTCCTTACAATTCAAATTTGGCTCCCAGTAACTGGCTTTATCCAAAGCTAAAATTTCCTTTGAAACACTGTGGGTGAAATTAAGGAGAATTGCAACAAGGCAGTTCATGGTGATCATTTGAGTTTGTGTGTGTTCATAAGGGGAATACTTTGAAGAGACTAAAGTGCCATTGTCTTGGGGAGGATATTTTCACTAATATTAAATTTTCCAGCCAGATCTCATAATCTGTATTTTTTATTTCTTTTTCTTTTCTTGTCCCTCAACTCTCTACATTTTTGCTTTCTATTATTCTGTCTCGTATAGTCTGATAAATACTTGAAAAGTTTTAAGCATAACTAAGAAGTAACTGCTCAACTGTTAAGTGTAACAATATTTTTGGTTATTTCTTAGGTCAATAGAAAAAGCAAACACTCTCAAAAATAGTGTTGACTATCCTAAATTTATGTAGTGCCTGTAAAACTGGTGTATTGCTGTCTTATTTTGGCTGGAACAGACCAATCCTTACTTTTCAGCATGGAGAGAGTTCAAAAGCATTTATGTGGTCTTGCAAAGGAAGACTTATTTTCCACACTATAGTCTCTTTCTCACAGACACATCCTCATATGACCATTGCTACTCCATAACAAATGTGAAGATGAGCTCCATTCTTTAATTCCACTAGTTCAGACCTTTACAGCTAAAACCAGCCATACTGTTTTCACAGGGTCGAATTACTCTCATTCTTTTTGTATTCCATTTGTAAGTAGAAGGTCTCCCTCAGACAGATTCTTCCCAAGAACCATTATTTTGTGGAAAAGACTTCTGTATGGGATGCTGATCTGAACACTACAATCTTAACCTTTTCATGTTCAGGGTCAATCATTATCTATCTTTCATATCCTTATCATCTTCACTTCCCACTTCCTCCTCTTATGTCTATATCACACACTTTATTCAGCAACCCTCTACTTTAAGTGACTCTTGAGCCTGAACATTAGTAAAAAAAGATGAAAATATTTATTGCTAAGTAAATGCATTAATTTTAGGAGTTGATATAATTTTTAATTGGCCACTAATAATAATAATAATGTGCTAATGAGTTCAAGTTAGAAATATACTGACACGTAACATGACAATAGATAGTCAGTGGCTAACATCCAGTATAAAAAGCATGTGCCTAAATGAGTTCAGAATAAGCTGACAAACATTTTGTCTATAATAGTTTTGATATACTAGGTAGCATGGTTCCTAATTGCAGATCTAACCATCTTTTAGTTTTTTTTTTATCACATGTGTGCTTCTTCCTCAGCTAGCAAGTTGATGTTTTCAGTCTTTGGAAAACTGGAATAAATAATAGTGATCATTGGAAGATGATATCCAGTGATAACATGTCAGTTTCTTAAATTATCTTCATACAAATATCAAGACTGAACATATGAGAAAGCTTATGACAAGTATATAGTTCTATGAAAACAATGCATAATCTTACGTTAGCTGACTTCTATGACTTGTCTGATATGCATTATGCTAGTCATAATAACATCACTTCTGCTTTTGAAGAAATCCTTTAAGCTCCAAGAGAAAACTTTCTCTCAAAGGAGTGATGCAAAGCAATGCTATTAGACCACATAGACAATGAAGTTGAAAAATAATAGGCATTTTTCCCTAAAGTCAAGTTCAAGTTGCAAATTTTAAAAAATACTTGTTTTTTCCATTTTTTGTCTTCAATTCCAGATTGTCACTTATTTCTTATTTTCTGTCTAAAATAAGCTTTTTTTTTTCACTTCCTCATCCACCTTCTTTTTGTCATATTTATTACTTTCTGTTTAACATTTTTCTTTTGTTCCTTACATTCTCTTTCTATTTAATTCTCTTTTATTCTCATCTTTCATTGTGGCAAATATTCTTTTCTTTATGACTTCTATTGTGGCCTTTATTTTTGTTGAGTTCCTCTCTTTCCATTATTGTCTCTTCCTTCTACAATTATCTCTGATATTTTCTTTGTCTTTCACTTTTAATTTTTCATTCCCTTGACACCATTGCTTCTTCTCACTTTTTCCTTTCTTTTTTCCATCATTATTATTATTACTTCAACACCTTTCTTTATACATTTTACTTCAATAATCTTAATTTATCTCTTTCTTCAACTTTTCCCTTTGATTCTTAAACTGATCTGTTTTGCTTTCTCATCTTCTATTTTTCTATTTAATTTATCTCTTTTTTCTTTTCCCTTTGATTCCTAAATTATTATTGTTGTTGTTATTCTTCTTCTTTTTCTTTACATTTTGCACCAATAATCTAAATTTATCTCTTTCTTCTTTTCCTTTGATTACTAAACTCTTCTTCTTCTCCTTCTCTTAATTTCTCTTTCTTTTTTCTTTTTGATTGCCAAATGCTTCTCTTTCTTCGTCTCTTTCTTCTTTCCCCTTTGATTAAAAAATTCTTCTTCTTCGATTCATTTATTCCAGTTCCCCACTTTTATCATATACTCTTTTTGTTGCTTCTTTCTCTTTACCATAAGCATTACCTTCTTCTTTCAAATGCATTCATTTTCTATTTACTCTCACACAACAAAATTCATTTCCCCCTTTTCTTCTTCCTTCATTATTTCTTTAAGTTTTTCTTTTTTGCCTGTTCCAGCTTTCCTCCCATCTTGTCACAACTGCTTCCAGCTGATTTTTTGGGTCCTACTCTCAATTATAAGCCTGTTCTTTTTCAGCTTTTCTTCCATTCCTCCTGTCCCACTTCCTTCTCACTCTCATTTGCAACCATGTTTTCTTTTTGCTTCTCTTCCTATTTTCATCTGCTTCCCATTCTTTATCATGCACCAGTCAGTGCAGTCATTCTTTTCTATAACCTTTTCTCCCCTTCCTGCTACTATTAACTCTTCCTTTTGCTTTAACCTGCTCCCTTGTTACTCTCTATGATAACCCATTCCTTCTTCTCTAGGCACATCCTCTCCTCCCTCTACCACATCTGTGATCATATTTCTTTCTATTACCACTACTTACTGCCAAGTTAGCTTTCTTTTCTTTCACTTCTTCGAGGAAGCACTATAACCTTGACTCTCTCACATCTGACACCCATCTTCTCTCCACCATAACCTTTCCTTTTCTTTTGTATTATCGCCCTTTTCATCCTCTTACCCAATGTCTTATCTTTATTAGAATCTATGCTCTCCACCCTTAATTCATCCTAATGCACCCAATTGAATGTTTTCCTCTCCAGTCTTGATCCATCTTTAGTTCTTTCATATCTCAGTATATCAACTATATTCCTCCTTTTGTCAAACACCTTGACCAGTTTCTGCTGAGCTTCCAATATATATTTGTCATTAAAATAAACACCATCCCACTTAAATATATGTAATTATGCATTGTTTACAAGTATCATATATATAGATATATATTATAATGATATAATAATATAATGATATATATATATGTGTGTGTGTGTATGTGTGTGTGTGTATATCTCTCTCTCTCTCTCTATATATATATATATATATATATCTGAATGTGTGTGTGTGTATATATATATATATATAATATTATATATATATATATATATATATATATATATATATATATATATATATATATATATATATATATATATATATATATATATATATATATATATAATTAATACATATATAAAATTTCTTACTTAGCTGATTTACTTCAGCATCCCAACTCTAAGATTTTGTAGCCAGAGCCTCCAGTAATCATTCCATCCACTCAGCAGGGATATATATATATATATATATTCATTTCAAATGTTATTTTTAATGGCTACCCGTGTTTGAATAGATACCCCATTTTTTAAACATAGTGTATTATGTCTACTGGTCAATGCACTTGATATGAAACTGCAGATATGCATTTTGAGCAAAAATCTGAACAAGTAAATGTGCTTAAAAATAAAATAGAACCTTGCTTTATTGTGATGTTTTTTTAGCTGAGCAATGAAAGCACACTGGATCAGACAGTGGTTCCTCCTGCAATAGTGGGTGCAGGTTCAATCCTGCCAGAGGGCACATTTACTTTATTAAGTTATCTCAAGTATGCAAACCAGTTGATGAAATAAATACTATTTAAAATGAATGGAGTATCTATTCAAATATATGTATCCACTAAAAATAATGTTTGAAGTAATAAATGTCTATATAACAAATGTGAATGTCAGCGTGTCACTGTGTCACACTTTTTCAACTTTACCCCTAGAGGCCGTAGCCCAACATATCATACCATTTGGAATCAGGCCAACTCCATGAGCAAATTAAGACATTCCAGGCTGGATCTGAACCTGCTATCCTGAAATTTTGGATTCCCAAGTTTTCATTACTGCAATTGTTTTGCTTATTTTTTACGTGATTTTTTGCAACAAATGTTTTTGCACGATAACAATTTTTATAACTTGGAAATAAATTTGGGAATAATCAAAATTAATTGCAAAATCCAGGGAAAGTCACCCATGAAATAAAAATAATTGTTTGTACGGAAAGTAAAAACCTATGTACATCAAATTGTCTTCAAATTAAATGAAGGCAGAAGAATTATTGTTGAACTTTTAAAAGGTAAGCTTAAATATTAATGAAATAGTTCAATGCAGTGATCAGTTTTGAGTACTTCTGTAGTTTATTGTTGCCTATTGTATCTACTCCTCCCTATCTATTGTGATGAAGGCCCAATCAAGGCCCCTCCACAGAAGCTAGTTTAAATGCCGACCAATAGGGTTGCTTTTAAGCTAGTATATATAAATATATAATCATGTACCTCTTTTAGATATTTATATGAATTTATATATATATACATATAAATTCATGTATTTCATTTATATATATATATATCTCTATCTATAAAAGGCAGGATGTGTGTGTGTGTGTGTAACGAATGCACGGACGCAATTATTTGCACCGAAATTTACATGCACATGCTCCAAGTTAGTGGGAAGGCCAAGACTGACTTTGCATTTCCCAACTCCCATCAATAGTGGAAATAATCGATTTTTTCATGCTTCTACGGCAGTTTTCATGTAATTTATGACCATTTTATACTGGCCAGCATGAGAGCCTATAGCTGGCTGCCACAAATAGGCAGGAAGATTCTATTGCGTGAGAGCCAACAGCTGACTGACATGAATGTTAACTAGGATGCTAGCATGCAAAAAAAATCAATAGCTGCATTCGTCACAAGTGGGAAAAATTTAAATCTGCATGGCACTTTACTCCAATTGTCTCATTCGCTTGCTTAAACTCAACATTGATTCTGATTTCACAGAACTGGGTTGGGTGTGAAAAAGTATTTGTTGTTAACATTCTTTTTTCATTCAGTTTTTCCAGTTACGAGTCCTTTTATAAAGCTGATCGTTTTGTGTTCATTTTGCTTAGTTCTTTTTTTGTAACAGATTTAATGTTTAGTATAGAGCTTAGAAAAAATTTGCAGTGTGAGATAGGCAAGAAGTAAGGCATGTAGCAACAGCAGCATGGCAAAGGACACTCCTTTAAAGGCAAGGAAGGGCAAAAACGTCAAGTGATAGCGATTGCTGTATGAGTCGTACGATTTTTGAATCAAACACGGGCAATGCTGCTAGTATATATATATATATATATATATATATATATATATATATATATAAAATTTGTCACTCAGTTGATTGTTGTATTCAGCACCTTGACATCAGAATTTCATAGGCAAACTTTTTTGTAATCATTTGATCAACCTATCAGGAGGTTTTAGCAATTGACTGCAGATTTTCTCATTTTTGTTATCTTTAATGCCCCCCTTCTGGATCTCTGTTTTACTCTTGTCATGCTACACAGCTCTACCATCTTGGCAACTCTGATCATAAGGTAGTCTATGTAAACATCTCCTTCCACTCCTCCTCCAGCCATGAATCTCCTACTAACAGAATATCATTCTGTTATCAATGCGCAGACTGGAACTTGTTCCATGATTTCCTTCGCAACATCCCTTGGAATGTAGCTTTTAATCATCCTGTTCAAAAATAAGCATTTGAGGTCTCCTCCTGAGTAAAAGCCAGCATCAATGCTTTCATTCCAATGAGGAAATACCAAGTTAAATCACACTCATCTCCTTGGTTCTCACCTGATTGCTCAGCTACTATAGCTCACAGGAATCACTTCTTCCATCTGTACAAGAGCGACATGTCTGATTGCAACAGATGTCTCTTTGTCTCTGCTCATAATGTGTGCAAGCATGTCTTCAATGAAGCAAAGTTGCTGTTTGTTGATAGAATGAAACAACGTATTGCATCTCACAAGTTTGGTTCTATAGATTATTGGAGGCTCTGTAAGAGTGTGCTAAACAACAGCAAATCCTCAATCCCTTCTCTATTCAATCAATTCGAAGTCCTGGTATCGAAAGCAGATGAGGTTGAATGCTTTGCTCATAAATTCTTGTCTATCTCAACACTAGACCCATCCAGAATGTCCACACCTGATTTCCCCTCTAGAACTGAGGATCTACTGAGTAATATGTGCATAACCTTGTTGTTGGTCTCGGACATCATTTCTAAATTAGACTCTTATAAAGCAAGTGATGGAGATGGGATACCAGCAGCAGTTAAAAAAAAATATGCTCCTGAGCTGGCTCCAGTTCTCTCCAAACTATACAACTATTGCCTCACTAATTTTTGCTTTCCAGCCTGTTGGAAATCCTCCTCTCTTGTCTCTATTTTTAAGAATGTTGGAGACCCTTCTGACCCCTCCAACTACCACCCTATCAGTCTCCTACCATTCTTCAGCAAAGTATTTGAGGCTTTAATCAATGCCGAAGTGGTTAAGCATCTTACCTCCCATAATTTTTCTCTGACAAACAATATGGTTTCCACTTTGATCGATCTACCGCTGATGTGCTTACAGTCATAACTGAATATGTATACCAAGCTCTTGATAATAAAGGTGAAGCTCAAGCTGTGGCTCTAGATATCTCTAATGTGTTTGACAGTGTTATGTTGGCCTTCTATGTAAGCTTTAGGGCTATGGTATTACAGGACGATTATATTTCTTCTCTCGCACTTCCCGACAGTGAAACTCCCTTGCTCTTACTTGCTTCCCCACCCATAATAACTACAATCTTCAAAAATTTAAATGTAACATCAATCATCATCATCTGTTGCCTTGATCCCCGCTCTTCTTTTTATCCTTTCATCAATCCCCCCTAGACTCAGTCTTTTCTCTTACCTTCACTCTTTGTAACCACTTGCATACTAGTGGCACTCCTACCTTGCTTGGGGTGAAATGCTTAAAAATGTGTGTGTGTGTATATATATATATTCATTAGGATTAAAGTTAAATTTATTGGGTAAGTACAGTAGGATCAAGTGGTTTATAGTTTTGATAAGTGTTATATAGGAATTTGTGAAATTAGTGGACATAGAGATGAAACAGGCCGATGTGTTTTTATGTACCTTGCTTAAGACTGAAAACATAAAAGGTAGACATCACTACAAGAATTTAAATTTACTTTTAACCAAAACATTAAGATAAACTTATAAAGAACTCAGAATTAAGGATATTGTGATCAGGAAAAGTGATAAAGTTTAATATTTTGCTATTTTAAACATGACTGATTACAATTCAAAACTAGACAGTATGCATGACAACAAATCTAAATTTAAAAAACTAAGCAGAACCATTATTAACCTAATCAAGAAATATACATTATATATATATTTGGTTGTATTGATGTGAGTTTGTGACCCTGGGTTTATCACGTTTTGTCATAAAAAAAATCAATTTTGTACATTTCACAAGTTTTATTTAAGCACCTTCAAAATACTCCCCTAGGGAGATCATACACCTCTCAATGTATTTTGCCACCCCTGGAATGCCTTCTCTGGAATGCTATAGAACTCCGCCATTGCTGTTCTCATAATTTCCTCTTGTAACTCAAATTGCTTCCCTTTCAGCGTGGTTTTCAAATTGGGCAAGAGCCAGAACTTACACAGTGCCAAGTTGGGAGGGTATGGAGCCTGCCAAGCAAGGGGTGTATTGTTATTGACCAGCAAAGCTTAGATTATTGACACTCTCAGCATGCACAAATCCTTTGTTAAAAGGGAATGCATTGATCCTGTGCTTATTCCCACTTTGAGAGCAATTTCCTGGGTTGTAACACAATGGTCTTCCATGACTATTCCTTGAACTTTTCCAATTGGCTCCTTGTTTGGGCTTGTGAATGGCCTGACTGAGCATACCTCACTCTCCACTGAGGTGCAGCCATGTTTGAAGCAGTTGTAGCATCCTTGACCTGAGTTTTGCCCATGACATCATTGCCAAAGGCCCACTGAATCTTCTGGATGGTTTGAGCTTGAGTATCACAAAACTTTTGACAAAACATGATACAATATCTCTACTTGATGCATTCGGTCATAAAAACAAAAATCTGACAAGTGCACACAACACACCTGTATTCTAAGTATAACAGCTGGGAATTGACATGGCATACAGGTGCAAAAATTTTCACACATATGCAGAAAGAGTGTCATCACCTAAAAACCAAAGGATTTTGCCCACACAGCATTACTTTTGGCAGGTAAACATAAAATTGGATACTTTTTGAATGCATCTTGTATATACATGTATGCAAATAGATTACATGTATATTTGTCTCTATACTTATACAGACTTGTGTGCATACATGTGAAAATAGCACATTTTTTAATATATTTTATAAAAAAAGATTTGTTGCTTAAATTTTATTTGCAGTTTCTTCAAACTGAAGTAACTGAAACATACATTCAAATACATTAGGTATATTTTGAATATCTTTACTAATTATCAGGACTATTGTTTTTGATTTGATTGTGTATGGATCATTTGTATTATAAATGTAGATTATAACTACCTTGACCAAGTATGTTTATGACTGAATAAGGTGAAAAATTTTCTATGAACATGTGATGAAATGTGTACATTTTTTTGTCTGCTTGGTCTTAAATACTTGTAACTGACACGTTTGGGATTCTTTCTCTTTTTCTTTTGTTTGATTGAAAATATTTTTTGTGCATGTTCAGTCAACTAAGACTTAAAGCTTTTCCATTTTGTATTTTGTACTTGTCATTATGTATCTTCTTTCCTTTTTTATTTTATTTTTAATTTGTACTAAAGTTTCCCTATGAAATTTGTTTTTATCTATTATGATGTTCAGATGGTTTACAATTATCCCATTATGTATGAAGACTCTCTATATTGTCCTGGTCACTAAATGCTCAATGAGATTGAGCATTTTTGAGAGGTGTTTGGCCAACAAGTTCCACCCTGTAACTAGTAGCAGTTAAAGGACCTGCTCTTAACATCCTGGTAGAAGATCTCAGCAGAAACCTTTTGAATTCTTGTAAAGTTCATGTCTGATTAGGTTTTTGTTAGCACATGATAAACTACCACCTTATTAAGCAGGTGGTCATAATGTTTTCTATTTTTTCATCATTGTATGTGTGTGTTTGTGTATTTATATATATACTCACTGGTTACTTAATTAAGTACACATGAATAAATACTCTATTATGCAAATTTCTAATCAGCCAATAATATGGCAGCAACTTAATGGATATAGATATTTAAACATGATCATGGTAACCTGTTGAATTTCATTTCACACATTAGTATGGGAAAGAAAGGTGATTTAAGTGATTTTGAACACAGCATGGTTGTTGGAGCCAGACGAGTGAGTCTGACTACTTCAAAAGGATTTTCTCTAGGGTTTACAGAGAATGATCAGTAAAAGAAAAAAAATTCTGTGCAGTGTTGATGAATCTGGTCAGCAGATAATGGTCAGACTGTTTCAAGCTGATAGAAAGGCAACAGTAGCTCAAATAGCTTCTCTTTAGGATGGAGGTATATAGAAGAACATCTCTGAATACACAACATCGAACCTTGAAGCAGATGAGGTACAGCAGAAGAAGACCATGCTGGATGCCACTCCTGTCAGCTAAGAAGAAACTGAAGCTACAATTCATTAAGGAACCCAAAAATTTGGACAATAGAGGCTTGGAAATGTGTAGTCAGCTCTGATGTGTCTTGATTTTTACTACAACATTCAGATGGTATGTCCAGAATTTGGTGTAAAGAACATAAAAGTATGGTTCCATCCTGTCTTGTATCAATGGTTTAGGTTGGTAGTGGTATAGGAGTTATTTTCTAGGCATACATTGGGATATTTAGTATCAAAAAAATATCATTTAAATGTCACACCTTACATAGATACTGAGGCTAACCATGGGCCTCAATTTATAACAATTGTGTACTCATCTTCTAGTAGTCACTTCCAGGAGGACAAAGTGGCCTCCAGAGACACTGGACCGTACTACCATAGAGCACCTTTGGGATGCGGTGGAAAGGGAGATTTGAATCCTGGATGTACAGTCAATCAATCAAGGAGAATTGCAGGATGTTATAATAACAGCATGGACCAAATTTTCAAAAGAATGCTTTCACAGCATCATTGAATCTATACTAAGAAAAATTGAAGTGGTTCTTAAAGCAAAAAGGGGTCCAAGCTGGTACTAGAAGAGTATATCTAATAGAGTGATGAGTTTATTATATATATATATATATATATATATATATATATATATAAGTGAACATTGAAGACAACACTCAGTCGACAGGCTACAAATTCTTAATGAATAAATATCATATGGTTGTTGGAGCCAGACGGATGAGTCTGACTACTTCAAAAGGATTTTCTCTAGGGTTTACAGAGAATGATCAGTAAAAGAAAAAAATTCTGTGCAGTGTTGATGAATCTGGTCAGCAGATAATGGTCATGATGTGCATAACTTCTTTTATGTGCCATGACCTTTCAGGATGTAGGCGATCATGGCAATCCACCTCCCTCTATCCCTTGCAGATGTTAACAAGCTCTTTCCCTCTACTTCCTCCCCCAGACTACGTTCTGTCATCCACCTGCTCAAGCTTGTCACATGCTGTCGACTCTGAGTGTTGACTTCAATGTTCACTTTTATATTTATATTTATATATGCTCTATCTCATATATTGAGCACTTTATCCCATAAATATAGCACACCTTAAAACTATATTTCTTCATATATATATATATATATATATATATATATATATATATACACACATCTCTTTATATATATATATATATATATACATATATATAAAGAGAGATTCACTCAGATCTATAGCAGTATATACATTAATTCAGCCAAACCATCTAGTTAGTATAACATCTCTTTCTCTCTTCACCAATAGAGAAAACCTTAGCGCAAAGTTTTAGTTGTGTGTGATCAAGGCATTGTTCACATTCTTTGATTCATCACAAACTGGTTTACAATTAAATTAGCAACCTGTTTCCTTTTAAAATGCATCCATCTAATATAACATTTTCAAATATTTTGTTTCAATATCTTGTTTATAATATAATTATTTCACAACTCCTGTCAATAACAGCAACAGTATTCTTATCACATTTTGCCTATTTTATGACTGTAAAATATGACCCAAACAAAGTATCATTTCTATGACTGTTACATTGTTATCACACTTATTCTAACAATAGATGAATGTGACAATTATTAGCCGAAAATAAAATCCTTTGTTGAAAAATACAGTACAAAAATTTAAAAATATGTAACTTCTTTTATGTGCCATGACCTTTCAGGATGTAGGCGATCATGGCTCTCCACCTCCCTCTATCCCTTGCAGATCTTAAGCTCCTTCCCTCTACTTCCTCCCCCAGACCACGTTCTGTCATCCACCTGCTCAAGCTTGTCATGTGCTGCTTCCCCTTGTCTTTTTTTCCTTCTGTTTGACCCGTGAGTATCAGATTCTCCCAGCCCTCCTTCCTCATTATGTGTCCCAGAAATTTCAGATGCTTCTTGCTGATGTTAAGTATAAGCATTCTCCTTGTTTGTAACCTCACTAAGACCTCATCATTGCTCACATGCTCAGTCCATGACATCCTTAGCATCCTTCTTTAGAACCACATCTCTGTTGCTTTGATTGAGTCTCTTCTTCATCTTTGAGGAAATCTTCCAACATTCGCTGCCATAAAGAAGGACATATGTCATGTAACAGCTCAGTATTCTTTTCTTTGTTACCAAAGAAATCCTGCTGTCTTGCAGTACTCTGCTCAACTTTTGGAATGTGTCCATGGCCATCCCAATATATCTATGGATCTCAGTGTTGCACTTACCTCGTTCCGTATGCGTATGTATGCATGCATTAATCTCAAAAACTTTATCTTATTTTAAAAGAAAATAGATTTCAAGAAGCAATATTTTAAGAAAAAATAATGAACCACTTTAATTATACTTGGAGTTATGCACATTTAAATATTTTATTTACATATTTAGGTTTACTTTTTAATTATAAATTAAACTGGGAAAAACAAGTTGAATATATCAAAAAAGTCAGTTTTGTTGAGATTAAGAATTTGTGTAGATTTTCACCAATTTGTCAAATAAAACATTTATGAGAATTTTGTCATCTGGATTCCTTAGAATAGGCCCACAAATTTAACTTGCTATTATGTAAGATGGTAAGGTACTGTTCACTGTGGAAGATGAAGTTTCTGTTAGCAAGCAGACATCCATATTCTTTTGAAGTTTTTCTGTTTGTAATGACCAATTCTGATTATTGTGGATGTTATCGTATTATAATAGCTTACTATAAGGGATTACTTTTGCATTGGAAATAAGGTAACAAAAAAATAAAATAATAAAATAAAATAAATGAAATAAAATAAAAATATTAGTGAAATCTTTTGTGCAATTTGATTCAGTCAAGATAGTCTTAAAATATTTCCAAAATATTTGACATGCCTATTTTTCTTAAATGTTTTCCTAAAGAGCAATGATTTTTTTTGGTAATAAAGTTACTTTCATAAAAAATAGTCTCAAAATGCTTTTTTTTACCTTTGAATTGTTAAAGTGTATTGTATTTTCACACTTAAAAAATTATTCAAAGCAATCAATCTTATTTAAAACTCCTCCTTGGTCTTTTGAACAGGAGTAGATTTTTACCCCTTGTTTCCTGTTTATGATTGGGCTTCCTTTTCTTTCTAAAGACTTTTTCTTCTTTTTCACTTCCAGTAACCATCTTGCCTCTTAGTGGTGTTATCACCTTACTTGGAATGAATCTATTAAAAAAAAAAAACAAAAAAAAAAAACTATAATTTCTGCAGGCCTTCAACTATTTTTATTTTCAAGTTCTGTTTGTATATATTCAAGAATGTAAAATGTCATCATAGGCTTAAATTATAAAATAAGTCAAATTTTTGGATTGGAGAAAATTATGAATAGACAATAAAATGAATAAAATAATTCTTGTTTTAATTTTTTTTTAATTCCTAAGTAATATTTTCTTTATTAATATAGTTGCAATTAAAAAAAATTAAATCCAACATTCAAATGATTTTTAAAAAACTTTTGTGTGTAGAAGATTTTGAATCTTAAAAAACAAGAATACAATAAACAACAAAGCTATAATAAAAACTGACTCTTTGAACTAATAACTAATTTTTTTCAAAATTAACTTTAGCCTAATATAAATAAGAAAAATATTTTTTATATCTTATCTATTCTGTCCATTTTAAAATTAATTTAACTTCAAAAGGGGAATTCATCACATTTTCATACTTTAAAATCATTTTTTAATATGGGATTGTTTTTTTTCCTTCAATTTTATATCCATACCTACATGTATAGAACCTCATTCTGTGCCACTTAACTAAAATACTAATATTTCATCGCCTTTAAGATAAAATGTTGGCCTTTCTCTTTTGGTATCTCTTTTTCTCTTTATTATATAACAATTGTCAAACATGTTTCCAAATTGCATTATACAGTATAACTACAATGTCACTTACTTGTCTTTACTTTGTCAGTAAAACATTTCTCTCTTAACAAATTATAACCTTTTAGACCAACATTATAAAACTATTATTGTTGGCTGTAATACCATCTGACTAGAATTTTTTTCATTTTACTAGATCATTGTTTTAAACAAGTAAATATTTAAGACTATATTTAACAAAAAGCCCTCTTCTTGTTGACTTCCCCAATAAATGCAAACATTAGAAAATATTCCCATCCATTTTAATGTTTTGAAGCAGTGCAATTTGGATCTGCTGCAGGATTACCAGTACTAAGGTGAAAAAGCCAAGTAAGGTCAATAGAATATTGTTGAATTATAAAATCTAACTGTAGTATTATTACTTTGCTATAACTTCAAGATAACATTTCTGTTTTACTCTACATTGAAAGTATCACCTATCTTCTATTGTTTTAAGAGGGAATTACATTGCAACTATTTTTCCTCATTGTAACAATGGATCCCTTTCGAATACAATTTGACCAGCTTAACAGACATTTTGATGTAGATTTAAATTAATCTTCTCTTATCACCCTAGAAATATTTCTGATTGATGATGGGGACCTAATTCTCTTTTTGATAATTTTCCCAATAATGTTAGAATTTCTTGGATTCAGATTAATTAATTTTTATTGAAGATATTTCAAACACTACATTCTATTGACCATATTTCTTCCATACTCTCTGTATCAGAATTTTCTTATGAGACAATTTTACCCTCACCTATTTAATGTAAATCTCTCTCTCATTATAACAATAAAATAATTTTTGCTACATTTCATAAAGTATAGTGTTTTTCTTTTCACTGTTTTATCAATAAATGGTGATTTAAGCTTGTGTGACTGTCATCTTTACAAGTCTAAAATAGCAAACATTAAAAATGTCTCACTTGAACTTTTAACATTAAATTCAAATTTGAGCCATTATTTTACATTGGGATATTTTAAAATTTTAAAATTGGTACATACATATATATATATATATATATATATATATATATATATATATATATATATATATATATATATTATTGAATTGACAAGGCACCATAATTGGTCATTAGAAAATGCTAAAAAAGAAGAAATTTATTTCAAACTTTTAAAATTTCTGTTTTAAAATTAAGACATTTCTCACTCTTCAAACAGTTTAGCTAAACTTGAGTTAATTATATTTATAAATATCTATCTGTAAAATAATTCTCAAATGTTTATATAACAAATCTGAAGCAGTTAACATTGTCAAGCAACCTTCTTTGAGTTATTCTTATGTAATTTTCACAGTGTAAAGCTGTCAAATTTAGATTTAATTTATTTGCATTGAATTCACAATAATATACAATATATGTATCCACAGGAGTAGAAATTGACTTTTTAAATATAAAATTGCAACAACAAATACCTTAATTGGTCACATCATGTCAGTCCATTCAGAAACTCTGAACCTGACAGTCTGATGGATGTGATGATGGTTGATTTTCTTAGATTGACTTATTTAGTAAATATAGATATAAATTGGAATAAATACCTCAGAATTTTCAAGGTCAACTAAAGCAAACAGGTGATTTATATGTTATATGATTATTATATTTTGATCAAAGTTTAAGGCAAGGAGTTAGTTTATTTTCATGTTATTAAATTACTCTCAAAAAATAACTTTTTTCTCTTTACTAATAAATTTATTTTATTCTATCAAAAATAGTTGTTCTTTTTTGATATTATTAGAAATATGATATAATTGTCAGGAAAAGGAATTATTGATGCTTTGCTTGTACTAATATTTATTGTTTAAAATCAATCTGTAATTAATCCCTATGTTTTAATTTTTAATCATGTTGAAACATGGTCTTCTTTACTAAAGGACAAATCATAGTGTAACTCTCACTGAGAACTAGAAGCCTATCTCAAATTTTGTCATTCCACTGGGAGCAAAGATTTTTTGTTTGGGTTTGTGGTAGTTCACTGTTGTCAAGGGCTTAAGAAATTTTTGCTTAAGAAATCTGGAATAATTTTAGCTTGAAGTAAATATAAAATTTATTTATTTTATTTCCTTTAGATTTGCCATAAAAACAAAATTTACTAAAAAATATGTAATTTAGGCAATTTGATCTTGTTACTTGGAAGTTAATTTAATATTCTTCTGTAAGAAATTTTTATTCATAAAAGCAAATGCACTAATGATCAACTTTATTTTTTGCGTAATCTGTATTTCTGTTTCTAACAAATGATAAAAGTATGTGGAATTTTTACCACAATTCTTATACCAAAATGTAACATATCAATTTTACTTGATTTAAAGAAATAATTTATTAATCCTATTTTTCTAGTCTTTCTTATTACAAATGTTACAAAGTCTCTCCCAAGAAAGTTAATTCATTTTAATGTTTTCTTATGTTTAATTTTTAACAGACTTTTCTCCTAATGATTATTTCTTTGATGCTGTTTTTACAATGAAAAAATTATTTAAAAATGCTATTATTTTGTTACATAAAGTTAATTTAATATTTTTACTATTTTTTCACTATGACAGTGTTATTTATAACAACTAATATATTGATTATAATTTTTTTTTTGAGTAATTTGTGTTTTTCTTTCTGCATTTATTTAAACAGAATTATGTTGAATTTTATTTTAGTTTACAGTTAAAAAGCATAAAGTAGGAGAAACAATATATTTTATACTACAAAATTAATGAAAAATCATTAAGAATGTTGTTATGTGAAGTTAATGTCATAATTAAATTCAATAAATTTAATCCGATATTTTTAAACAGTCTAAATGAGGTATACAAAACGTTAACCTTAAACCTGCTGCTAAATAACCCATTTTTAATAGTTGTTTTTTTCTACTTCTATAATCATAAAAAAGTATATTTATGACAAAAGAAGTCACCATAACAATAGTTACTTTATTTCTAGACAATAAAATAAAAATGTTAATTTCATGTTTATTTTGTTGTCAAGTGTTTGTTCCAAAATTCTTAGTTCTGATATGTTTTTTGTTTCATTAAAACTAGATAATTAATTAAAAGATTAAAATTCATATAACATTTCATACACCCTTATTAACAGGGTGGGAAGTGAAAGATTCAAAACTTTGACAAATCATATATTAATTGTAATAAGACTTTAGTAAAGAACAAATATACCAAGATAAAGAGAATTAACTTTTCAAGTTAAATTAATTCAGCTCCTAATTGGTACTTTTTTCTTTTAATTTCTTAAGCTAACTATAGCAGTGAACTACCACAAACTCAAAGCAAAACTAAAAATCTTCATTCCCAGTGGAACAATGAGATTTGAGATAGGCCTCCAGTCCTGGATAAGAGTTACACTATGACTTGACATTGTGCTGAAATGACAGGTTGCTTTCCTTAAAGTCATTGAAGTTGGACACATGTAAACTGATTGACATTTAGGTGAAGTTTAGCAGAGATTTAATAAGAAAAGAAGTCATTTTGTAGTAAGCACTGCAAAGTCAACTTGGTTGTGGTCCCTAATTGCAAAGTTGTTCTGCATAAATTTATTTAACTATTTTCTTTGAAGACATTTGATTTAAATTTGAAATACCTGCTGAAAGTTGCCCTCCATTGAACTGACATTGAAGAAATATAATTTTGGTCACCTGAAGAGATAAGATATTGTGCCATCAAAGTAACAGATGCAAACAAATAAATCTTTCTCAGCCTATAAATGAGATATAGTTTATTCTGCTAGAACTTCAGTTAAAAATTATTTCATTACTTTTTCTTTCATATAATTGGCCTATTTTTGTGGATAACTATTTCTTTTTTTAAAATCATTTCACTCTCAAGTAAGATAATATAGCCACTAAGATGTAGGAGGTTACTGAGTGTTAGTGAGTATGAGGAAAAATACTATTAAGGAGGAGAGAGAACAATAAAAGAACAAGAATTAATGAGACAGAAGATAATGATTGACATTGCACTTAAATTTTTGAAAATCAAAGTTGACTGGGAAGCAAGGAGAAAGTTCCACAAGTGAGAAGTGTGATAGAAGAAACTGTTAACATAGAACTTACTGTTACATCTAGCCGTTTCAACTATAAAATGATGAGATCTTGCCGTCAATCTAATACTGCACTTGATTTCATAAAATCTAGGTACCATACAGGAAAGTTCATCAGAATAATTACCATGAAAATATTTATAGAAAAGGCACAGGGAAGCTATATTATGTTGGTGGGAAAAATGACTAAAGTTATATGCAAGGTCAGAACCAAAGACATTGCAGATTCTTCTTTGGATTTTATCAAGGTTCTCTAAATATATAGCAGGAGCATCAGACCAGATGTGACAACCATATTTAAATCAAGGATGAATGGTAGACTTATAAATATGTAAGACTAGCTTAAAAGCCTCCCTCCCCATCAGACAGCATTTAAGCTAGATCCTGCAGAGGGCTTTTGCTTGGACCTTCATCATAATAAGTAGGTAGGAGTAGATGCAATAGGCAACAATAAACTACAAAAGAACTCAAAATTGATCGCTGCATTTAAGTATTGCCTTAATATCTAAGTTTAGCTTTTAAAAGTTCAACGATAATTCTACTGCTGCCACTTAATTTAAAGATATTTGATGTGCACAGGTCCTTACTTTCTGTACAAACAGTTATTTTTATTTCATAGTTGAAAACTTGGGAATCTAAAACTTCAGGATTGTGAGACCAGACCCGCCCAGAATGTTTTTAATTTACTCACAGATTCAGTCTGATTCCAAAATGGTATGATATGTTGGGCTATGGCATCTAGGAGTAAAGTTGAAAAAGTGTGACACAGTGACATTCCCATTTATAATATAGATAAATTCTGTTGAGAAAAATTGTCTAGCATGAATCAACTTTCCTATCTGCAGACCTAGAAATTGATTCAATATACTTTTTCCACTTCAAGTCAGTAGAAAATGTTAGTCTGAGAAAGTGCAATGAGTAGCTCTCCTCATTATAATTATCTTCCAATAAATAAGTAAGGGGAACTACTCTGTAATTAATCAAACTCATTTAAAACTTGAAGTTAAAAAGTATGGAACTATTTATAGTGAAAGAGGAAAAAAGAAAGAAATGAAAACTTTAATAATTTTTGTATAAAATAAAGGTAACTATGAAATAAGGATACATTTATTTTGAAAAACTTTTATTTCCTTATAAAAAAATGTAATAAAAATAAAAACATCATTGTGTCATGAGTCTCATTATTTTATAAATCTTTTCATTTTTTTCTTTTTTCCTCATTCAGTATTGATATCCCTTATTTTTCAGCTTTTGTAACAAACACAAAAATTAGATGTTTCAGGGCAAGCATGAATGCAAATCTCCCACCATTGTTATTAAGTTACAAATTGGGTTGAAAACTACTTTATTCTTCAAGTTAATGGTAATGTCCTAACAAAAGTTTTGTTATGATGTGCCATTTTAGCTGTGTTACAATAACATCCACAGAAATCAGATTGTTATAATAGAGATTGTACAAGGTAGCATAAGCCATTCACCATCCACATGCCTCACACTAAACTAGGTACAAGATTTTGTTTAATAGTTGTATTATCAATTCAATACTTGACTTAACATTGCTAAATATGAATGAAAGTTCATAATTTATTATGGCTAGAGGGTAAAGGAAAGTTGAAAAGGTAAAATACATTGTATTAGAAAAAGTTTGACACTTATGTGACCTGATATTTGATTTACTTTAAAGAGTAACATTGTTAAAAAAAATGACATTTTTGATGATTACAAGTATGTAAAATTTTATCAAACAATATTACAAAAATACTATTTTAATAATTTTAGCAATATTTACAAACTTCTTTTTCATAAAGAAAGCAAAGAACAGTAATTGTTAGTTCTCTACATTAAAGTCATATTCCTTTTACTTACAAGAAAGGAAGGTGATCTTATTATAGTAGATTAACAAATAACAAGAAGCAGGCTTTTGGTTTGAGTTCTAGCAAAGTCAGCTATTGTCTTTCACTCTTATAATTAAAATGATTTTTAATGTTTTCTTATAAGTGATGCTTGAAAATGTAAGTATGGATCTGAATTATATAGGAACTAGTTAACCAAGGCCATCAATTATGATGGCATATATATAAAATTGATATATTTAAATCTTTACTATTATTAGGATTTCATGTGTTTAAATATATATTTTCTAATTATTATTGTAGTACTCTGTTCTTTCACAGAGTAAGTCATTCTTGCACCATGTCTTCTCAAACTAACATTTTCCACTAACATGAAGTGGAAAGATTATACTGGATCAATTGCAATGGCTAGATGGAACTGTAAGTTCTATGCTAACAGTTTCTTCTATCACACTTCTCACTTGTGGAACTATCTTCTAACTTATTGCTTCACAGTCAACTTTGATTTTCAAAAATTTAAGTGCAATGTCAATCATTATCTTCTGTCTATTTAATGTTTTTAATCTTTTATTGTCTTCTTTCCATAATAGTATTCTTCTCTTATATTACCTAACACTCAGTAATTTATTGCATCTTAGTAGCTATATTGCCTTGCTTGAGGTGAAATCATTAACAAAAAAAAACAATAATACGAATTATATAAATAGAAAATGACTTGACATAATACATAATGGCTGCCTTAAACCTTCATTTTTCTTACCTTTTACCAAATCTTTAAAATAAGCATATTTTGCATCTAGTTTCACTCCTCTTTAATACATTTTGAAACTATTTTCATCCTGCTTTCTCCTGTCTTTTTTTTTTCTTATTTTTAAATATCTCCTGCTTGCTTTTTCATATTACCAAAATGTTTGTTTCCTCTTTTATCCAGCCATATTTCAGCTTTTTCTTCTTTCAATTTTTCTCTGGAACACATATTTTTTTCAGGCTTTGAGCCCAGGCTCAATATTTATCATATTCTTTGCCCTTTCTTCCAACAATTTCTCCATTGTTTTTTGCCTTTTTAATATGCACTTCATCTCTGTCTTTATCTCTAATCTATCTAAATTTCACTTCATTTTCCCAGACACCGTCATTCCATTCAAATATTTATATAACACTGCATTCATAAACCAGAACAGAATGTAAAATGTGTTGGTTTAAAAATATTATAAATTACTACTTACATACATTTGTAATTTTAAGTGAAGGTTAAATGTAATATTACTGCTTTTTGAGATCATTATTTAAACCTATGAGCTGTGGTCAACTAATACTGAGAAAAAGACAATCAGTTATAAGTCACAGTAAGTAGTAATTGTATTTTTTTTCTTGGTAAATTACTTAACCATTTTTTAACTAAATAAAAATGCATATTGCATCTGAGTATTAAAACTGTTGTCCTGGGTATGACAATATACTACATCCAGCAGCAAAGCCTCTGATCAGGTTTTGAGGAGTGTGGAATCACCTGTTAATTGTTGTTGTTTCCAGGTCCATCCTAACCCAGGGTAATAGGGTCCCAGCTATGGGCAAATAGTGAACCCCAAAACTGAGGTCAAAATGTGAAAATATAAAAATACATTACAAAATTTACTAGCAATACATTTTTGGAAAAAAAATTACTGAAGATCTCAAGAAAATAAAATTTTGGTATTAAATGACCCATCAGGAGTTGATCTGCTGTTAACAAACTGAAACCAAACTATTAAATCAGACCTACATTACAATGTACATGTGTGTGACCTCCAAACCTCTGGACAAACATGAAGATGCAAGAGTTCATTTTTTATTAACTTTTACTAGTTAGTTATATGACTTCATAATTCTCTTTTGAGTTCTCAAAGTTTTACAATGCTTAGAAGCATAGTCTCACAAGCTATTGTCAGTTATCTCAATCTCAGGATTGAGATAACTGACAATAGCATAATGTCCTGGTAATGGAGCTTCATCCTTCAAATATTTACATATATGTCCTGTAATATCACCTTTTTCTGATATCTTCCTTCCTAAACACCAAAACAACCAATTTTGCTTTTCTTTAACTTTTGTTTTTATTTTAATACAATTTTTTTTATGATGTTAATTTTTACATATTGTCTTTTTGATCTTGTATTTTCCAATCTATAATGCATTTATTCTCATTTTATTTCTTCTATCTTTCTTATACTTTTTAAATACAATCTAATCTTTTCTTTATACTGCCACTTCTAACTTTCTTTCTCTCTTTTAACTGCTATATCCCTCTTACATGTATTGTTCATATTTACTTTTAAAGAAGCCTAAGTCTGTTTGTTCGTTTGTTTTTATTTGATTGTTGCACACATTTTTCTCTCATATCAATAAACCACTATCACTCCTATATCTACAGCCAGTGGTATACATTGGTCAAGTGACAGAATTAAGTCACAATTTCAATTATTTGCACTCATCTACATTTTCAAACATTGAATCAAACATAAAAAATTGGACATCAGGCTTTGAAAATAAACTTTCTGTTGGCTAGTATATAAAATTGAACTACAGATTTGCAACCAGAATATTGTCAGCCGAGAGTCTATGTCAGAAACAGACACACAATTTGAACAGTTGGTTAAGGTGTATCTACTGAACTGAAATTGAGAATCTTATAAACAATCCATTGGAAGCATGTGATTTCTATGAGAAGCATGTTTGTATTGCTTGTGTTTCCCTTTGTCTTTTTACAAGTTTTATCTATGTAATAGATATCTAATCTGATCAGATAACATCTGACAAAGATGCTTGATTTTTTTAGTATCATTTTAGTGCAACCATTTTTATAAATTGTGGTAAGTTCTTTTTATGATACTTTATGCTTTGTAAAAAATACTAGATTTTCAGACCACACACATAGTTTCAGTCGTTTCATATTACCATGTTTTTTTTTTATTTTTGGTTACTGTCATCTGTTCTGATAAAGAGATTAGCTTTTTACTTACCATGTGGTTGATATGAAACTGAGTTTTGAGCCTATGAACAAGCATCAAGGTATTATGCAACTCATGCATATTGTAGACATATACAGGTATCTTACTTGTCTCCTTTTCTTCACTTCCTTTGTTCACCAATAATTAAGTTCCTCACATGGATGTATATCATGCCAAAGAGGGCATACTTTTGATATTACAAATACAATGATAGTTTTTATTTTTAGCTTTGAGTTATACCATAGAAAATTGTCTTCAAAAATTGGTTGTATGTTTCAAAGTTTAAAACTCATTTCACCCTAATGTCTTTTTTACCTATTTTTACTTCCATTCAATGCACCCTTATTATTTCCTTTCATTTTTATTTATCACACAATTTACTTCTTTTCTGTCTCTTCTTCAGTTTAATTTTATACTAGCTGGAACCATGGAAATTCTATGGGTGCTGACAACTAAGATTATCCATCATTTCATACCTCTGCTCTGTTGTTAGCCTTTGCTTGTATCTTCTTATTCTCTCCCTTATCCATTCCAATACTCATTGCATATTCATATTTTTAATGTCATATAGTAGGAACCAATATGGAATGCACAAATATTTTCAACTGTATCCTTTCTTTTGTTTTGCTTTATCTTTTCAGAATAGATTTTAATGGATTGGAATTTTTACAATTTTCCATCCTTTCCTGCATTTCAATTTTACACTCATTGTTTCCTTATATCCAGCAAGCACTTTGTTTCTCTCATTGTCTTTCTTTTGCTTCTCTTTCTCTTATATGTATATATATGAATTAGGGTCAAATGAAGGTCATATATGGACCAGAATCTGACAGAATGATAGAATAAGGAACAAATAGGAAATGTTTATAAATCTAACATGTTTCTCTTTTATTAAAAATTCATCAGAGAATGAAATAAAGAGAAAATGCCACTTTAATTAAAAAAAGAGTATAATTCTTTATGCAGGAAATACTTCAAGGAGATTCTAATAAATCTCTTACCATCTATAAACACCCTTTATAATATCACCAACTTTTGTAAAATCCATATTTAAAGAATCTAAGGTATGTCTACATATGACTGCTACATCCAGTGTTATGTAAATTTTTTGACGTTCACACAAAATGTCCACAAATCAACATGCGGACAATCACCAAACATAAATAATAAAAATGCTTACCAGACATACACATAAATAATCTACATTATCATCTGAATCCTGTATAGACAAACTAGAATTATGATACATTTACACACATGAATTATACATACAAACACTGCTTGACAAGACAGATGTATGTGAAGTCTGCTTAACCAATGAGAAACAAAAAACAAAAATACCAGAATTTTTTTCTTTCTTTCTTTTTCACCTCTATGTTTCATTATCTGATGTATCTTTAATAAAAGTGAAACATGTTAGATTTATAAACATTTCCTATTTGTTCCTCATCCTATCATATTATATTATATCATATCATATATATATATATATATATATATATTACCAAATGGGTAAATATACTTGGAGTTGTGCAATTAATGTAAGGTATTATGTATATTTCTTAATATGTATGTGTAGGTTTCTCAGTCAGAAAGTGTAGCTGATTTCAGTTCAGTACTCTGATCCTAGTTTGAAAACTAATGGTCATGCATACTAACAATTGGAATACTATTACAGAAGATGACAATGTAAATATATGTCTAATGCAACTTTATTTTCTTTCCATCACTTGATTTTTCCTACTTTATATTCCTGTACTTCATTCTTACTCACATTTATGCTTGGCTATTCCTTTAGGACATCCTCTTCAAAATAACACTCTCTTCTCTATTTGTTTTTTGCTTGTTAAACTACTTATTTACAAGTATATTTTTTTTATTTCTTTTGCTCTTTGTCTCCTTCTATAATTTAGATCCCTCAAATGCAATCCTACATTCTCTCCTCTTTGTTTCATTTTTACAATTCTATTTGTAATCTTTCTTCTTTTCCAGTCTTTTCACTCTACTTTTTAGTTATGCTTTCTTGGTAATCAAACATAATCTATTGTAAACTAAAAAGAACATATAAGAACCTGTGATCATGACTGTATGAATTTTAAAAACACATCTATTCTGCTGCTGAGTAATCAATTATTTAAATCACCAATCCTTTTAGAATGTAGGCAATCATTGCTCTCCACAGCTTCCACTTCCTTTATTATCTAAGAATTGCCATGACTTCTGGGGAAATATATCAGAGTGGTTTCCTATTGACTTCTTTATTTTAGTAACCTAACCAGAATAATGCATACTGGACCATAAAGCAGGTTATTTCTTTAGCCTTTTCTTCCAGTAATCAGCAAGGAAACTTAAGCAATAAATTGATGAAAATACTATCAAAGTATTCATAAACAATTATTTTTCATAAGAATTCTAGGACTTTTCAGGACTATATGTATCCTGCAGTCTTCTATAACTTTAACAGAAAGAACACTTAGCATCTCACCATCACAGTACTAACAACATGTTTTAATGTCATTTATAACTTGTTACAATCCATGTCTTCAGCTGTTATCCAGCATGGATGAATTCTCCAACTACTAGAAAGCTGTGGATAATAAAATATCATGCAACATTTTATGTGTGATATTTAGATTTTATATAGATTTTATATAAATACTTTGAGAGAAAATGAAAGTTAGTGTTTATTTAGGTCAGTTATACACAATATAAAAACATATCTGTAAAAAAATTTTACTTTTCATTTTTTTTCATTTGAAATAAATATTACTTCTCAAATGTTTTGAAGAAAACAAATTAACAATTTTCATAACCTTCTAACATAAGTCAAATTGAAAAATTCTTTTTGTGATTCAAAGCAGCTGGCCAATTTGCCCTGAAACCATGACCAAATTATAATGTACCAGAGTGAATCACCTTTATAAAGGAAGGGTCAACTCTCATGACGTGTACATCAATATTCAAAATAAATCTACCATTTCCCACTAACATCTTTCAAAATGAAATTATCAGGATTCTTTTATTAAAACATTTGTGGTAAATATTTACCCAATTTAATTAAAAACAAATTTAAGACAAACTTAAAACAGTGTAAAATATTTTAGAAACTTCTTAGCAATCAAATTTCTTTCTTTCTTTTTTTACTTTTTGTGTTATAACACTTGTCATTTTATAATAATACAGATACCAATGAGTCAATAAGTCCATAGCCTAATGAAACAAAAGGATTTGTTTAAAAAACAACAAATATTTATTTTTAAAAATAATCTCTTTCTTTGCTGATGTACTTAACATGATACATATCTATATATCACTTAGATGAAATGTTTGATCTAAGTGATATATGGAGATATTTTTATTGTATAATGTTATACAATGAAAATCTCAGATCAAAATTTAGTTAATAACTGTGTCAAGCTACTAAACATATTGATTCACTCTCATAATTTAATATGGAAACCTATATCATTGTTTGTAATCTATTTTGGTTGTATACATTCTTTTTCCTTTCCTGTTCCTATTTCTCTTTAACATCAATTAATTTCCCCCTCTTACTGTTACCATTTAATCTCCACTTTTGCTTACAATCTTATTTTCTTTTATTTCCTTCCACTTTCAAGCACCAAGCTTTGTGGTTAAAAAATAGAATAATAGAAATCTGAGTCTACATCCCAAACAGCAGATCAGAAAGGCTCATTATCACAGTGAAGACAATTTCTCAATTCCTGGAGGTCAAATGAGTGCCAACTCCATTACTAACTGCTGAAAGTGGCAAATTAGCTTTAAGAGCTTTTTAAAGTTGAGAAATACATCAAAATGTTTGCAAAACATTACATTTGCTCATTTGTATTTTGGATGAAATTTAATTTTTTTTTTCTTTAATCTATCAACCTAATTTCTCAATATATCTATACAGTAGTGAGTATTCATTTATTCAAATCTATAGTTATACTATTAAAAGAAAGTTGTCCAGTCTTAATAATCATCTGTTAAAAATGTCTGTTCTCAGTTCCTTTTAAGCAATTTTGGCTTTAAATTAAGATTTAGAGTAATAGAGAGGTATCTGTAAAATCTAAAATTGCAAATTCCAAGTTGATGAAGCCTATAGTCATAATCTCATTTAAGAAACAAAAGTAGGGCAAAATCTGTCCTTCTACATCACCTTATTATCTCTCTCACTAAGCATACCTATCAACTTGTAACTTTTGACACCTTTTACCTGAGAACTTGTAAAAAGACAGTATTAGATCTTCCTATCCCATTTGTAATAATTTTAAGATAAGGTTTCAAAACAGATAAACTTTATTGTTTTTAGTTCATACTTCAGGAAATTAGTTTGTATTATGCATTGTTCTGCTTAATCTACATTTCAAAATGTCCTGTAGTGAATATATTATCTTTCTTTTTCTTCTTTTTCATTCTGCTTCTCCCTCTTCCCTTCCCACCTTCGTGTCAGACATGATCATCTTTTTTCTCTTTCTTTCTTACTTCAGAATATATTATCTCTTTTTTTTTCTTCTTTTCATTTTATTTCTCCCTCTTCCCTTCCCACCTTCATACCAGTTATGACTATCTTTTTTTCGCTTTCCTTCTTACTTCATATCATCTTAGTCAGGGACATCTACACCTTTCTCTAGTTTTACTCTCTTCTCACTGTCATGTCAGCCATGATCATCTTTTTTCTTTTCTTTCTTTCTTCCAGCTATGAATATGTGGAGAAGTGCCGGAGGGTTCTTAGTATTATTTATCAGAAACTTCAGAAATAAACAGAATCAAAAGTATAAATAAATAATATATGTTTATTTATTTCATTTTGATTGGAGTGAGTCCTTTGTAATTCGGATTGGCAAAAGCCCATTTGGTTTGGTAATTGATAGTTTACAAGTCGAACTTTGATTGCAGTCAAGAGTGTGTTTACTTTGGAAACTTGTAGCTGATTTCAATCTGCTGTTTTCTAGGCCCTCAGAAAGGTGGAAAAATTTCTTAAGCAGATGACTGCTTAACTTTTTCACATGATATGCTGAGCTGGTTTCTCTGGTGGTCCCTTCTCCATTTCTGTCTCTTGTCTGTCTGTTTATATCCCTTAAGTTGGGCTCCAGACTACTGGCACAAAGCTTGGTTTTGACTGACATCAAAAGTCTCTTTATTTTAATTTTTGGATTGGCCAAAATTCTTTTATTTTCCAGTGTTCTTTCTTTTTCATTTTTATAGTGGAAGTTATACATGGAGCCTCTCTTATTTTGGTAGATTTCTAGTCACAATGGCTAAACTCTGGTCCAGCAAACTTCTGCTGTTTTTCTGCTGTGTTCAGTCATTTCTTCTTCTTCTTCTTCTTCTTTTTATTTGTGGGCTGAAAGAGAAGTATATAGAGAGAAGGGTAGATAGAGAGACAGAGAGAGAAAGAGATATGGGTTTTAAAGGAAATTATTTTAATTTGAATTCTTTTTTTTTTTTTTGTTTATATATTATTTTCATATTTTATTTATATTTATTTATTTATCTGAGCTCACTACAAATATATTTCTGGAATTTTTTCTTTCCAGCATCATGTCAACCATAACTATTATCTTTCTTTTCTTTCTTCCTTTTTCCTCTTCCCATCATCATCTCAGGCATGAACATTATTTCTCTTTCTTTCTTGCTTTTTTTTCTCCCTACTGTCATCTCAGATAAGACTATCTTTTCTATTTCTTTCATTATTCTTTATCTTCCCATCATCATCACATCCTTGGCTATTTTTTTATCATTTTTTTCTTGCTTTGTTTTCTTCCTGTTATATTTTCAGCCACAAATCTCTTCTTATTTTTCTCCCTTCCTGCTTTCTTTCTTTCCATCATATCGTTAGCCATGACAATCTTCTCATTCATTCATCTCTTCCTACCAACATCTCTGCCATGACTTTCTTTCTTTCTTTCTTTCTTTCTTTCTTTCTTTCTTTCTTTATTTATTTATTTTCCCACTATCATTATAATATATAATCAACAAGAAGGTTGTTGAGCACCTATATTATAGTTCCTGAGTGACATGCAGTAAAGGTTTTGATTGGCACAATCCACTGCTGATGTCCTAACTACAATTACTCACAGAATCAGTGAGATACTAAGCAACAAATACACTCCAAGGACCATGGCATTAGATATTTTGAGGCCTTTGACAAGGTGTGGCACAAAGGATTGTTGTTCAAGCTCTTTAGCTATGGAATCACTGGAAGTGTCTTCTCAGTAATAAAGTCCTAAGTCATAACTGTTAGGTCTCTGAAATTAGTTGTTAACAGCCAGTCCTCTGAGGCCCTAGTGATCAATGCAGGCATCTCCCAGCTGTCACTTCTTGGATCAACCCTCTTTTTACATTACATAAATGATTTGTCTAAGACTATACTTGGATCATTTGTGAATATCTATGCCAATGACATAACAATATATGCATGCACCTCCAAAACTCATTATGACCAGTGATTGACAGCTAATTTCTCATCTGATCTAGCTCTAACATCTCAGTGGGGTAAAACTGGTTGGTTACGTTCAATGCCTTGAAAGCCAAGCTAGTTATATTCTATCCTTACCAATTGGACCCCGAACCACCACCAGGCACAATGAATGATTTTCTATTCAGGAGGCCTCATGCCTTGAGCGACTGTTGGGACTTCCAGACCTCAAGTTGGACTCATACATATAATCCATCACTAAAGAAAAAATAGTCAGTTCCCTGTACCACTCCAGTAAGTACCTGACTCCTTGTACTATTCTCTACCTTTACAAGAGCCAGATCAGGACTGAAATGGAATACTTCTGACATATTTGGGCAGGAGCTGCCCAGTCCTCACTTTCCAGTCTCATTAGTCCAAAAGTGTCTCCACATTTTTGTGGGTGACAAATTATTTTCCACCCTGAAACCCCTTTCTCACAGACAGAAAGTAACATACTCACTGCTCTATTGCTGCTTAAATGGAAAGTGCTTGGATAAACTGCATTCCTTGGTTCTGCCAGTTCTAACCCTCATGGCTTGGACTCGTCATACCACTCACATTGTAGAAAACCACTCTCATTCCCTCCATGTTCTATTGGTGAGAATTAAGTTCCATTTGAGCAGCTTCTTCCTGCAAACTACTGGTCTTTGGAATCGACCCAAGAGGATGTTTCCCCAATCACTAAAATCTTAACCTGTTCAAGTCAAGGGTTAACTGCTATCTTCCCCACCTATCCACATAAACTGTACCTTCTACTCTGTAACTCTCTACTTTGAGTGTCCCCAGGCCTTGTATAGGATGAATCGCAATGTAAAAAAAAACATTACAGCCATCACTATGTTTGCATCACTTTCTTCTCTTCGTATCATCATCTCAAATACAACTCTCTATGTCTTTTTCTTGCTTTCTCCTCTTCCTGCTAACATCTTAGCCATGGTAATATTTTTCTTTTCCTTGCTTTCTCCTCTTCCTGCTAACATCTTAGCCATGGCAATATTTTTCTTTTCTTTGCTTTCTCCTCTTCCTGCTAACATCTTAGCCATAGTCATATTTCTCTTTTCCTTGCTTTCTTTCTTTCCCCATCATCATCTCAGCAATAATCTTTTTATTTCTTGCTTTCTTTTTTCTCAACATCACATCAGCCATAACTATCTTTTATTTTATTTTTTCCTTTCTTCTCTTCACACCATCATTTCAGCCATAATTAGCTTTCTTTTCTACACATTCAGCTATGACGATCTGCTTCTCTTTCTCTCTTGTTTTGTTTTTTTCCCACTATTATCTCAAGCATGACCATCTTATTTTTTCTTGTTTTCTTTTCTTGCCACTCAGTCATGACCATCTTTTTTCAGCCATGACTAATCATCATTTCTTTCATTCACTTCTCTTGTTTTTTTGGATTTCTTCTCTTCTCACTATCATCCCAGATTTGACTATTTTTCCTCTTTCTTGCTTCATTATTTTCCCACCATAATATCTGACATGAGTTTTCTCTCTCTCTGCCATGATTATTTTTTTCAGTTTTTTACTTTCTTCATCATCTCAACCATAACTGTATCTTTCTTGCATTCTTATCTTATTATCATCTCACCTGTAACCATATTTTTCGCTTTTTCCTTGTTTTCTTCTCTCCTCATCGTCATTTTAACAATCCTGTCTTTTCTCTTTCCTCTCTTTTTCTTCTTTTCCTATAATCATCTTGGCCATGAGTGTTTTCTGTTTTTTACTTGCTTACACTTTTCGCCATCATTTCAGCCATGACTATCCTTTTCTTTTTCTTTCATCCTTTGTTCTTTTTCTATAATCATTTTGGCCATGAGTGTCTTTTTCACTTTCTTTCTCACTTTGTTATATCAGCCATGACTATCTTTTTTTTTGTTCTTGCTTTTTACTCTTCCAATCATAATTTTTTATATAACTCTCTTCCAATCATTATTGTAGCTATGATTATTGTTTTCTCTTTATTGTTTGCCTTTTCTCTTTACATCCTCATATCAGAGATAAGTATCTATTTCTGTTTCTTTTTTTTTTTGCTTTCTTCTCATCTCTGTCATGATTATCTTCTATTTCTTTTTTTCTTTCTTCTGTTACCATCAAATTATCAACCATGACCATCTTTTTCTCATTATTTCTTAGTTTCTTCTTTGCCCACTATCATATCAGCCAGAACCATAATTTTGTGTTTCTTTCTTGCTTTCTGCTCTCATCATCATCATCATCATCATCATAAACATGACTATCTTCCTCTCTTTCTTGCTTACTTTCTTCCCTCCCACTAATGTCTTTACTATACTGATCTTTCTTTCTTGCATTTCATTTCAGCCATTTTTTTTTTCTTTTTTGTTCTGGTTCTCTTCCCATCATCTCTTCACAACATATCAGCCATGACTATCTTGTTTTTGTTTCTTGCTTTCTACTCTTCACACCATAACTCAGCCATATCTATCGCTTTGTCTTTCTTGCTTTCTTCTCTTCTATCAATTATATCAGCCATAAGTAACTTCTCTTTCTTTCTCGTATTATTCTCTTCCCATCATCATCTCAACCATGACTTTTCTTCTTTCATTCATTACATCAACCATAAATATCTTCTGTTTCTTTTTTTTATGTCTCCTCTTTGCTCCATCATCTCAGCCATGACTACATTTTTCACTGTATTTCTTGCATTCTTCTCTTCCCACCAACATCTCAACCATGACCATTTTTTGCTATTTCTCTCTTGCTTTATTCTCTTCCCATCATTAGGTCAGCCATGACAATCTTTTTTTTTCTTTCAACAATCAAGTAACTATGTCTTTCTTTCATACCTTCTTCTCTTCCCACTAATGTGTAGCCATGACTATTTGTTCCATTTCTTTATTGTTTTTTCTCTTCCTGTCATCATCTCAGCTATGATCTTTTCTAATTTTTCTTGCCTTCTTCTTTTCCCATGCTGGTCTTAGTCATGAAATTTTGTAATATTTCTCTCTTGCTTGCTTTCTTCTCCTTCTTCTTATCCTCCTCCTCTCCCTCCTTCATGATTTTTCCCTTTATTTTCTTCATACCATCATCTCTTTTTATCTTTCTTTCTTACTTTCTTATCTTCCCATTATCATATCAGCCATGGCTAACTTTTCCTCTCTTTCTTTTTTGTTTTTGATTTCTTTCTCCTTCCATCATTATGTCAGCCATGTCTGTCTTTTCTTTCTTCCTTGATTTCTTCTCTTTTCTTTTCATTCGGATTCACTTTCTTCTCTTACCACCTTCATCGTAGCCATAACTATCTTTCCCTCTTTCTTTCTTAATTTCTTCTCTTCACACTGTCATCTTAACCATGACTACTTTTTTCTTTTTCTTTTTTTCTTGCACTGATTTACTGTAATCTCATAGTTGGTAATTTTTTTAGTTAACTTCATATTGTAAATATATATATATATTTTAAAACTTTTAATAACTTGGCTTTGTGAGACTATTAAAATTTATAACAAAAGGCCTACATTATGTAATTTCTTGATCACTATGAAAAACTACTTTCAAATTCACTTGGTGGGGAGACTAAATATTGCTCCTCTTTAGCATAACACCCGACATTTTTACTGCAGAAACCCATACCTCTTCCTTCAGGAATTCGATAGATATTCTTGTCATACAATAGAATTAGTTTGAATTGGAAGTGTCAGTTAATGATTTTTCGCCATGATTTATGTTTCTTTAGTATATTTGTTTTTCATATAATCAAAAATATTACCAATATAAGAAGAAAAAAGAAGAAAAACAATAATATAATGTCTGATGAAGAAAAAAATTACTTCATGTCTTCTTCTTCTTCCTCCTCCTCTTCTCCTCTTTCTTCACAATTGTTTTTTTTTTTTTTTGGTCCCCCTTCTGCCTCTTGCTCTGCTGTCTACACACTGCTCTCTAACCTAAATTTAAAGCTCTTCTTTCTTTCCTTTTATACTTCCTGCACCCTACTTTCAAGGATATATCTGTAAATCATGTCTACAGGTTTCTAAGAGTCCACAAAAGGACAGTTTTATTTATTCTATAGAGCTAGGCATTTAACATTATCTTAAAAAAAAATGTAAAAAATCTCTGGAAATTATATTCACGTTCATCTTTGTCAGAGTAAATGAATATTTGTGTATATGCATACTAAAATTTTAAAAAGTTCTTCATGCAGATTTCTAGTGACTTAAAGCATATGCTTATTTAATTTTCTTTTTTCAATTGGTCATTTCAATTTTAAAACTAAGTTAAAAAAGTACCAATGACAAGGGAATATATAAAAAGTCAAACACCAACGAGAACATTATGAAAATGTTCATAACTGGGAACATTATTCTAAAAGTCAACAACCTTTCTTCATGTATTTATCTGCAAAAACATATGATGTATTTTTGTCTTTTTGTCAGAAGATGTTATCTGCCACGACTGGTAACCTGACAAGTAAAAAGAAAACAATTTCATCTTTAGACATAGTTGGACATTATCTAAAGATATGCTATATATGCAAATTTTTCTTCTGGATTTGAAACATAAGAGATAGATGCAAACTTTTGACCTTTGCCAAACACCTCTGAATGTTTTAGATTTTATTGTCCATTTATTCAATATAAATGGATAGAACTTATTTTTGTCACCTCCTCTCTTTTAGTTGTTAGACCTAAACAAAAGTAATCACTAACATCTATAGTGTTTAAGTAAAAAATGATGTATTTTATTGCCTTACATCTCACCTTATAATCTCTCTCTCTCTCTCTCTCTCTCTCTCTCCCTCATTCACCCACTCACTCACATGGTGGGGAAAAATCAAAGAAGTTAAATAATATTTAACTTATTTAATCTATATTAATAAATAAAAGTTATTCAATTTATACTAACAGATAATGTTTTAATAAAGTAAATGTTTATTAAATATTATTTGAATTATTTTAAATTAAATAAGACTCATCAGTTTGTTATTTGTTAATATATTATTTCATTGCTATAAATTAAATATGACTTATTTTATTAAGATATATTAAATAAATTAAAATATTGCCTATATCAAATAAAAATAGTACATTTTTTCCTACCCAGAAGCCAAAGTTATTAATTTACTTCCGTGACTTTTTTCTGGTCACCCTGGGATCAACATCCAATCTTATTAGCTTACATTTTTCTTCTTTTCAGTAAAATATTTACCCCTCTTCCTCTTTGTAACTTTTATCTTATTCTTTTCCTCTCTTTTTTGACACTTCTTTTTCTTTCTTCCTTTCTTCTTCTTAAGCTATATTCCTTCTACCCCACATCTTAATTTCACCATTTGTTCCCTCTCTCTCATATTCTCAGTAATGTCCATACTTTTCTCTTTGTTTTTTTTTATTTGTTACATTCTCTTTTTTCCTTTTCTTTCTTTTGTATCTCTTGATTCGTTTACCTCTTCTTTTTCCACTTAACTTGTCCTCATGGATATCTCTCCCTTTTTAATAAACCACTCCTTTCTACCTATCTCTCTGATATTTGTTTTTACTTTGATCGTTTTATTTAATCTGATATTGTCAACTCCCTATCTGTTTTGTAATCTTTCCAGATGGTTTTTTTTCTCTCTCGTGATCTTCACTCATCTAGATTTCCCTCCTTTACTTCTCACTCCTCTCTTTTTCCATTAAAATATTTATCTATTTCACCTTTTTGAACCACTGGCACCCATTCTTCTTTCTCTATACATATTTTGATCTTTCAGTCTTTCTTTCTCTATCATTCCTTGCTTCTCTGTCTCTGTTTTCTTTTCTATTTTCTATTACTCCCCAGTCCTCTAGTATTTTCATTTCTCTCACTCCCTCTAATACTATTCTTCTCCACTCTTGCTATCTCCTCTGCTCTTTCTCTTCATTTTCCCTTTAATCCCATTTTCCTCCTCTTTTTGTATCATAACCCATCCCTGTATATTTCTATTACTCTTTGCCTCCTTCTTCTTTCTATCTTCCTTTTCACTTTGTCACTATTTTCTCCTTCTCATGATGTCAGCTTATCTCTGTCAACAGAATTTCCTTTCTTTTTCATGCTTGTATAAAAAAAAGTATTTTTTTTTTCTCTTTGTAATTATTTTTTTCCTTTGCACATTCTTCATTTTATTCTTTTTATTTAATTTATTCTTCCCATTCTTATTCTCTCCCATTCACCATCCAATTTTAAACACTCATGGCTTTTAACATTTCTTTTACATGTTTTCTCATGAAATTTTTCTAATTTTTGTATATATTCTCTTTGGTTACAGTGACAATATCTAACATTTTATCATTTGGAATATTTCTTCATATTCTTTTGCATACATACACACACACACACACACACACACACACACACATATATATGTAGGTGTTTTAAAAAAATATTTAGAAGTGTATATATGAATGGATTTATTCAAGATTTTATATTTTTTGAATATATACTTAAATAAATTGATTCATATACAAATGTAAGAATAAACATTTATATATAACCGAATAGCTTTATACTTCTATGTAATCATAGTTAATATATTTAAACATACAAAAATTTGTTCATATAAAATATTATGTAAATCTACTTATCTATGTTTATTTTTTATGTCTCTCTCTCTCATATATATATATATATATATATATATACTTAAATGTTATTTTTTAGTGGATACCCATGTTTGAGTAGATGTACTGTTTATTTATTAAACCATATATATTTATTTATTTATTGAATGTTCAGATTGTTAGAGGAAATAAATAAATAAATATAGTGTTTAATAAATAAATGGAGTGTCTATACAAATATGGGTATCCACTAATAATTTTTAAATAATATAATCTGTTGGATTAATAAATTTTAAAAATTCATTACTTCTTTAGAAATACACACACACACACACACACAAGATAAAACTATAGTTTATGGTATGCTATATTTATGGATAAAAGATATATTGGAGATAGAGCATATATATATATATATATATATATATATATATATATATATATATATATATATATATATATATATTCAATTTATATATTTGTCTAATATTACATGTACACAAAAAAAATGTGAATGGAGAAAAATGAACCTTAAAAAAAGATTGCTGATATCATATACAAACAACCTTTCTCTCTACTGATATATATATACACATATATTAAATACATTAATACATATATTATAAATACTGTTGTCATAAAATGATTACAACATTGTTTTGGATCTTGGGAGAAACACACATGCATGTGTGTTTTATGAAATGATAGAATGTAATTACAGGTCTTCTAATTAATGTATATGTGTTGTAAAATCTGACATCAAGAAGTTGATATTTTATTTAAGATTGCCATGGTTCTTGCAGATGGCAACCATAAACCGTGTCAAACACTCTCTGAAACAGGAGAAAAAAAATTAAATGGTAATAAAGAAATTATGAATGGTGAATTTTAAAGCTTTCCCAAGTGAACCACATTGTAAGCAGAGCATACACCTGCAAGGTCATTAGATGTGCCCAGTATTTAGAAAACCTTCAGGGATTTGCATTGATTTGATATATATCAACAAAGTTCTGGGCAGAAATATAATTCCCACATGTATGTATTTGTAATTTCTCTCTCTCTCACTCCCTTTCTCTCTCTCTTTCTCCCTATATATATATATATATATATATATATATATATATATATATATATATATATATAATATAATGTACAGATCAATATATGTATGTATATAAAGATTGAATTTAAACATGGAATGAAAGTTACCTTATATATATTAAATACAAATAGATAGGTATTATACTTTGATCATAGGAATGTTTTATTTTTTCTATCACAAACATATGTGTGTGCTTGTGTATTCAAACATTTCTCTCTTTATATAAATTATGTACTCCCATATATAAAATAAATAATATATATATATATATATATATATATATATATATATATATATATGACAGAGACATTTGTAAATATAACTATATATATGTATGTATATTTTCTTTATGCAAGTAATCACCATTTTTCACAAGTATTATCAGATTTGATATAAGAATATTTATAGGATATAATGATTATCACATAGTTTATTTTCTCGTATGCATATTTTTTTAATATATATATTCATACATACATACATATATATATACCTTACTTTTGATTTGCTAATTTTGATATTTTTATGATTTATAAATAAACATTTGATAAGAAATCAAAATTTACACGAAATGAAAAAGAAAATTCTTAAATCATTTCTGTTGAGAAAACAGAATTCATCTGGTGATGTTACATTTATTGAGATGAACTTAATATGAACTTTAATCATATATGAATGCATATAAGTATCTATCTATCGATCTAATATCTCTCTCTCTCTCTCTCTCTCTATATATATATATATATATATATATATAGCTTTATATATATTTATATAGCTTTATATATATATATAGCTTTATATATATATATAAAATATGAATGGCTTTTGAATAGTTCTTGACCCAAACCACTTCCCAAACTCTGACTTTGGGATCATCATTAGAATTTCTTTTTAAATCACTTGGTAAGGCTGAGAACAGCACATGTGGGCATGTGAAATATTCTAATATTCTCAGTTGGTAAAAATTAATAAATCCAATCTGGCCTGTTGACTGTTTAGAGAGATATATACATAAAATATGTGAGTAGGTAATCAGACTTCACCAGAATGGAATAGATAGATAGATAAGTAGATAATCAACAGAAGATCAATCAATAGAAAAGATAAATGTGTCCACATATAGATCAATCATAGAAGAAAAAAGGTTAGATGGCTAGAGAGATATAGATCTGTTGGAACACAGTATAAAGACATACAGCTAGAGACATAAATAAGTATTGAGTGATTGATTGATTGATTAGCTGATTGATTGATATGCATACTCACCATACACAGATAGCCAATGAGATTTGGTAGATAGTTTGATAGGTAGATAACAATTGAATTTCATATAAAATAGTAATAGACTGATAGTAAATAAATCCAATCTAATTGAGATAGATACCACAATAGGAATTGTCAGATAGATAGATCAATGATTGCAGACAAATATAGCCCCCCCCCCATGGAATAGATAGAAAGGTAGATGAGAATGTGAGTAAATAAGGCAAGAGAAGTATCTTTGTATTGTGTGTCACCTGTATAAATGGTAGAAACATTTATTTATACTGTTGATGTTTTTACACACACATGTGCACACACACAGACACGTGTATATATATATATATATATATATACACACACACACACTATAAATTGGTACCTTTTAAAGCGACCAACACATATAAAGTCCATGTATGGACAAACAAAATATACATAAAAGATTCACATATTTATTTCAGTATGTATACAACTTCTATTTCTAATTTCACTTGCTTAACTTTCATTATAAATCTCTCTCTCTTCTCTCTCTCTCTCTCTCTCTCTCTCTCTCTCTCTCTCTCTCTCTCTCTCTCTCTCATTACTTTTGCTAGGTTTACAATGTCTCTATTACCTCCTACCCTTTCTATTTCTACACTCCCACTGTGTCTTTCCTCCTTTCTTATTGACCTCTATGTTCACATTCTCTCTTTGCTCTCTCTCTTTCTCTCCTTCTGTTTGTTTCTTTTTTCTATTGCACACCTCCTCCCCTTCTTCCTCACCCTCCTCCCTTCGGTTCATTTTATTTTATTTTTTTATGTCATTAGCCTCACAATTATCTGTCTTCACTTGGTGGCTGGCTGGCTGGTTAGTTGGTTGGTTGGCTGGTTGGTTGATTCTCTTTTTCCCTCTTCAAAGATAGGATAAGCAACTCACCTCTTCTTACTACCTATATTTACTATCTCACCTGACTTCTTTCTTTACCTTCTCACGTTTCTAGCTCATTGTTTGTTTCTGTGTATAACTGTGCCTATATATGTGTGTGTATGCGCACACACACACACACACACACACACACACACACACACAGACATTCACACATTATATATATATATATATATATATATATATATATTATGTATGTATAGACTCATGAACCATGTATGGAGTCACTTATGCTCTTACTAGACTTCTCTCTGTCTTCTCCATAGATAAAAAGACAAGCTAGAATGTAGGCTAATGTACAGAGACAGATAATGAAGTAGATAGATTGTTAGTTTGAATGGTAATTATGTGTATCTCAGATAGGTATAGATAAATAGAGAAGGCAAATTCCCATCTAGGAATTGGTGATGTCTCTCTGTTAGAGATACAAGATTTACTTTCAGTATGTGTATAAATATATGTTCAAGCAAGCATTGTATGTAAATATATAATATTTTCATAAATACTCAACCACATAAATAGAAACACATATATTTGTGTATATATGTTTCTGGATAGATAAAGTAATATGCCAATCTATCAGGTGAGTGGGGAAAGAGCTTACTTAATGTCTATTTAAATAAAAGTAAATAATATTTGATGCATACATAAAGAAAATAATGAATTAGAAAATTCATTAATGTCATCAGAATAAGGTTAAGAAATAAAATGCATATCAGTGGAATGGACCAAAATGCTAGGGAATTTGAGTAGCACATGTGAACCTTTCATTTGTGAGATCACTGTATACTTACCCAAGGGGGCTATATTGGAAATTATGTGTTGGGGTTATTTCTTAAATAATTTTTTTATGGCCAAATTTCCTGAACTTTAGTGTAAAACAAACAAACACACACAAGTAAAATTGAACAGGCAGAACTGAGTGAAATTAATATACACAGAAAGATACAAGGAGAAAAAGAGATATACTTACCTAAAATCAATTCTGGCATAAGATTGTGTTTTTTGTGCAACAAGAGAAAATCAAACTCACTCAGAATGGATTGTCAGAACAACATATTAATCATTGGAAAGAGAGAGAGAGAGAGGAGAGAGATTAAATGAGATATATATAAACAAATCTGGATGAAGGATTGAGAAGATTCTATATATATATATATATACAAATGTCAGACTCGGTTCTTATTTATTTTTATGTTAAGCAGTCTGATTCTTTCCTCTCTATCAGTATCACTACTTTATCCGTCTCTACTCTCACTTCTTAAGAAGTTTTATTTTTAATATATGTGCAAAATTAACTTTTTGCAGGTTTCATAGGTATCTATATGTATACCTATCTATAGAGATACTTAAATGTCTATATATGTGTATGAATGTAAAATGGATGTAATTGGTGAATTTGCATATGGATGGATAAGCAGGTGAATTTTAAACACTTGGAAATGCATATACATGCACACACACACACACACACACACACACACACACACACACACACACACACACATATATATATTCATTGAATATGACAGACAAGGTGCTTTGATTCAGTTTTTTATACAATTTATCATGCAATCTTATAATTTTTTTCTTTCCGAATTATAAATTATATAAAAACTGTCCAATTGTTTCTTCTGTCTGAGCGCTTTCAGATATGCTTTTAGCCATTTTCAAGGTTGAAATATATTAACTGTTAACAACAAATAGATTGTTTTATGTATATATTTATATAATGTTTTCATTTTTAAAACATGGTCAAGATATTGTGTCCATATTCATAGTTGATGTAATTAAACCAACACATAATGATATATATATATTATTTGCTAAATTTATGTGGGAAGAGTGGTCAATATTAATGTTTATATATAGAGACAGTGTGAACACAGAAATCAACACTGTCAATTCCAATGTCCACACTATCTCTCTCTCTCTCTCTCTCTCTCTCTCTCTATATATATATATATATATATATATATATATATATATATATATATATATATATATATATAAAACAAGATGTCTGTGTGTGTGTTTGTCTGTGTGTGTGTATATGATCTTTGTATATATTGACACTTCGGATCAATTTTGATGAAATTGACATACATGTTGTAAATTTACTAAGAATGGTCAAAACCAATTTTTCAATCTCTAGGCCCTCTGGGTTTGGCAGAAAAATTGATAAAACTGAAGGTGGTTACAACTGTTTGCAAAAACCAAAGCAAAGTTGCATGCAAACAAAATTTTTACTTGATGTGCTAATATTCTTTGCACTTAATGCAAACATAGGTTTGTGTAGAGTGTTTGTTAGTTTTCCTGTGACATTGCCTTCACACAAAAAACTGAAAATATTGTTTTCCATACTACTTAAAATAAAAACTTGAATAACTTCCTCATTTTTATCTGATTTTCTTCAAACATGTCACAAAAATTTGCAATCATGCAAGAAATAAGATAGTGTGGTTTTAGTCCTGCTCACTTCCCTGCATATAATGAAAAACAACTTCTTGTTAACCCCAGCTTTATAGTAAATGTGCGAAAAAGAAAGAAAGAATTGATTCATTTGCACTTGCAGCTGAATCAAACTCTGATGCTTAATCCCTATTTTTGTTTGATTATTAGATTTGTGAACAATTCCATACTATTTGAAAATTACTATGGTTATAAGAAATTTACTGAATATCTAAAACATTGAAACAATTTAATCCCGAGCAATGACCATACATAGGTTTTATCTTGCAATGATTTTAATTTGCCCACAGAGTCATCTTGATCCCAAAATGGTATGATATGTAGGACTACAGCTTCTAGGGGTAAAGTGGAAAAACTGTGATATACTGAAACACTGACATTGATATTTATTATATAGAAAGAGAGGAGCTATTAAGAATTGTGTCCCTTTAATTGAAAAAGTATGACACTGACATTGGCATTTATTATATAGATATATAAGAAATGTATTGAATCAAAAATATTTAATATATTTTCTGTTCATATGTTATTTTTTATGGATACACTTATTTAAGTAAATGCGCTGTTCTTTAATTAAACAGAATTAATTACATTTACTGGCCTGAATGTTTGAGAAATATTGTAGAAAATATACATTCTCAGGCAGGAATCGATCTTGCATCCTATGAGGAAACATCATTAAGCCTGGTGGGCTATAGCCATTCAGCTACAGAGAATTTCCAGTTAAGCAAAGCTCAAATTAATGCTTTTAAACATGCACTTTTGCTGATCTTTCTTGATCTATCATATCTGCTCTGATTTGGTATCTTAACGTAAACAATGACAATATATCATAGGAAATGGATTGAATCTGACAAATATTTAATATATTTTCCATTTATATGTTATTTTTATGGATATTTTTTATATTGTCATATATTATGACAAGATTATATTTACACCTGATGATTGCAAGAACTGCATGAAACTTTGAGTTGTGTTATCAACATTGAATATTATGTATATTCATAAATATATACATATAATATATATACATACACCGTACTTACAAAAATATTTACTGCATTAATAGGACAAAAACACACAAACATCTGTTTGTGTATGTATACTCTTCATGTATCAACGGTAACTGCAAATATATTTACATAAATTGTGTACCTGTGTATATATTTGTGTTCACAAGATGGCTGAAAAGTTCTCAGGCAAGCCTAAAAAGAATTCTAAAAGAAATTTTGTTTAATTATTTGGTCATATTTTATTAAGTGGATAATATTAAGGACTTTTCAACACTCCCTATTAGATTATCTGTACTGTTAAAAAAATAGAGATTTGCGATTCCCAAGTTTTCATTACTGCGATTGTCTTCAGAAATTTTTTGCGACAAATTTTTTGTACGATAACAGTTTTTATAACTTAGTAATAAATTTAGGAATACTCAAAATTAATTGTGAAATCCAGCAAAAGTCACTCATGTAATAAAAATAAATGTTTGTTTGGAAAGTAAGGACCTACATGCATCAGATTGCATTTAAATTGTGGTGGCAGAAGAATTATCATTGAACTTTTAAAAGGTAAGCTTAAATATTAATGCAATACTTAAATGCAGCAATCAATTTTGAGTTCTTCTATAGTTTATTGTTGGCTATCGCATTTACTCATCCCTACCTATTGTGATGAAAGCCCAATCAAGTTCCCTCCACAGGAGCTAGCTTCAATGCTGCCCTATAGAGCAGCTTTAAGGCTAGTACATGTGTGTGTGTGTGTGTGTATATATATATATATATATATATATATATATATATATATACACACACACACACACACACACACACACACACACACACACACACACACACAAGTAAAGGGTTGGTACACATGGAATAAAATTCCAATAACAAAAGACATTATTCTTAAAAGAGTGCTCAATACCAAGTAGAGCTAATGAATTTGAAATATATATATATATATATATATATATATATATATAATTGCATGTTCATAAATGTCTGTAAACATGCACAATTGTGTATATGCTTATGTTAATACTGTATGTTTCTATACATGTTTCTGTATATAATTAAATTTTTCTACAACCTCCTTTTTATTATATATATATATATATATATATATATATATATATATATATATATATATACCAAGATTTTGTTAAATTCATTGGAACCTGTTTTGTTAAATTCAACTGACAGGGTCTGTCTGTTTAATTTTTATTTTATTTTTCTAATTATAAAATGCAATAAAAATTAAACAGATAAAACTTGTCAGTTGAATTTAACAAAACATGTTGCAATGAATATTTTCTGCCTATATATATATATATATATATATATATATATATATATATATATGTGGGTGTGTGTGTGTGTGTGTGTGTTGTGTGTGTGTAAATAATCTTTGTCACTCAGAGCTGAAAGAGAAAAAAGAAGGAAAAAGAATAGGGAGAGAGTATAAGGAGAAAAGAAAATTATAAAAAGCAGTAATAACCATGACATTCCATATATGTACCCGTATACACTCAGACAAGTGTACAAAGACATATACACATGGACAGACAAGCATAAACACACACAAACATGCAGAAAAAAGTTAAAAAAAAAACAACTTAATACCAATAAAAAGTGTATAAATCATTTTTTAACTTTATATAAAAATAACAAAAATGAGAAATTCAGCAGTCAATTGCTGATACCTCCTGACAAGTGAACTGAATGATTACAAAAAAGGTTCATCTACAAAACTCTGGTTGGGATGCTGAATATAAGAAATATTTGTATTAATCCTGTATAGATAGATAGATGGGTATATACATATATAGGGTATTTGAAAAGTAACTCCCTATTTTATGTATGATGAACTTTCCTGTCTAACTATAATTTATACAAAATTGGAGAGTTCATCATATCTAAAATAGGGAGTTACTTTTCTATCACTCTGTATATAAGTGGACATTGAAGTCAACACCCAGAGGCAACAGTCTGTTTCATGCTAAATGCAATTGTCAGGGCATGTGCATTGTGTTTTTGCTTGACTTTTTATATATACAGGTCAGTGCTGCATTGTGGGTATTCTATTGCAGTATTTGTATGAGTTTAATGAATATAATGTGGGTAAGTGTTTGTGTACAAGTTTAGCAAATAATTAATCATACACAAACACTTCACTGCATCAAGCACTCTCCACAAGATATTCAACAAAAAAACAGTAAAAATCAGCTACAGTTGCATCAAGAACATGACTCAAATAATAAAAAAGCACAGCAGGAAAACAATAGACAAACCACCTGAACAAATTAAACCCACATTTGACTTCAGATTAAAGAATGAATGTCTCTTAAACAGCAGTAAGACGTAATAATGTAATATACCAAGCCATTGTAAAATCAGCAGATAACAATGAAAAATATACATAGGAGTAGCTGAAGGACCCTGGAAACAAAGAAACACAAAACATCCTTTACAAATAGTAAATATTCGAACAGCACAATGCTTTCTAAACATATCCAGGAGATTAAAAACAAAAAACAAATCATACCAAAACTATCATGGAAAATAAGGAAAAGAGCATCAGCCTACAACAGTCAATCCAAAAACTGTAAACTCTGTTTGAAGGAAAAAGTAGCTATAATTAACTTCCCAGACAAAAACAAACTACTAAATAAACGATCAGATCTCATCTCAAAATGCAGACATGAAAACAAAGTTTTACTATGTTACTTAAAAATTGAAAACAAACAAAAATAAATAAAGAAAAACAAGTAAAATAAATTAATCCAAATAAATAAATGAACTAAATAAATAATAAACAAATTAACAAACCACACCCACCAAAATAACTGTTAGAATAATACAATATAGTAGCCACAATGCAATAGAATACCCACAATGCACCACTGACCTGTATATATAAAAAGTCGAGGAAAAACATAACACATATTGCATGATGATTGTGTTTAGCATGAAACAAACTCTCACCTCTGGATGTTGACTTCAATGTCTGCTTTTATATTTACATACGTTCTATTCCTGATATTGAGCACTTTAACCAATAAATATAGCATACCTTAAAACTATTTTTTTATCATATATATATATATATATATATATATATATATATATATATATATATATATATATATAATTTTTTTAAAATATGTATTGACTTGTATACTTTGTCTGCCATAGAAGATATCTGAGCAAACAATGTGTGTCTGTGTATATGATTCTCTCTGTGTTTGTGTCAATGAGTCTGTCTCAGTAGATTTACTATAAATAGTATTTTTCTGTTGGTCTGTTCCCTCTCTTTTTCTCTTTCTCCTTTTGCATTTGTCGCTTGTATTTTGTGAGTGTATTTGTCCATTGGATATATTTGTTTATGTCCATTGGTGTTCATGTATAAAAGTCTCCATATTTATGCTGGAAATTAGACACACAGATGCACACACACACACACACACACACACACCCCTTTCTTTTAAAGTTTATGATGTTTATGTGTATATGAATAAAATTAGATGCATATGATATGACTATATTATTCATTTTAGTTGAAAATTTTAACTACATTTCTGTGTTTTCAGAAATAAATATACACATCAATACAAATGTAAGTGTATGTCTGTATATGTATATATATATATATATATATATATATATATACACACATATACCTATGCTTGGTGTATGACTTAAGTTTTGTTGGTTACCCAACTCATCAGACACAACATATAGCTTATTTTTTATTTATAAACAATAAGCTATATCTTGTGCCCGACAAGTTGGGTAACCAATTAAACTTAAGTTGCACACCAAGCATATTTATATGTGCATTTATTAATATATATTTCTTAGCTCTGTCTAATCACATTGATCACTATTATGTCTACACCTCTTGGCTAAATTTGGTAATTATTTATTTGCTTACCAATGTATACACGCTAGCATGCATGTATATGGTCACTAATATCTAGTTATTTCATTTACCTAACCCTATTCCTATATATATATATATATATATATATATATATATATATATAAGTTGTTAAGTTGTTCAAAAAATAATGTCTGATTTTAGAATTAACTTTTATTCTTGAATTAATATATTTAAACAATGTTTAAATCAATCAAAATAGGAGTACTGAACATCTATACATTTCTGTTCTTGTTTTAAAAGGTTCTTTTTATCTTTATGACAAAACTCTAAAGCTTTGGGTGCCAAGATATCTTTGAATGTAGTTTTTGCATCTTCTTTGCAATGAAATGTCTTTTGGCTTAAAAAATTGTCAAGATGCTTGAAAAAGTGGTAGTCAGTGGGTGAGAGATCAAGGGAATATGGTGGATGTCGCAAAGTCTTGTATCCCAGGTCACCTTCTGTAGTGTCATCTTGGTGGCAACATTATTATTTAGTACACACTTCAAGATACCATGTCCTCTGATGAAAGATATTTAATATGTGGATTGTGTCTTTTGTATAATAATGGCTTCTAGAATTTTGTGTCTTTCCTTGCAGTGAGTGAAGTATAGTATTTTGGTTTTATATATATATATATATATATTAATTACTCTTGTGTATTTATTTATTTATATCTTTCCTGTCATGCTTTATCTAATTAGATAGAACAAAATTAATAATGTTTATAATTCTTTCAATAAATATTATAGAGAATTTCTTTTAAATAGAGGAGCATAAAATGGCATAGCAATGATATGGCCTTTAAATTTTTAAGGCTGCTGTATCATATATGGAACAATGTATATTATAGACTCTTTAATGATTGGTGTATATCATATATGACAGAAAGTATGTCATCAGCCATATAATACCTATTTTATCATATTTGAGTACATTAAAAGAGAGGTATAACCAGAGACTGTTGTAAAACACCCTCATTTTTGACAGCATAAGTACACTATTCATATATATGTATGTCTCTGTTGTTGCACCTTCAGTTACTAGTGCAAAATGAATAATACTCACAATTGAAGTATTTTATTTAACCTTTTAACCTCAAATATTTATCAACATTAATTTCAAACTGAACTTTTCTGGCAGTCATTATAGGATCATGCACATAGTGTAAATATGAACTTTATTTAATTTGTTGAGAAAAATGTATATTTATATTTTTAGGTGATCAGAGGTATCTGATTCATTGATTGCTATTATATAAGTCACATTTGCTCAATATCTTTCATGTTAAAAATTTTGTGTGTTTAATATAACAGTGAATTGAAATGGAAATGCTTCTTGAAAGAAAAAGAAGATTAGCAACAAAATGACAATGATGACGACAAAGCCTATCTTGAGACCAAGTTGAAGCAAGACAATTACTTAGTATACGAGTATCTCACAAGAAAAGCTTGAACAAATAAGACTAGAATAAGGATTCTCAGAGTAATTAATTTTAAAAAACCTCCACAAAAAACCCAGTGATAAAGGAATTAATTGTCTCAACACTTCATTAGTTACTTCTGTTTAAGTGTTGACTTCTGAAATGACATCTGAGACCTGCAGCACATAAATTGGAGCTCTTTTTTCCATTTTGGCAGTTTGATATCAAAAGTAAAGACAAGCAAGGAAATCCTTCTAAAACAATTTATTACAAAAAAACATAGTAATAAAGGAACTAATTGTGTAAACACTTCAGTGACTTTTGCTTAAGTTGTAAATTCTGAACCTTTGTTACATAATATAGTGAAATACATATGCCTGTTATGTAATAAATGCAAAATAACAAAAAATCTTTTTATAATATGTAATAGTAAGGAAACAAAATAATTAAATGGTTCACTGGCCTCTATTTTAGTTGTGAATTCTGGATCAATGCTTTACTGAACCGCAATACATTGTTTCAAAACCTTTGTTTCATTGCATCTCATTATTAAAAAAATACTAATGATTATATCCATTTCAGTTTCTTGAATGAGGAGTTATTATTTACACTATTTGCATAAGGACTATTGTCCTCCTCTTTGTTGTTGTTATTACAACATTTTGGCCATTGTGTGCTCTGGCCTTCATCAGGTGTATGTTGATCCAGATAATCTACAGGGAATTCCAAACTAAGCTCTTTATTTAATCTATGGAAGAAGACTGTTCTCATTCCAGGGACTGAACTCACAATTACTATCTCACCAAATTCACAAACCATTGTTTTAATCCAGTGTGTATTTGAATTCAGTGCAAACAATAACTGATCAGGACAAAAATAAGAACAAGATGACATATCCCTAAACATGGGCAATGGAATGGGAACAGTCTGCCTTCATAGATTAAATAAAGAGTTCAGTTTGGAATTCCCTGTAGGTTAACTGGTTCAACATACACCTGATGAGGGCTGGAGAACACAATAGCCAAAACAGTGTGATAACAGCAACAAAGATGAGGATAATAATCCACATTAAATAGTGCAAATGATTTTATATGATTGCTGTAATTTTTGATAGCACAGGTAGACTACTAATATTTATCTTATGTTGATAGTTGCATTTTGGTTGTGATGTTATGATTGACATGTGCATAAATTCCTACACCCACATACCCACACTCATACACACATAGAAGAGCGGATACTGAAAAAGTTCTCAATTCATTTAATTTCCTATAATCTGATCCAATAACCAAACATCAGAATTTGTGGTGGAATAGAAAACTTTTCATCATTACATTGTATATAAACAGACAGAGATTGATAACTATCATTTTCTAGACCTAAATTGATATATATATATATATATATATATATATATATATATATATATATATATATATATATATATATATACATACACACACACACACACACACACACACACACACACACACAGGCGTGATGGGTAAATTGTCGCCATTTTATGTTTTTAATATCATGCATGTACATTGTTTTTGATTTTGTTGACTGCATAGTATAGTAGGGTCTGTTGGGCACCCTCTGTGAGAAAAAGAGCACCATGGCATAATTCACTCTGCCAGAAATTTGGAAATGCCATGCTGTACTGCTTGACATTCATGGTGGAAGCTCCAATATGAACATTTCAGTGTGTTTGGGGGTCAATCTGAGGCAAGTGAAGAGGATTTGGAAAGAGTTGGATGAGTCTAATGATGATTACAAAGAAGTTTGGAATGATCACTAGTGATAATGATGTTATACCTCCATTCATCTTCCCACAGGCCTCAGAGTCAACATGGAGGCCTATATCTTGAGGAGGTAATGCAGCCCTGGGTCAAGAGGGTGGCTGCTGGAAGACCTTATGTCTGGCAACAGGACTCTGCACCATGCAAGCAGGAGAACTCAGTCATGGCTGTCACACAATTTCTGCACCCACATCACCCCTTACTTCTAGCCACCTAATTCTAGCATTATATATATATATATATATATATATATAGGATTAATACAAATATAAAATTTATCATTTAGTTGATTGATGTTATATTCAGCACTCCAACTTCAGAGTTTCATAGATAAATCTTTTTGTAATTGTTCAGTCCACTCATCAGGAGGTATCAGCATTTGTCTGCTGATTTTCTCATTTTTGTTATTTTTATATCAAATTAAAAAAAATAATATTTTATTTGCTTTTTTTTGGTGTTAGGTTGATTTTTTCTTCATCTTTGTGAGTGTATGCCTGTATGTGTGCATATGTGCACATGTGTACAATGTCATGATTGTTTCTTCTTTTCATAATTTTCTTATTTCCTTATACTCTCTCTCTCTCTGTCTCTGTCTGTCTGTCTGTCTCTCTCCCTCCCTGTTCCTTTTCCATCTTTTTTCTGTCTTTCCGATATATATATAGGGATGAAATAGAAGTTTGTTGCATTTTTTAGTGAATTTCACAGACAATAAACAGATTTTTGTATATAGTTTTATTCAACCACATATATGTCATTTTGGTCCACTCCCTTTCTCCATTTTTGAGGCAACTTCAGGATTTCATCCTCCCATGACTTGGCATCTTTCTGGATGATGAACTCATCAAAGTAGCTTTTACGATCTTCCAAATAATTGAAGTTCTTCCCATTGGGAATCAAAGTACGTGGTAATCCAAAGGTGCAAAATCAGTGTGTGTAGGAGGACATGCCAGCCAAGCTGTACCAATTTCTATTGGGTTTGCAAAGAGACATGAATCTGGTGTTGTCTTGAAGGAAGATGCCACCTTTCTGATTGGCCAATTCTAGGTGCTTTTCATTCATTGCTGTCTTTAATAGGACAAATTGGAAACAGCCCATGCCTGAATTCATTGTTTGATTTTGCAGAAGTACTTTATAATACAAAATATCCTTCCAATCCTACCAGAGGCTTAAGGCCTCATCATGTTGAAATACCAGTTACCATACGATCACTGGAGTTAAGCAACAACAAACCTGGTCAGTACCTAGATGTGTGACTGCTTGGGAATACCAGGTGCTGTAAGCTTGGATGTGCAGGTGGTGGAATGGATAATGATTTGGAATTGTTAATTGGAGAGCAGAGTTTGGATTCCAGTTGGGTTCATTACATTCTCTTACACATGAATGCACTTAGGAAATGTATAAATCTACCTCTTCTCCCTGCAGCTTTGGCTCAATTAGTAAGACTTGTATCACTAAATCATTAATTTCTCTCTCTCTCTCTCTTTCTCTCTCTCTCTCTCTCTAAAAATTCTTACAATCTAAAAATATTTTCTGGCTTTAAATAACATGTAAGGGGTTGATAAGCCATAGAAAAAAAAGTCAATCAGTTCAATCCTACCAGATACACAGCATCACCATTTTCATATAAATTTTTGGAGTGTTTTGCTCATTTCGTTTTCCCTAGGACCTTTTTCACACCACATTGTTGTAAGCATCCCATCCTTCATCACCTGTGATCATTCTTTTCAAAAATAAATATTTTTTGTTCTGTTTGAGCAAAAAATTACAGATGGAAATGCAGTCCACTAAATTTTTTTGTTAAATCATGATGCACCCAATATTGTAGCAATGCTCATATGAGATATGTGATGACCTAAGTTGTGTAACCCAGTTTAATTTTAATCAGCATTTCAATTTGGTCAACACCAACAAATGCAGGCCCGCCAGGATGCTCTTTGTTTTCCAGATGAAAATTTTCACTTCTGAACTTCATGTGAGCTACTTACAAACTGTTCTCTCAGCTATGGCACCATCTCCATGAATGATACATATCTGTTTTGCTGCTTGTGCAGCATTTTTTCCTTTCTGGACATAAAACAGTACCAAATGAAATGATGTAAATGCATCTCATTTTCCTACATTTTCACTTTTACCATAAAAAATATTTAAAATTCACAATTCACACAAAAATATAGAACAACACATCAAAATATCACTTTTTACAATATGTAGATAAGTCATAAATTTCAGTCACATGAGAAACAAAATCACTTGTTCAAACACCACCTATTGAAAAATGCTATGATCTTTTGTTCAAACTTAATACTACTTCCACACAATAAACCTTTGAACATAAATATTGAAAAAATATTAACATCATACCCCATGAAAATGTCTAATGAATTGACCAAAAGCACTTGGGACAATAATCATTACGAACAGTTCCTGCACTCTCTTAGCTACTCCCAAAGGGAAACTGTAAGAACATTAGAAAAATTTTCCTAATTCGTTACATTCAATGAAACATGTATTAAAGAAAGCTTGCTGCCCAAATATACAATGTGTATGTTTATGTGTGTGTATAATTTTCACATACTTTTTTATAATACTTTGCACACAGGCACCTTGGCAGAAGTGATGCAGAACTACACTTTTATCCTAGGCAAAGTGCACAGATATTACACTTTAATCCTAGGCAGTTGGCTGATTACTGGCTCTTTAATATTTGGCAGAGAAGTTTTTGTAGGTAGTCTGGTAATATTAAAATATATTTATATTAATAACATGGATCTATTTTCATGTATATTTGAATTTTTAACTTTTGTTATGTACATATCAAACTCAATTCATAATTTGTATAGTTTGTGGACATGAATGTGTCTGTATGTACATGCATTTCTTCCTCTAAATATAAGCTTTTCCTCAATTTCCTTTTTCATTTATTGCTTCTTTTTGTACTACGTTATCTTTCCCACTGTCAAGGAAAGAGAGCAAAGAAATAAGGTTAAGACAGTTATGTACACTTATATACAAATGGGCATATTATGCACACGCACATGCACACGCACATGCAATAGAGATTTTGATTGATGTAAATAATATAAATGTTTCTCATGCATATATATGTGTGAGTATGTGTGTGTGTATATATATATATATATATATATATATATATATATATATATACATACATACATAGGTATATACGTGTATATATATATATACAGATATATACGTGTATATATATATATACACATGCATGCACACACACACACACACGTATATATACATATATATATATATATATATATATATGAACCTTCAAATATATTATTAGTTTATGTTTGAATATATCTTTAATAACAAACACATAACACTGCATATGAATGTGTGTATGTGTTTGTTTTCAAGAATAGAAGTTGCATTCACAAATATCAATCTTATTTCTTAACTTTCAGCATTGTATTCCCTGCTTCTCATTCTGCCTGTCCTATCTCAGCTCATATTTTCCTTCTTTTTTTTTCTTTATCTTTTCTATCCACTGTCTTTCTATCTCTTTCACATTTTCTATCTACACCCTATTTTCGCCTTCCGAGAGAGTTTCCTTGAATGTATCTCTTCATTTTTTCACTCTATCTCCATTTGAAATCTCTCCCTCTTTCTCTCTCTCTCACACACACACACACACACACACACACACACACACACACACACACACACACACTCTTTTTCTGATCAGCCTTGAATTTCCCTTTAATTGTCTCTCCTTTTTTTCCCCATCAATATTGTATGCTATCTTCTCTCAATCATCTCTCAATCATCAGCTGTATCAAATTTTGCTCATAGATACAGACACACAGACACACACAACCACTCTTCCTTCTCTTTTAATTCTCTCTTCTCTCAGATTTTCTACACACACACACACACACACACACACACACACACACACTCCTCTTCACTTTCATTAATACAATACACACAACTTAGATATCCACACACCCATCACTCTATTTCTCTCTCACTTGCTCCCTCTGATCTGTCAGTTTTATTACAACCTTACTATAAATCCTGACTCTCTTCACTAATATATTATTTAAATTTATCTAAATCCCTTTATCTTTCTCCACCATCACCTATTCTCCTCTCTTTTTCCTCTCTGTATCTCCTTTCTCTATCATCTTTTTTTTCTGATTCCCCCTCTTCTACCATAACAGCTATGTTTCCACAGTATTCTTTCTCCTGTACACAAGCATCTGACTCTCCACAATCATACATTCTCCTTCTCTTTCTTTGTCTTCTAATTTGTCTATCCTTCTCACTTTTTCTTTGACCTCTCTTCTCTTCAGATCTTGTTTTAGATTCTAGAGGTCTCTCTTTTACCCAATTATACTGGCACACATACTTATTTCTATCTCTTTCCTTATTTGTCTTCTTCTTTCCTATACTCTCTCTGTCACTCTGAACACCTATCTTCTTTACTTTGTCATCAATAGAGTTTCACCCCCTCTGATATATCCATTTCCATATCTTTCCCTTATGCTAACTAAATGTTATTATCTTTGTAAATTTTTCCCTTTTTTATATCTTTTTTCCCCTTAATCATTCATACAACTGACATCATACTTTCTCATTCAGATTTGAATACTCCAAAACCTCTCTCTACTTTTACTACGTCTTTCTATTTTAATTTCCTCTATTTTTTTTTTTTTACTTTTGTAACAATTTTCTGATATAACAAGTATTTTATTCACTTTCACTCCCTCTCTACTTCATCTATACACAAATTCCTCCTTCCTCTTCCCTCCTTCAATTCCTTCTCTCTCTCTCTCTCTCTCTCTCTCTATGCTAGTTAACTTCTTCTACTCCTCTCTTTAATATCAAACATCAAAATAACCAGTATCTCACACATACAGCCATCCACTCTCTCTCTCTCTCTCTCTCTCTCTCTCTCTCTCTCCACCCCCAATCTATTTTGCATAAACAAATCTTTTTCTTCATCATATTCTCTCCTATTATTTCTTTTAATTTATTTATCTCTCTGTTCGTATTGTTTTTTCCTTGTCTAAAAATTCTATCTCAGCTTAATTTACTGACTATATCCAGCTTTCTCATTTCAATCTCTCTTTAAATCTTCCATTTTATCTCCTCCTTTTCTCAATATTCATCTAAATCCCTAAAACTTTTTTTATTTGTCATTTCTTATGAAAATTGGCAATAAGCAAGAGATCTTTCCTTTCCCCCTCTTTATCCTTTCTCTCCCATATTCTCTCTTTTGCTATCAGCCATTTTCTCTTTTAGACACATACCCACTTTCCATCTCTTTTCTCTCCCTTGCTGTCTCTGTCCATCTCATCTTTTATCTCAACCTTTCTAACTCATACATAGCCATCTCCACTGTTATCTTCACTTTCTGTCTCCTTACTTCCATTATCAACCTTCCTCTCCTTTTCATGCAACCCTCCTCTTCTCTGTCAATTATTATAACCAATCTCATCTGTACATACACACACATACAGGCAAAACATCATTCTTTCCTGTTTCTCTTCCTCAACCCCTACCTACACGTTTTCTTCCACCACTCATCTTCCCTGCCCTTCTGTCTCCTTTTCCTTCCCTACTGTCTTTTGTAGATTTTCTGTTTTTTTAAAAAACTTTTCTTTTTTTTCTTCAGCACCACCTCCCCCTACCGTTTCAGACTTTCTCTTTTATCTGTTTTGCTTGGTGCAATTCATCTTCATGCCAATCTTTTTCATTCTTTTTCTTGCTGGCTCACTCACTCACATGCTTTGCTTGCTTGCAAAGGTTTCCATCAATATTATCTCCCCTCACTTCCATCTGCCCTTCTTTCAACCTCACTCCCCTTCCTTTCCTCCTTCACTGCTGTTGCTTCCACCTCCTTTTATTTTATTTCTCCTATCACCACTACTCCTCACTTTTCAGCCACTACTGTATTTTTCTTCTTTTTTTTACTTGTTTTTCTCTTTCTTTTCTCTCCCCTTCTCTCTCTTACACATGAACATGTGTTTTGTGAAAACAGTTACTCTCTTAAAGTTCTTACTCTCTCTCTCTCTCTCTCTCTCTCTCTCTCTCTCACACACACACACACACACTTTTCTTTTCTTTTGATCTTGTAATCCAAGATTTTCTTATTTCTGTTTACAGGCTCTCCTTATTTCCTTTTTCTTTGGCCTTCGGTTGTTTTCTTTCTTCTTTGTCTCATATTCACTCTTTTCCTTCACTCATTCTCTTTTCCAAGAACCTGTTTTTCATTCTGCCTTTATTTGTCTCTCTTTTTTTTTTATTGTTTTTATTTTTTCATTACTCTCCTTTTCTTTCTTTAATTCTCCTTTTATCTCTTCTGTCCTTCTCCCTTCTTTCTAACATTCTGTTCTTCCTCTTGTGTTTATTCTTCTCTACCTTCTTCACTTTCTTTTGTTCTTCCCCTTCTCTCCACCATTCCTTCATTTCTCCTCATTTCATATTTATCATTTCTTTTTATTCTCCTTTTTTTTCTCCCTTTTTCTAACATTTTTGCATGTTTTCAAATTTGTATTTTTTAGCTCTTCATATTCCTTTAATTGTTATTTTCTCCTTCTTCCTTATGTATTCCTCTATATTCTTCCTCTGACTAAATCTATATGTCTGTCCCTTTTAGTATCTTTCCTCTCTTTGATATTGATTTTCCCATCTCCATGTTATTTCCAACATTCTATTTTGGCCTTTATCACCTCTCTCTCTTTCTCTCTCCCCCTCTCATCCCCCCTCTCTCACCATCATCTTTATCCTTTCCTGTTTTCGTATATTTCCTCTCTTTCTCTGTCTTTTCTTTTTTACCTCTTCCTTTTTCAGATCACCTCTTCCTTTAGATTGTTCTCCCACTCTCTCATCTTCTCAATCATCTTGCCAAGCTTTCTTGATTAATATTTTTCTATTTGCTTCTCTTTAACACATCCTCCCTTTTATTCTCCCTATCTTCCTTCAAATTATCTCTTCCTCATCTATACCTTTCCCCTCTTATGTTCTACTGTCTTTCATTCCCCCACTCTCATTTCCCTTTTCCTTATCTTTCTTTGTTCCTTGACTCTTTTAAGCTGTCCTCTCTTCTATCAAATTGTACCAACACATTTCCCCTTCTGCAACCACCTTCATTTGCTGCCTCATTTTCCTCCCCTTCTCAGTCTTCCTTTCCCATGTCATTATTTTCCACTCACTTTGCATTTGCATTTCAGTAATCTCCCTTTCCTACAACACCACCTCCTCCTCAATGCTTAATTTAACCAATACATATTATTCACCTTCTCTTTTTTTCATCATTGCCCTCTTCCACAACCTCTTCTCTTTCTTTTGTTTTCTTTTAAGCTTTTTTTTCTTCAATTTCTATCCTATTTTCCATTTTATCCTCTCTTTTCTTCTCTTCCCTTTCTCTCTCTCTCTTTCTTTAGATCTCATTCACCCTTTCTCTCTCATATCTTTGCTTTACTTATTCTTTTTTTCATCAAAGTGCTGCAGATAACATTGGTTCCATGTTTAAACATTCTGTAGTTGATTCTGATGATTGTCTTTTCTGTGAATACAAGACACAATTTTGGTTTTATTTTCATGAAATTTCCTACATACACATAAATATATATATATAGAGAGAGTGATACAAAGAGAGAAAGAAAGAAAGAGCGAGAGAGCATAGAACTATTTAGAGTTGTCTTTTTCAGATTTGAAAATTTTGTTTTTAGTTGACATGTACAGAAGGACTTGAAATTCCTATACAATTTTCCCTTAGCTGAACAACAGATGTAGTACTTGAATTTTCATGAACTGCAATAGAATGAATAAATTAAGTAAAGAATGAATGTTAAGCATTGGCTCAAATTTGCGATTCACATGTATTTTAATCCATGCAGTCATTAGTACCTCATTAGATGAAATTGGCAACTTTGGGCCAATATTTCCTAACTCAATACTTTGTCAAAGTGCATCATTGGTCAACAAATCATATTCCCTGATTGGGCTGTTTGTGCTAAAGTTATGAGACAAGATATCATTTTAAACATAGTGCAACTTTAAATCAATATTTACCTCCCAATTTGTTTATCATCCACTTTTTTGGTGTATTCTTTTATCCACTTCTCTCTTATTTCTTGTTGTTTCTGTTTCTATTAATCTTCTCTCATCTAAAAACCTTCTAATTAATGAAGACATAAAAAATATTGTTCTGCTTTATTTGCAAGAAAGCAGAAGATATGAATGTTTACTATAACTTTATCAACACAGAAATTATTTTAACTATATTAATTATATTTAGTCAAACTGGTACTTTAAACACATAGCACACTACAAGTCAGTCTAAAAGACAAGCAGGATACTCTAATATTAGTTCCATTTGCCTCTTTATCTTTACAACAAGCACAATGTTTACATCTTAAGTACTATAGAAAGATTCTCCCTCTTGTATAATCCTTTTTTTTTTCTGAGTTTTTATTTTTTCTATCTTTTCTATTTTTTCCTACACTATTTCTTATTTTCTTATTATCTCTCTCCAGATAAGTTCATACACTATATCAGGTTTTTTGCAAATGGATATTTTCACAACAAAATTGGTATTAACCAACCAATGGTGGAAAAACTTTCACAATATGCTTATATTAAATTTGATTTGTTTTGTTTGTTTAATGGCATATCAACTCTTTATAGGTCATTTAATGCTAAACCTTAATTTTCTTGGGAGCTTTGAAGTAATAAAACTATGATGTATGTTATTCTGCTTTCACAATTGAATACATAGTAGATGATACTCAGCTTTTGTGCATATACATGATTGTGTGGACATAATTACTAGAGGTGGTGATATGTGTGTTTTAGTTGTAGTTTTGTTGAAATTGTAACGGGAGTGAGCTATGGAAGAAAGATTTATTCTTCCGTTTATTTCCCCTGTTATGGGCATTATTATATACATGATAGAATAACACTATGTAACTCATGGATGAAACAGAATGGCTGAAAGGAAAAAGAATGACAAATATGCTTTCTTCTCAGAGAGATTTTATACTACTAGAAAATACACAAAACTATATGTACATATATACATATGTCTCATATGGAGAATAATATGTCATATATCTACATAGCAAAGAAGAGTGTAAGAAGAAACAAAAAGGAAGGGTCTTACATATAATATGGAGATACTCTTGTGTCTGGAGAAGCTATTTTTAGGACCTCAGATTCAAACAGGCCAGATTCATATATGTCCCAGGCAGGGACATATTCCATAAATGAGAAACAGTGAATCTTGGGTTTTCCCAAATTGAGGACTGCGAGCTGGAGTTTCTTTCTATATCTGGGAAATATATATTCCCAAAAGGAAACAGCACCATGGACTTGTAAGCTGTAGGTGAGGTAGATTTAGCCTCTATCTGGGCCATGGAGGGGCCCAAGCTAAAGAAAATAACCTTACAATTTAGCTGTTATAAAAGAACTGAATTTGACTTCTGCTTTTGTCACTGTATGAAGTGACATCATTAAGCAGCCCTCATGACATCTCCAAAAAAGGGAGATAAGCACTTTCTGTATCCTTATAAAGTTATATTTTAGAATACAGTCTTATTTCTTTAAGAAAGTTTAGGATATTATATGGATTAATGTCATGAAAGAGTTCTTTCATGTTTGTTGTTTGGTTGGTTTTGTTTAGTGGCATTGGATTATTCAATACTGAAATCTAAATATTATTAATGCTATTGTATGCCTTCAATTACAGACAAAATGTATTGTTGGTAATTTTACTATAAACATGTCAGTGGCGTAGCTAAGGCAGGGCGAGGGGGGGGCGGACCGCCCTGGGTGCCAGCATAGGAGGGGGTGACACAATGTCACCCCCAACAAAATTTTTCAACCAGGCTAAGGTGCCAAAAATAGTCTGAAAACAGTGGTGGAGACACAGGATTTTGCAGGGGGGCATATGACCCCCCCCACCCCCAGAAATAATTTATGACTCCCCAGTTTTGTCCCCCTGTCAGAAATTTTCTAATAAATTGTCGGGAAATTTGTGAGTAGGAAAAATAGCAATGTTTTCAGCTTTCATGTGTTTCGGTTGCTACAATCTTGGTTACTAACAAGAGACATTGTTGTAACATTTTATCAGATGATATGGTGTTTTAACTCTGCATCATTAATAACAACAAAGCAAAATGCGAAGCCAAAAGTGCAACAATTTCAGTCTTGCCTGTGTATCAATTCGCTGAGATACAAATTTCCATTGAGTGAGCAATATACTTTTGAATATATCTACTAGTGTTGGGACGATTAATCGGAATCAAGAATCGGAAAAATCGGAACTTTTGGGGGTATCGGAATCGGAAAAATTTGTGCCTATTTTCTGATTCCAAAACGATTCTTTTTAAATTTTAACTTAATTTTCCATTATTGGTACTAATGATAAATATTTATTGTTTTTAAATTATCACTAAAACTAAAATCATAATAACATCAAAATACGATGTAAATTTATTTTACTTGTATAAAGAAAAAACAAAAAAATAAACTTTTCAAAAATTCTCTAGGTAACCTTTAAAAGAATGCAGTTGATTTACAATGTTCGAAAAATGCTTAAAATTAAATAGAACATTTTGTCAAGAAAAATACTTTCAAACATCATTGATAATTAAATGGTACCCAGAAAATGATGCAACGAAAAATTGGACACCAGAAAATTAGCAACAGAAAATTACGTCAACCATGAGCCAGTCAAGACTGTCGGATCTGGCTGTGCTGTCCATTGAAAATGAGCTTACAAGACAAACAGATTTTGATGATGTCATTGACCAGTTTGCCACAATGAAAACAAAAAAACATTCATTCTAAGACCATAGTATCGAATGTCATTCTTTTGTGTATTGCTGTGTTTTGTATTTAGTTGTTCTGAAAGTGAACAGTTGCATTTTTAAAATCTTTTGATTTGAACTGATTATTTTGTAGTATTGGATTTTGTCTTGGATCATACATGTAAACAATAACGTACCGGTCAGTAGAGTAAAGTAGAGGTAGAGCATGTATGAAAATTTAGCTACAGCTAACCATTCAGCATAGGGTGAATCGGGGTCATTGGGGTGACATTTGAGCAGACCACCCTGGGTGACGTTTACTCTAGCTACACCACTGAAACATGTATAGTTGATAATTTTTTTATATAAAAATGTATTACTGGTATTTTTACTATAAAAATGTATTTTTATACTTTGATAGTGTTTTATTTTTGTTTGTGGGGTCACTATTTGCCCATAGTTGAGACCCTAACTGGTTCTACAACCCAGGGTTAGGATGGATCTGGAAACAACAATTAAGAGGTAGTTCTACACTCCTCAAAATCTTCAATCTCCTGATCAGAGGCTTTGCTGCTAGATGTAGTTTATCATCATACCCAGGATTAATGCCTATATTTATATGAGCAGTATATCATATGAATTTATAATATCTATGTTCATTAGAAATATTGATGATAACACATTTTGGGATTGATTGATTTGTTTTTTATGGCTTACCAACCCCTTGTAGATTATTTAAAGCCAAAACTTATTTTGGATTGTAAGAATAATTCTTTTTTGGGGAGTGCATATTACATTAACACTTTTTTGGAATAACAATGATTTTTCCAGATACAAGTCCTACTATTTAACCCATAGCTGGTAGGAGAAGAGATGGATTCATATCTTTGCCAAGAGAGTTTGCATGTAAATGAACATAATGAACTAAACTGGTATTGAAATTCAGCTACTCAATTTCTCATTCCAAGTCACAATCCATTACATCACCCACACATCCTATATTTTGCAAGTGTCAGCTTTTTATGCAAATAAACTAAGTGCAACATAAATTTTTATTTACAAATATATTCTAAATAAAAGTCATAGAAATAGCAATACCAATAGAAAATGGCATATGTCATATGCCTAAATAAATCATTTTACATGTTAATATGGGCTTCTTAGTCTTTTTTAACCTTCATCAATCTTTCATTTGATGACTTTGTTAATTTTTCTACTGTTTTAAATTTAATATTATTTGCAGCAGTTTTTATTGCTTCCTGGAGATCTTCATGGCAATGTGGGAAACAGTCACCTTTTCAGAATGTGAAGGAGCATTGCCTTACATGAATATACTCTTTAGCTTAAAATTTCTTAGTTGTGCCCTACCTATTTAAAACAAACTCCTCTATGAAATTCTCTGCATTTATTTTGATACCAGCATCAACTTTAACCCTTAATTTTACTGTTTACAATAACATTACTCCACCTCCTTTCTGTTGTCTTCCAAGATGTGCTGGTTGACTATTTCTATAAGAGAACCGACCTGTAGCCCAGCCATCAGGTCCATCCAATGTAGCTTCACATTCATCAGTAAAAATTACTGTTTAGAAATCAATTTTCATGTAACTTTTTGCCCAGCATAATATGTTTCTTTTTCTGATGTTTTCTTGAAGTTGATTGTTTGTTTGCTTTCATGGCATTAGCCAGTGTTCTTAATATTTTGCATCTTTTCTCACTTGTCATATTTGCAACACCAACTTCAAATATTTTCTTGTTAGTCAATCCATTTTTTTTCTTATTCCCCTTTTAATTTTTTCATACTTTTTTATGACATTTGTAAAAGTATTTTTGCTTGTTGTTATCACTTTTCAATTTCTTTTTTGATTAAATGTTCAATGTTTTTGCAGTTTTCAAAGTTATATTCCCATCACTCAATATTTTTTCTCTTTTGAGGTGATATCTTTCTTATGATTCATGGCTATCTTCATATATCTGCAATTGAAAAAATATAAGTTACTCTACTACTACTACTAATAATAATGATAATAACAATAATGTCAACACTAGAGATCATTAACACTGAAAAAAACATGTTGGCCAGTATATTTATCTTGATAAGCAGTATATCTGCAAAACTTGAATTCAAAAGATAAGTCTTTTGAACTTTTATTTATCTGTTAACTATACTATTATATATATTTACTTACAATATGATAAACAACCCTTGAATTTCATAATAAAATCTCTTACCACAAAATAAGTCAATGTAAATATTTCTTATAATATTATAATCTGATATTCACCTGGTATATAAATATATTTTTAAAAACTTACCAACACTGGTTAGTTAATACTAATTTTATTGTGGAAACATTGAATGAATAATAATATCTGATATTGTGTATAGTCACCATCTTATGTTTTCATTTTTTCTTTCTCTTTCTTTTTCATATAGATTATTTTGTCTTTGTTTTTTTTGTTCTTACTGAGAATAAAATAAGAAAATGGTCTAGTTAGATGCAAATTTGCACTTATACTTTTCTTATCATAAAGAAAATAAAAACCGACTTATTGAGACATTTTATTTTAAAATGACTGATCACTTAATTTAAGAAAAACAAGAAAAATATTCTTCAAACTAAGACACAGAATGATAAGTTGAATTCCATTATTAAAATGAATAAAAAGAAAAATTAAAAAAAAGAAATAAAATAGAGAATTAAACCTCATTATCTTAGTTTAGATTGTAAATGTTCTATCTTTGCAATAATATTTTTACAAGATAGGCAGAATAACATAATTATAATGGCAACCATGAAAATTATTTCAATCTAACTTATGCCAGATCTAAATGTTAGTAAATTTCTTCTGTCTGAATCTGCTAATCTTCACATTCATTTTACAGTTGTGGTCTATTGGCAATGATGACACTTGTTGGACTGAGTCACCAGAGTTATTCAGGTAACAAATAGATGACCAAATCAAAATGACAAACAACATTTTGGGAAGAGAAGTTTTTCTGACAAAAAAATAAAATTCATGATTTATTTGTAAATGCAAAAAAAAAAAAAGAAACACTGACTTTATTACCATAATTGATTTTATTTTTCTGGCATTTAACATATTTTCTTCTTCTAAAAACGTTCTCCAACAAAGTCAATTAAGAAATCCAAATATGTGGTAGGGACTTAATTTTTCCATCACAGTACCAAAACCTATTGAATTTCATATGCTTTAATTACAACAGATCTTATTAAAACTATGTTCAGATTCATTTACCTTCTTTTTGTTTTTATACATACATACATACATGTGTGTGAGTGTTTGTCAGTGTGTGCATGTGTGAAGATATTAAGCATATTGCTATCAACTTTCAAAAAATGCCCAAATTAGAAAAGGTGTTACCCCTGATTTGACAGAAGACAACCATAAAGCTAGTAGATCTGTACTTCTCTGTCCTCTGATTTCACCATTTTTGAATAGATTAGTAACTGGTGATAAAAAATGTGTATTTTACAATAATATAAAGCAACTGGAGGTAAACAAGCCAAACTGGAAAATTTCTGCATTAACTAGAATTGTGGTTTCCTTTGATGTTACAATTACAACAGACATCTACTGGTAGCAGTAAGAGTGATTAAATACTGCTTAGAAAGGAAAGATACCCAGTTTGATTGCTCACAAATGTATGGTGTTCCATCATGATAATGCTCAGCAATTATTCACATATGAAAAGATTGAACTTGTTTGAGAAAAAAATTACCTTCTCCTTCTCCTCCAGTTCTTGCTGTATCTGATTACCACCAGAATTTACAGAACTATCCCGATGGACAAGTTCTTAAAACACACAAAGTGGTAGAAACTATCCACCTTACTTTCTTTTCTTCTCTACTGAAAGACTTCTACAAAAACAATATTATGAAACTTGTGAATTGTTGGAAGCAGGTTAATGATCAGACTGAATAAATTCTTATTAAACTTGAAGTTTTTATGTTTTTCTGGCCTTAAATTTAAGTATTTTTTATAGGATGACCTTTTTATATATATATATATATATATATATATATATATATATATACTGAAGTACCCTGGACAGTTTCATTCCTCTCCATTTGTAGAAATTGACTCAGCCAAATGATAGAATCATGGGCAGCATTTAAAACTACTTAACCTTGAAATGGACATTCTATCTCCAACTATATTTTTTTCTCTGGTAACAAAAGCAGGAGTATACCAGAAATATGTGGATTCCTGACAGACATCAGTGGCATGTAAAAATACAGACACCCACAAGTGATGCAAGAATGGGACAACTAGCACTGATAATGATGATAACCACACAACAAAGGGGGCCATATATCATATTATATCCAAATTCAATATTGGTGCTACTCACCTGTTCAGTCAACACGCTGCACAGCATAAACTGCATTCCTTGGGATTTTGAAGTTGTTAAACAACAAGAGCGCTATTATCGACACGGCAGCATTGATTACTGTACCTCACCATTGAGGCAGAGAACATGATTGGACCATCAGAAAACTAGCATCACATTCCATGGTCAGCTGAATCAGCTTTTTCAAGCAAATGATCAACTCATATCTCATGAGATCTCATAAAACAATAGATCCAGTATGCCAGCAAGTTGCTTTGCAAGCTAATAGTGGCTCTGTAACAGTGTGGGATGTATTCTGTTGGAGTTCATAAGGACCACATGTGAAACTGGAGTCTGTCTTGATAGGTGTAGCATACATAGGTGTTACTGCAGACCATTTACCTCCCTTTATGCCTGCCATGTTTCTCTGTGGTGATGATTTGTTTCAGCAAGTTATTGCCATCTCCTGCAACCCCACATCATGTGTGATTGACATAAAACTGGTTCCAGGAACATTCAGCTGACTTCCAGCTTTTCCATTGGCTTTAATTCTTATCAAATTTCAATATCACTGGTCATACATTGGATATGTTGCAAACCTTATTAGCCACAATCAAAAACACAGCACAGTTATGAACAGCTTTGGAACAGGCTTGGATAAAATTATTCATGCTACAAATCCAACATCTCATTGAGCCCTTACCCTGTCATGTAGCAACTGTAATTAAGGCGAAGGGAAAATCTGCACATTATTAAGTCGTTGTCTACCTAATATTTTGACATTTCAGTTTGTGTTGCATTTACTTGGGATATTGGATTTATTAAGTTTTGTTAAATTTACATTAAAAAACATGCTGAAACATTTTTATCTGAATAAATAAAATGTTAATAATGAATGTTTATAGGCAGTGGTGACATCCTACCAATTCACACAAACCGATTCTTAAAATTATAAATGCTTAGTGAACCTGTTGTTGGATTATCCAAAAATAATCTTTTATATTAATAGCCGATATATAATAGCTAAAAATATAATTAATACCATTGCTGTAAGTTCTGTGGAGACTGAAAGGGGGTTTTTTCTCAATATAATTTATTCTGACAAAAGTTAAAAATGTAGCAAATCTCTTTGGGACTGCAGTGATTCAGTTTGAATTTGGCTAAGAAACCATAACACTAGAGTCAAAAAGCATCTGAACAGAAATATGATGAGAAGAGAATTTCAATCTGGAAATATCTTAATAAATAAATGTTTTCTCTTAAATTGTCAAAATAGTTTAATTCTTTTTGAATTAAAGTGATTTGTTTCCATTCTCAGATTGAAAAGAAAATAATTAGAATATGTTCCTAAAGATTACCTGTCTTTATAGAATTGGTTGCTGGAAATTTGGGATACTATTATTGTTTATAGGGAATTATTTGGTGCTTGAAATCAGTTAAAGGTCTGGTTTGAAAGCAGAATTTTGAAGGAATTCCTTTCTTTGAAAAGATGAAAAAGCAGCCTTTTTGCTTTCTTATTAATCAAAACATGTAGAAAGTGTAATATACAATTGGTCTAATATATATATGTAGTAACTGAAGCTTTACACACACACACACACATATATATATTATAATTATTTTTAAAAATATGATTCCATTGCTACATAAGTGTTCACACACACACACACACACACACATATATATATATATATATATATATATATATATATATATATATATATATATATAAAAGCTTCAGTTACTTTCCAACCACCATAATGTATCTTTTCTATAAATACTTTCATGGTAATTGTTCTGATGAGCTATCCTCTGTTGTACCTAGGCTTTACTTTATGAATTTAAGCACAGCACTATATTGGCAGCAAGGTCTCATCATTTTACAGTTGAAATGGCTACATGTAACCATAAATTCAATGCTAACAGTTTCTTCTCTAGCACTTATTGCGTGTGGAACTCTGTTCTGGCTTCTTGCTTCCCAGTCAACTTTGATCTTTAAAAATTTAAATGCAATGTCAATCATCATCATCTGTCTTCTTAATTCTTGTTCGTTTATTGTTCTCTCTCCTTAATAGTATTTTATTTCCTCATATTCTCTAAATCTCAATAACCCCTTTCATTAGTGACTTTATTGCTTTGCATGGGGTGAAATGGTTAAAAAATAAATATTTCACAGATTTCATGAGGACAAGATGATATTCTATTTCACTCTGGACATAGGTTATATCTGCAGTCATAGAAAGATACTTATTTTGATATTTCAAAATATTGTTTTAGCAGAAAAATGGCAGATATTACAGAATCCAAATAATGATAATTGTTAAAAAAATTATTTTTTCACCGATGGTTTAAACAACTAAGTTATAGTTTTATTTTAAAATAACTGATAAATTCATTTATTCACTGAAATATATCTTAACTGATGTTTTGATGTCATAAAAATTATACCACTCTTTGCCAGTGAGATGTGAAATGACTTAGTTTGTAGATTGTAGGCAACTTGGATCAGTGGAGATTTTTCTAGATTGTTAAAAGTAAATCTGTTGCTATAAAATTACTTGAGAATTTCAATGTGAATTGGAATCCATAAACTTAAAATTAACTTGAACCCTCTTTTGACGAAAGTTATATCTGTTTTGGGTTTGTTTGTTTGTTTTTTTGTTTGTTTGCATAGACACTTTTGTAAATCTAAGAGTTTGATTTTCTTAAAACATGAGTTTATAACATTTATTTCTCCTTTAATTCTTTCTCTTTTTAATTTTATGTTTCTTTTATCTATTTTCTGCATCTATAATTCTCTATTTATTAATGTATATATTCGATTTTGATTAATAACTGTTAAATCTCTTTCATCTTTGTTGTCTTAATGAATCTTAATTTTATTCCTATATTCTTTGTATATATTTATATAATCTGGTGTAATCAAAAGGAACTTGCTTGTATGGCTTGTAGTAGTGTCTGCTTCTCCAAGACTGGTTTCACAATTTATATCTCTTTTCATTTTGTGTGATTTACTTAAGTGAATTGTATATAATCCAGAAAAGTCTTTCAAGTGTCATCTTTGCATCAGGCAAGTTTCAGAACAGTCACCTGCACAGTAAAATGATAATGTCTTTTTCAAGGCAATAATAATATTAAAATAAAAATAAAGAGATAGTCATCAAGTATATGTTTGCATTTGTGAGTATGTTCATATCTACAAGTCTGTTTATCCTGTCTGTTGTTCTAATGTAATATATATATATATATATATATATATATGGAAACATTGATATTTTCATCGATGTTCTTGCTACACCTTACTTCACTTATCTTATATTCATCTCTCTTTGTGCTATATTTTTATCTTTTTCTCTTCCTCGGGACACAAAGCTGCAAGTTGGATTAAGAGAGTTTGTACTAAGTAAAAGCTGAGTTTTGCTTGCTGAATTCCATGTCTGGGGTAATGGCACTATACAATCTTTCAAAATACACATATATGCAAATATACATGCTGACACACACATGAACAGGAGGTGTTGTTAGAAATGTGCACAAAGCTAATGATCATTGGTATCCAGCCTACTGAGTCAGTCTGCCAATAGACTTCATGATATCTATTCATGTTCAATGATTATGCTATGTTTAGTAATATTGGCTTGGAATGGATTTGCAATCTTTACAATGACTGCCAAATTTAAGAAAAATACCTGCATCAAATTTTGTGTGAAACTCAGCAAATCTGCTATCAACATTCGCAGAATGCTTTGTTAGATTTCTGATGAAAATTCTTTGGGTAGAAAACAGTTTTAGGAGCAGAGCATGCTTTACAAGGCTGGTTGATTGTTGGTTCAATATAATGAGTGTTCAGAGCAACTATCACCAGCAAAATACCAGAAAATGTAGAGAGATTTTGGGAACTCATCCATGAAGACTGTCACTGAACAATCCATCAGTTTTCTCAAATGACTGGTATCAACAATAAAGGACAAGGAACTCAGCAATGCTTTAGAAGCAGGAAAATACACTCTGGGTATTGTTGCATATGTTCTCAATGGGAAGCTTTCAAATGAGATGCTCAACAAATTTAAATAATATATTCTATGTATTTAATCAGTTTTTGAGTTTACCAGATCATCATGGAAAACATGAACATGCATTGCATAATGACATTCAGGAAGAGAAATTCTGAAATGCTTCAGAAGCATGGAAATCACACTGGGTATTGTTGCATATGTTCTCAATTGAGTTGCTGACCAAATTTTAAAATATTTTTTTATATTTAATCAGTTTGAGTTTGCTAGGAGATCATGGAAAGCTTGGACATGCATTGCATTATGGCATTCAGGAAGAGGAAGTCTGCAATGCTTTAGAAACATGAAAACACATTGGATATTGTTCTAAATTTCAAATGAGATGCTGGTTAAATATTATATAAAATATATTAATTACTTGGTATTGAAGTATTTTTGTTACATCTTGTTTAGAAAGTTTCCAATATCACCTTGCATATTCCAAAAATGATTTTTAAAGTAGTTGTTTTGCTTGCTTATACTCTTATTTGTTGTATTGCATAATACATAATAATTAATATTAATAATATAATATTATTAGTATATTATTAAGATAAAATGAAGAGGTTATGCCATATTTATAGTTATACAATGAATGAAAATTTGATATAGTTAATGTAATGGTGGATAAACTGACATCAATATCTTCAGTTTGACAAATGCTTTGGTTTTATATAGTATAAAAGAAATAGTGATTTTTTTCATGCCTAGTCCAGGAATTTCCTGGTATCACCATATATATACAAATATATATACAAAAAAACAAAAGAAAATTAGAAACTGCTCAGAAATCTTTGTAGTATCAATGACCATAGCTGTTAGAATACCAAATCAATTTGTTTTTTCCTTTGTTTTCATTGTTATTTGACTTATAAATATTTTACTTTCTTTTTTCTTTTATTCAGTTTTTGCCTTTCTTTTCTGTTTCTTTTATCCTATCTTTTAGCTTTCTTTATATCTTGTCTGTCTCTTTTCTAATATATCTTTGATCTTTTGTCATTCATTGTTAAATTTGAACATTTTTCTTTTGTTTCTTTTAACTTCATCCATTCATTATTCCTTTCCAGATTTATGTCATTATGACAATTTTTTCTTCTTTTAAATTCATTGTCTTTCTTTTTGTTTCTTTGTTGTTCTTTTTTTCACACATTTTCTTCTTTCTTTTTCTATTTCTTTTTATCTTTTGTCACATTTTTTCTCTTTTCCAACTTTTAATCTTATTTTTCTCATCTTCTCTTTTTCATAGTTGCTATAAAATCTTCCCCTTCATATTCATATTTTTTGTCACTTTTTCCTCTTCACATTCTTTACTTTTCTTTTTCACAATTTAGTTTCTGATTCAGTAATCTGAGTTCAAATTATGCTCGTGGCTGATAATACTGCTTTCACACTATTGCCCTTGGTAAAGACACAATTTCAACCTCTCTCTATTCTATTCTGTTGCCAGCCATTTTGTACCGGGTTGTAACATTTTACATTTTATAGGCAAGCAGGCAAAAGTGAATGAAAGTGTTGCTGTATAAATTTCCTTTATTTTAATGCAATGTATGCACACTCTACCGTTCCCCAAATGAGGCTTGACTGCATACTTAAAACCGCCTGACTGCTTGTCATTATTCTTCTTCTTGTTTACATCTCCTCTCGCTTGTGATTCTGTTTGCTTTTCTTATGATTTCTTTTTCATTGTCTAAACAAAGGCATGCTTATTTTGTTTGCCTTTTATTGTTCTTCCTTTGCTTTCCTTAAGATCATCTTTCTTTCTCAATCTTCCTTCACAGTAATTCCTTGTCTTCCTTCTTTTTCTTTTCTTTGCTGTTTTTTATCTTTTTAAGATCCCTTTTTAGAAAAAGAAATTCTTATTTAACAATGTGTTATACCTCTGCAATCATCAATATAAACAATAGTGACAACTTTTTCATACAGCATTGTTCATGTCATGATGTGTTTTTAGCAGGTGAATAGGTTGTCATGGTCTTATAACAACATTTTATTTTGTCAGTCAATGTTGTTGAATCAGTTGCATTGCATAAACAAAAGCAACTTGAACCCAAACAGATGTTAATTCCACAAACAGATCCTTTATTTGGTGCTATTTACACAAAATGTTGCTAAACTTTATGAATTAAGAAAAAACCACAGTTGATGTCATTCAATAACTACAAGCTACAGTTTATGTTTATTAATCTATTATAATCCTTATCTTTCTGTTCATTTACATCAATATTTCTGTATCTGTCTTTCATCTAACTGCTTGCTTTTTTGGTACAACTCTTTCTTTCTGATCTCAAAACATGTGCTTTGTTGTCTACTTTCTTTTCTTGATTTTTATCTCTCTGATTTCATATTTCTTTTCTAATTTCTCTTTCTTTTCTCTTCTCTCTTATATTCCTCAAGCCATTATATCTTCCCTTTCTGTTTCCCTTATCACATGAAATGAAATAGAAAATCAGGTATTAGAGAAATAGAAAGTTTATCTCATTTCTTTTTGTCCTTCATCATTCCTTCAAGTGTCTCCATTTCTCTATTTGTTCTTTTTTACTACTTGAACCTCTTTATTTGTCTCAGATATGTGTGAGCACATGCCATATATATATATATATATATATATATATATATATATATTATTATTATTATTAAAAAAACAAACAAATAAAACACCAACAGTAAAATGGAAAATAATAAATAGAACAAGAACTTGTAGAACCTGAGATGATTCATGCTCTTTATGCCTACATGAAAAACTATATATTATCAAGTTTCTAAAAATCAAAAATTTATGAAATCAAAGAAATGAAATAATGTTTTTTTTGCAGACACTACCAAATATATGCCTTAAAAAATTCACAATTTATAAATGGATAGAAAAAAATTTACAATAGAAATTAAATCCTAAAATATATATTAAAAAAATCCACAATACCATATATAAATAATTACACAATATCATATAAAATCTATTAGCACATTCAATTAATTTCAGACACATATAAAACTATAGGATTAATAATACAACTCATTACAAGAAACCATCAATGAAAATAAAACAAATAAATAAACACCAAAAAAGACTGTAACTATAACATCAATCAGCAAGAGTTTTAACAGATAGTAATAAAAACAACAGAGCCTGATAGAAAAAGGCCATTGTAGCCAGACAAAAATTCCCCAGCCAACCCTACATGATTAAAAAAATTTGACATATAATAAACATTTATATTTCATCAAAGTAGAGACCCCTTCATAAGAAAGAAAACCCCCAGATTACACCTCCATTTCCAACCTATAAATGAGTAAAACATTTCTTCTGTTAGTTATTATAAGCACCGCTTGAGAATGAAACTGTGCTCTAAATTTTAAGTTTAATATTGAAATTAAATTTTAGGCCTTGAGTTTCAGTTTCAAAACATAGTAATTTCTGTGTCGCAATGGAATCATATTTTAAAAAAAAAAATTCTTATAATTTTAAGCTCTACTTCTGTATCGAGCACTGGCTTTTAAAAATAAAAACATAAATACTAAAGAACTTTGGATCATTAATTTAACTGTTCTTTTCTATTACATCAACATATATATATATATATATATATATATATATATATATATATATGCGTGAACACACACACACACACTCTGAAGTTTAGAAGTTTGAAGCCACCCCTAGAATTTGACAGAAGAGTGAAATCTTTCCATCCAAAAAATGGAAACAGCTCTTAGTCATTGGAAAAAGAATAGTATCAATTATCAAACTTATACTTTGAGAAACTTTTGCAATGAATACCAAAAATTTGTGCTGCAGTAAAGAAGACTAAAGGAGGATATTTTGATGAGAGCAAAATTTAATCATAAAACACTTTTTTTCTTTTTGTCATAATAGAATTTCTAATAAAAAAATCATGTCTCACTTTTTTTCACCATATAATAATTTTCTCTTATTTAAAGTACAAAGCAACTACTTTTTGGGCCAATTTAAAAAATTGCCATGGGTGGCCTAAAACTTTTGAACTGTAGTATATATGCACCTGTATGTATGCATGTGTGTCTATGTATATGTGAGTGTCATCCCAAACAAACACAGAACAAGAAAATTCCCCCCTCCCACCACACACAAATAAAGCATAAATAGATCTACTTTTGAAAAAATAAACCAGTTTGTATGAAGATCATGAAAGCATGAAATCTATGGTCACAAACAACTCTCCATGCAACTGCATATGTTAGTTCTATCAGGGATATTGAACACTTTCCACTAAATACTGCACATACAAACATACATATATACATATATATATATATATATATATATATATATATAAAAGGTTAGTTGAATCAGACAGACCAGGAAACAGCAGTATTAAAAGTGCTCAATACATGTGTAAAAAATATAAAATAAAGATAATATGTCGATCCTTTAACTTTTTTTAAAATCATGTGATCTCTGATTTTTGATTTTATATATATATATATATATATATATATATATATATATATATATATATTAAAAAATTATAACATAAATATGCTATAAAATCACTACAAAAATAGCCATTTTGTTTCAACACTTCTTGTGTTATCAAGTCATGGTGTTGAACAACCATGTAGAATAAATATATAATATATATAATTTATTTGAAAATTATAACATAAATATGTCATAAATATATATGTTTTCTGTTCATACATTAACATTCATACATAAACAGTATTAATTACATTTACCAGCTTGAAGGTCCAAGAAATTTTGTAGAAAACATGTGTATAGCATATCAGGCTAAATGACGGTTCCGTATAGGATAAAGGTTAATTTATTTGATAAAAAGAATTTATTTATATATATGTATGTGTTTTATGTTTTGTATATGTATGTTTATATATGCATTTATATATATATATATATATATATATCTGTATGTAGGTATCTCTCTCTCTCTCTATATATATATATATATATATATATATATATGTATGTGTATATATATTTGTATATTGATTTTCCATGTTTGTGCAATTTTGATGGGTGGTTTGCATTGTCTCTGTCGTTATTTGTATGATTGAATCTTGTTGAGTTTGATTATTTGTCATTTGTATATTTTGTGTGCTCATATATATTCAATCATGTTTACATGTTTGTGTCTGTCTGTTTTGTCACCAATAAACCTTTCTCCCTCATCCACTAATCACAATCCTGTCAATGTAACTAATTCTGTAGCCATATCTTGCACCTCTTACTTCCACTCAGATTTGGACGGAAAACTTAACATATTACTAAGAACAATACATTAAAATTTAGGCATATTTTCTCAGTTTTTTCTTTGAATAATTTTGTAAGTTTCTAAACTTGATGCTGGTTATATTCAGAGTTTAATATTGATAACTTTTATTTTTTAATTACATAATATATTGGAGTTTAATTAGTTATCCTGATTTCCTATAAAATCTAATATTTATTTTAAAGCATTAATAAATTGTATCTAGGGCCCATTGTTTCATTATTTAAATTATCATATACTTGTAATTTGATTGGCCATTACATCTTACATAAAAATATAACCCGCCAGTGGGGGGGAGTGGTTGGTTTTGAACTCTTTAAAACTTTATTTTACTTGCAACACCATCACTTGACAAGACACTAGAAGTGATGAAACAAAATGGCTATTTTTGTAGTGATGTTATAACATACTTATGTTATAATTTTTAAATAAATATTATTTGCTCTACTTTGTATTGAGCACTTTTTTAAAAATAGTATTTTTGTTTACTGGAATTTTATTCCATCTATACCAACCTTGTATATATATGTGTGTGTGTATATATATATATATATATATATATATATATATATCACACTATTTTTCACTCTCAATACAAGGCTCAAGATCAACTTATGGTAGTGGGTTATTGAATGAGGTTTTTTTTTATGGACATAAGAAGAGGAGGAGGTAAGAAGGGAGATTATGAGGATATGTAGGACAGATAATTTTTAACCATAGACTTTAAGAGGTTAAGATTGTAGTGGTTGGGGAAGTATCCTCTCAAAAGTCTGTCCTACAAAGCAGAAGCTCCTGGGAAGATGTTCAAATGGAACTTTGGCAAAGCGTGATCTTTGTACCTGCAAAAAATGTGTCAAAAGGACAGTTTTCCCCTTGACACTACTATTATTTTAACTACCTTCACTCCTTAATTGTTCAAAAAAATGACGATTAAAATTTTAATACAACCTAAAAATATGATGAAAATGAATTTATACATTTTTTTTCTTCTTGAGGATTTACATCAAAAATATTAAACACTATTTATTTATTAGATTTTTTATTTTTAAGAACAACTTTATATTTACAACATTCTAAAAACTTATTGAATTAAGACTAATGCAATGCAATATTATAAACATTTACTAAACTATAAGGAAATCCTTATTATTTATCATTTTATAAAGTTTGAATTAATTTGCAATTAGCCAATGTTTTGCCAACCATTCCAATAAACAATCTAATAAATAAATATTGTTTATTATTTTTGTTTCAATACCCAAGAACAAAAAAATGTATAAATTCACTTTCATCATGTGTTTAGGTTTTATTCCAATTCTGATCATTGCTATTTAAAACAATAAACATTGCTGAAGAGTGAATGTAGTTAAAATAATAGCAGTGTCAAGTGGAAAACTGTCCTTTTGAAACTGCTTTTTTGCAGGCACGAAGGTCCAAGTTTGTCAGAACTTCCTTCTTACCAATGGAATACAAAGGGTGAGGATGATTTGACCCTGTGTACATGATATGGTGGATCTTAGATGGAAAATGAAGATTAGGTAGCTCCAGCCCAGATATAGCAACATTATTTTTAACCCCATCAGACTCTTGTAAATGTAGCACATGGCAGGTACAGTCAGGTACCTTCTGGAGGAGTGTAAGGAGCTGGACATTTTTCTGGCATCATTAGTGCTGGATCATATATATATAAGTTTCACAAGGGCTGGGGTAAACTTGGGTCCCAATAGATGTTTAAAGTAAGAAACCTCTTTCAGGATTTGTTCAGTGACGATGAAAAGTTAGTAGCTTGGTTTTTGTGGTATTGAAAATTAAAAGTGAGTTTTCCCTCCATTAGACTGTTAGATCGAGGTCAAAAGAGAGATTAGCAGCCAGGCTCTGGTCATCTAGATTTTTGGTTGGTGGACCTAGAAACTGTGGTATCATCCACATATATATTTACTAATGATCTGAGAATATTCATATGAAGTATATTCAGAAACATATTATTAAAAAATTTGAAAAATACAATAAAAAATTAAAAAACAGAACTTCAATTTAATATAAAAATAAATTTCAGTTGAGCTCTCTGGGGAAGAGGTGTGGGTTTGTAAACAGTGACTATTATAGCTAATATAGCGAGACTCTTCGCAAAAAGCGAATTGAGTCACTGTCATTGTGTGTGTTTCTAAAAATAAATACACTAAAATTCACCTTCATCCCTGCCGTGCACCGACGGCTTAGTGGTAGAATCTCCGACTGACACCAATTCAGTCGGGTTTCGATCCTAGCTAGAGGAAACCGGATGTCTAGCCACACTGATGAGCTGTGAAACAGCGAAACAGTCTGTCTGTGGATGACGTTATATATATATATATATATATATATATATATATATATTTTTTTTTTTTTTCAGATAGAGTGTATCTGTAAAGGAAGAAAATGCATAAAAACACAAGAGGAAAAACTATTCTTAGCCACCACTTTTTTGTCCTCTAAGGGACTTTATTAAGACAAATGTAGGATTTATTTTGTTGCATATGTTTATATACAAGAGCAAGGATGTCATTGGTTTATAAAGGCTTTTAAATTTGAGAATGTTCATGAATATTCATTAGGTGGTTGAAAGGTGATTTATCTGATAACCCAATACATATCAACTGCATATATAAAATATACCACACACACACACACACACACATATATATATATAAAATAAAATACATAAATTATGTTGTATTGTCAGATAAATTTGTTTGTATTTTTCCATTGATTTTATCCCATTATTCATTAATTCCTCAACAATTTTGATAAATCAGTCAATAATATAAAACAATAAACAAAAGTTGTAGATGAAGAATAGACCTACAAAATGCCATAAAACATTACACCAAAATATTTTGCATGTTAATTCAAATGACATTAGAAAAATTGAATGAATTTATTTAGTAAATATATTTTTGTATATTTGGCCACCAATCCCTCTTTAGTACATATTTTGTTAGACAAGACCAACAAGGTATGTTTCAAGAGGGTTCTAGAATAGAAATAATTTTGAGAATATCACAATTGAATGGCAGCTGTTGCAAAACTAAGAAACATCTGGAAAGACAAGAACATTTGCCTGAAATCAAAGATCAGTCTGTTGCAATGTATTGAAAGAAAATCACCATATTAATATATGTTTTTTAATCCTATCTAAGCTTTCGGCTTACATAAGCCATCATCAGAGACGACAAATACATTACAATAAATTAAACAATACATGGACATAGTAACAATGATAGTCTGTTTTGTTTGCATAGAAGATTTCCAAGCAACGACAAACTCGTGCATACAAGCCACTGAAAGCAATATATATATATATATATATATATGTTATTCACACACAGTACTGTTTCACTGTATCACAGCTCCTCAGTGCGACTAGACATCTGAATGCTTCATTCCAGGACTGAAACCCGACCAATTTGATGCCAGTCAGAGTTTCTACCACTAAGCCATCATCACTTGGCAGAGAGAAACAGCTAATTCTAGCGTATTGTTTTTATGAATTTAAACAAACGCCAATCAGTCAGAGTGCTCCAATTCCTTTTACTGAAGAGCTTTGCATTGGCGCATGTGGCTGTTGTTCATAGAATCAACCTATCTCTCAACAGTGCCCAACTGAAATATAAGAGTTTATTGCGTTTCATCCTTCAGAACTTCATCAAACTAAATTTGTTATGTTGGTAGGACTACACATAAATAAAAGATTATATGAAGACAAAAGGGACATTTTACAAAATAATACATCAAATGCATTGGTTGCCCACTGTAACAAGATTGACCACAACTTTGACATAAAAATGCTACTCTCATCAAAGGAGAAAATAATTCACAATGACATAAATGTCTAGAGAATGCCTTAATCAACAAGGTCATCTACAGTAAATTTGTGCCTTGGCGCTTACATCATTTCATCATTCCTGGCAGATCTTCTAATATCACAGTGTTGAATAGCTACTTACAAAAGTGATGGAAAGAAAAAGTAAAACACTCTAAATGAATTCAGCTGATAATAAAAAAAAATAAAAAAATTCTAAAATTCCCAGCACCCCTCAGCCATGTGCATGTGTAGTCCTACCAACATAACAAATTTAGTCTGATGACGTCCTGAAGGACGAAACACGTCACGAGTAAACATTTTCCACCTTGCCATACAGTTTCCCAATACTGTCCTTGATGAATAAAAATATTGTTATATATATATATATATATATATATATATATATATATAATGCAAGAAACTAGAACAATTATCTTCAGCAACAAAAGGTGTGGCAGAAATGATATCACACATACAAATAAACAGATCTCTTCTCTTTTCCCTGCATCTACTTTCATAGATTCCACATTCATCTTTTCTATTAAACATTGATCTGCCAAATAAAAGTTTCTACTTCTTACATTCTGATTTATGTCTTATTCTCATCTACCCTACCCTGCTTACTTCCCTTGCCTACAGATTTTGTTTTTCTTATTTCTTCTTATTTGCTAATCGTATCCTTCCTCTTTTCATTTTCCTTCGCTATCCACAAGCAAATGTCTCTTTTATCTTCATTCTTTCACTTTTCTTTTTCTTTCTTTCTTGTTTTCGTTGTTTTTCAAATTACTTACTTCCCTTTCTTTTTTACTATTCCTCCATCCTTATCTTTCAAGAAAGTTCTCTTTTTCTCTTATCTCTTAGTCATCTGTCTGCCACACATCATCTTTCTTTAACTCACACAGGTTTCTCCTCTCTTCACCCACTTACATTTCACTTCCTGTCTCTCTTTGACTTTTCTTACACTCACTCATCTTCCATTATCCTTCTCTTTCTCCATCCACCTCTCTTTTTCTTATCTTTCCATGTTCTGTCTTCCCCTCTCTTTATCAACAATTTAATCTTAAAATCCTGTCAATCCCTCTGAATTTCCATATCTTCCTTCCGCTGTAAAGATGGAAAGTTGAAGCACTGAAAGATAAGAAAAGAAGAAAGCAAGCAAAAATAAAACAACCCAGAGGATTTTCAGAAGATTAAAAAAAGTGCGGAAAGGAAAAGGAAATCACTAGGAAAAGAAAAGGAAGAGAGAGAAGTTGAACATAAAAAGAATTGAGCAGGATCAAAGGAAAATGAAATGGAAGAGAGTGAGAAGAAAGCTTAGTTTAAAAAGAAAGACAAAAATTGAGGATATGAATAAAAAGAAAGTTTATTATGGATTAACAGAGTGGGAAGAAGAAGAAGAAGAAGAGCAATAGTAAGCAGATATGAAGAGAGTTTTGGAAGATAAAGGAGAGATCTGCTAAAGGTGAGAATGGTAATCAATGGAAATAGGCAATAATGGAATGGGGTTAAAGAGAGAGGTCGAGAGTGGGTAACGAGTTGAAGGCAGAAGGAAGAAATTTCAGAAGAGGAGAAAAAGATAAATTATGAGGGAGTGGCAAAGATAATTGCCAGAAGAGGAAGTGATGAAGATGATAATGAGAATGGGTGAGAGAAAGAGATTGAGTTGAGATCAAGAGAAGATAGATGAAAGTTAAAAAAGATGATGATAATGATAAGAAACACTGGGAGAGAAGGAAAAGAAGTAATTAAATTTTAAAAAGTGATGAGGCAAAGAAATAGGAGTAGTTGAAAAGAAGAGTAAAAAAAAAATGTTTAAAGAGAGGAGCAGGAGGAGAACCAAGAACTTAGAAAAGGGAAGACTCAGTAAGAATGATGAAAGATTAGGAGAGACAAATAAGAAATGAGAAAGAAAAGTTGGAGAGCAATGAACACCTGTCTTCATGTCTTTTTTTTCCTTCCCCACTTTAGATCCTTTTCTCTTTGCTATTGACTGTGACTCCATCTCTTTTCTTTTTGTTTTTTATTCCTTTTTTTTCTTTTCTCTCTCCATCTTAATTTTTTTTTTGTCTCTATCTCTTGCTTGCCCTTTTCTCTTCCTTGTTTCTCACTGATCTCTTTGATATGCTCTTATTTATCATCTGGATCTTCCTTGTCTCCCTACTGTTTTTAATTCTTTCTCAATTTTTCTTCAATACATTGTATTCACTCTTATATTCTTTTTTTCTTTATTTTTTCTTCTTTTCTTTCATTTTTCTTTTTCTTCCTGGTACTGTCCTCTCTACTACTCTCTTACCATTGGCCAATCTCACTTCATTCTATTTCAATCTATTACTCTCTCTCTCTCTTTTTTATTCCTTCCTTTCATGTTTCTTTTTCTTACTGGTATCACCCTCTCTACTTCTCTCTTATCATTGGTCAATCTCACTTCACCCTATTTTGATCTTTCTTCTTATCTATTACTCTCTCTCTCTCTCTTTTTTCTTCCTCTCTTTCATGTTTCTTTTTCTACCTGGTATCACCTTCTCTACTTCTCCCTTATCATTGGCCAATCTCACTTCACCCTATTTCAATCTTTCTTCTTATCTATTGCCCTCTCTTTATTTTTCTTTTGTGTCAGTTAACCTGTTTATCTCCACACTGTTCATTCTTATTCTTTTTATTAACTGCCACACCATTTTATGTGTTTCTACACTTCTCTATTTTAATGTCAGATCTTCACTAGGTCTTCTTGCCCTTTTTTTGTAGGGATACTTTTTTTAAGAGAAAAAGCCAACTTTGGCACAAGACCACATTAATAGAGCACCCAATAATGAATAACATATAATGGCTTACAACATGCTCATGCTAGAGATATTAATGTTGGCAAACCATTGCAAGTGAAAGAGAAGAACACCTCTAGCAGGTGTCCTCTTTTTATTTTTCCATTTTATATATCTTTTTATTCTCTTGATCTCCTTTACTTCTCACCCACACTGTTTTTATTCCTTTTCCTCTTTGCTTCTCTGAAATTATTTAATTCTTTCTGCTTCTCTTACTTTATCTCCTTTTGTCATTCCCTAGCAATCTTCTTCATTTTGGACATTCTTTTACTTTTACTGCTCCTACCTTTTTGTCTTTCCTGTTTCTTTTTCATTTGTCTTTCCTGCCTCTCTTTGTTTTTACCCTCATTTTCAGCCTCTTTCTTATTTTTTCTCAACATAGTTTTCTTCACTCATCTTTTTTCACTCATAATCTTTTTCAACTCTTGTCTCTATCCTGATCTTTCTTTACTTCTCAGTTTCATCCGCTGTTTAGTAAAAACACACTCTCTATATTTTCCATTAATTGTTCTTCCTAGCTCACTCTTTCTAATTTTTTCTTCCTGGAAACATTCTTCTTTTAACTTTTCTGTTCTGTTTTTTTTTTTTTTTTTTTCACTCCTATTATTCTCATCTTATATCTCCCATCCTCCTCACTAATCTGTCATTTACTTGTCTCCAGCTCCATTCCTTTGACTTTCTCCATTTTTGCATGTAATTCTTTGCTCATTTTCATTATGTGATCTTCTCTAGCCTTCTCTTCTCATCTTTCATCCTTTGCCCTCACTCTTTTTTTCTTTCAACCTCCACTAATATTTCTTGCTTATCAACATCATTAACAAATCTTCCTCCTCTCTCTAGCTTCCTGACACCTCTTTTTCATTACATCCTATTTGGCTTTCTTGGTGCTTTTTTTTCTTCTTTTCTTTAATTAATCTCATCCCTCTCCTATTTTCCAGCCCATTATTCAAGTCTACCATCTCCTTTCCACATACCTCTCAACTTCTTTTCACTTGACCTGACCTCCCTCCCTCCAGCAACCCCACCACCCATCTTCAGCTTGCTTATGATTCTTCACTCCTCTGCAGAGGTTCCTTTACATCTCTCCTCTTTTTCACTCTGTATCCCCCTCTCACTCTTCCATCATCTTTCAATCCTTCTTCCATAACCTTCTCCCTTTGTCTAACTTCCATTTTAGTGCTGATACACTTACATAAACCCTTTCTTTCTTTTTTCCTTCTTCTATTTTCATGTATTTATGAACACACACACACACACACACACACACACACACACTACAGTTGTTATTTTTTCTTCAGTTTTCCCTCCTCTTCCTTCTCCTCCTCTCCTGGCAACCATCTCTGTGTGTGCTTACTCTTCCGTCTTTCTCACTTCCACCCTCCTATGTCTTTTTCACCTCTATTTCATGCTGTTACGTTTTACTCCCTCCAATTTCACTCTTTTCTCTTCTGTGCTAACCAGTATGAGCACAATATTTCTTTCTTTTTTCATTTATGTGGAATGTCTTTACATACATACAAAATACACAGACATATATGTGTGTGTGTGCATTTGTATATACATATATATATATATATATATATATATATGTATGTATGTATGTGAGTGTTTTAGTTTTGTATGTCCGTATGTTTTAGTTTTGAGTGTAACTGTTATATATATATATATATATATATATATATATATATTTATTTATTTATTTATTTGTGTGTGTATATATATATATATATTTATTTTGTGTGTATATGTATATATATATATATATATATATATATATATATTTTGTGTGTGTGTATATATATTTATTTATTTTTTTGTGTATATATATATATATATATATATATATATATATTTATTTATTTTATTTATATATATATATATATATATATATATATATATATAAATTTGCACATTTGTATATTGTTATATGATTAGTGTTAATCTGTCTTTGTACAGTATATGCCTTTGAATATTTTTAATGTGTATATGTGGTTCATACAATTCTTAAACTGTAAATGGTGTGTATAATATATATATATATATATATATAAATAAGTAAATGCCTTTTTACTGATTTTATTTCTTCACCACACCTATATATATATTTCAGCTTCTATATGTTTGCATGTATTTTATCAAGTTCATTTTCTGATTCTGTGTATATATATATCTGTATGTGTGTTTTTATATATATATATATATATATATATATATATATATATATATATATATACACACACACTCATCTTTCTGTATTATTCTATATATGTATTTAAATATATCCTTTTATGTGTATCTGTTTCCTTTCATTATTTTTTTCCTTTATTTGTGTGTAATTTCCCTCACCTTTCCTGATTTTGTTTCTTTATTGTTTTTGTATTTGTGTGCAACACTGGCTTTTCTTTTTCTTATTCTCTCTTCCTCTGATTTCTTGTTTCTACCTGAGTGTTGTATACCCTCTCTCTTTCTCTCTCTCACACACACACACACACTTGTACATATTCATTACTCTTCCAATTTGTGCATGGTATACATTGTATGTATGTATGTATGTACGTATATACATTGAGTATGTTTGTGTATGTTTACATGTCTCACAAGCTAAATGCATGCACACAAACCCACATTTGCATCCATATATTTTTTATGCCAATTTTTTGCGATTGTGTGCGACTTGCTTTTATTTTTTCAGATGTTTTTCTTTCTTTTCTTGCCAGTGTGCAGATAATAAAAAGAACCAGTAATATAAAAAAAGGAAGAAGAAGAATAATAAAATATGAAGAGAAGAAATCAGAAAAAGAATAAATTTATGAAAGGGAAAAGGCAAGATGAGAAAGAAAGAAGGAAAGAAAGAAATTGGCAGAGCAAAAATGAAAATTAGAAAATAAAAAAAAAAGAGAAAGAAAAATGGACATGAAAGAAGAGAAAAATTAGGAATACAGCCGAATAGATAAAAAAAAGTAGAAGTAGGACAATGGTGAATAAAAACGAAGAAATTGAGGCAACTCAAAAAATAGAAGAGAAGAGAGGAGAATAGAGAAAAAGAAAAACTGTCTTTGTGCATGAGAGAGAGAGAGAGAGAGAGAGAGAGAGAGAGACACTACCCAGAGAGAAGAAATTGGTTTAGAAATAGAACTGACTTCTAGAAACAGTAAGGCAGGGTGAGTAAGAGGAGGAGAGCTGATAGAATAAACAGACTGAGGCTAAAACAACTATGGAAGAGAAAATGAGCAACAATAGGTTTTTCAGGAAAACATGGAAGGAGAAAAGTAAAATAAAAAGAAAGACAAATAAGGAGAAAGATATAACATTGAAAGATTAAATTTAACACAGAAAGATATATACATGTATGTATGTGTTTATATGTACACAATATTGTATATTTCTTTCTTACATACATTTCTCTCTCTCTCTCTATTTTGCTTTGTCTTTCTTTTTAAATGAGGGAAAGAGGAATTTTGGTTTTTTATAACAAAAGAAAAATTAATGTGTGTGAGAAATGGAAGAGGAAAGAAAGTACAGATGTGATTTTGAATGTGAGTTTATCATGAGAGTAAGAGAAAGAAAGAGGAAAAGAAGATAGAGAAAAAGAGTGAGAGAATGGAAAGTGTAAATAATGTATGAGAAAAAGATTCTTGAAGCAAAAAAGAAAGAAAACAGCAAAGAGAGAAAGAAAAGAAAGAAAGAAGGCAAATGTAAGGTAGAAGATGGAAAGAAAACTTGTGAGAAAGAGAAGAGCATGAATTAACTGAAAATATGTGAAACAGGGGAGAGAAACAAAGAAAAAAGAGAGAGAAACAAAGAAAAAAGAGAGAGAAACAAAGAAAAAAAGAGAGCGAAAAACAAAGAAAAATAAGTGAGAGATAAAAAGTAGTTGTATGATAAAAATTGTTTGTTTATAAGTCTCTCTCTCTCTCTCTCCCCTGTTCAATTATATAAGGAAAGAGAGAGAAGGAAAAATTGTTTACCCTTTTCTCATCCTGGTTATTCTCTTCTTTCTCTGTCATGTGTTTATTCTGCATTGCACATTGCACAAAGCCTCACTTTATTGTCCTTTCTTTCTCTTCATGTGTAAGTATTAGAACTACAAGTGATTTTGTGTTTGCGTCTTCCTATATCAATGTGTGTGTGTGTGTATGTATCCTTGCTTTATAAATATTACTGTCTCTCTCTCTCTTTCACTCTTTAATAGCCTGTAACAATTCTGTACTCACTCCTTTTTTCCTCCTCTCATACATTCTGACTACATCATAGGAAACATCCTCACAAACACCATAGTCTGTTTTCCCTCTTTTACACACCCGTCTCTCTAACGTCACTTTATTTCCTGCTTTTTTCCTTTCTCCTCATTTTCCTCTTCTTTCCGCTCTCTCAGGCTGTTCCTTTTTTTTATGTCAACTTTCTTTTTGTCACACATATTCATCCTCCTTCAATAGTTTCTTTCTTCTGTCTATCCTCTACATTCTGCCTTTCAACCTTACTTTTTCTCTTTTGTCTCCAGTTTTTTCCCCTTCTGCTTCCTCTTCACACCAGTGCCTATCCCTGCCTCTTTGTTATTCTGTATTTCTCTTCTGACATTATTTACTTTTTTTTCTTTCTTACTCTTAAACTCTACTTCTATCTCTCCACATTCCTCACTTTCCTCCTCTGGTTCTTTTTTCTTCTCTACCCATTTGTCCTTTCTTTTTACTCCATTTTTTCATTTTTGTTTTTACTCTTTTTATTTTTCTCTTATTTATTACTTTCGACCCTGCTCTCAATTGCACACAAATATACTATCTTCTATCTTCCTATCTGATTATTCATTATTCTCCTTTTATATCACTTTCTTTCTTTCTTTCTCGTTATTTATTTTACTTGTTTTCTTTCCTTTTTTGTTTCTCCTACTCATTGTTCTTGTTTCTCACTTTTTCTCATTCCTTTCTATTTCTATCTCCTATATGTTCTCTCTATCTCTCTACTTCTTCCTTTCATAGCTTTCATGATCTTTAGCCTTTCTTCATTTGTCTTATTTTACCTTATAGCTTTTCAATCTAGCCTTAGCTTTATTTTCATCTTTATTTCCTACTTCCCTGTTTCTTTTTTTTGTCCTCTATTTTTTTCCTTTTTCACTTTATCATGTTTTATCTTTCTCTCTCTCTCTTATTGTCTCTATACTCTTTACTTTCTCATCCTCTACTTTATTGTCTCTTTCACTTTATTCTATGCTCACTCTACCTTTCTATTAACTTTCCTACTCTTCATAATGTTTCCTCTTTTTCTTCTTTCCTCTTGTCACTGATTCTTCTTATTGCTATATCACTTTTTTCTCATTCTTTTTCTTTCTCATTATCTCCCTTCCACAATCACTGTTTAGCATAAATACAACCAACTTTTTCCTTTTCTATTTTTTTAATTTCTACTTCTCTCTCTCTCCTTTTATTTACTCTTTTTGTACTTTTTCATCTCACATTTTTCATTCTCTCCTTTTCTCTATTTGAATTTCTATCTTTTTGAAAATGTCTTTCTTTTCATTAATTTTCTCATGCTTCAACCATTTTATTCATTGCCAAATTTCCTTGGATTCTTTCTATCTTTTTTTCTATCTCTTGCTCACTTTCTCTTCACACCTTCGCTTTCTTAACTTATTCTCTTACAACTACTCTTTATCATTTTTAGTTTTGCTATTGAATTTTCAACATTTTCTTCTTATCTCTGTCTTCGTTATTTTGTTTCTCTTTCTTTCCTTTCCCAAGTAGTAATCCTTTTTTTTACTTACTTTCTCTTCATCCATTCCTCAGTAAGTCTTTATTTTCTCTCTCCCTCTCTTTTAATATTATTATTATCCCTATATAATTTTCTTTCTTTCACTTTTCCTAATCCTTTTTATTACTCTCTTCTTCTTTTCTACATTTTATCAAACCATCTCTCTTGATTTATCATCTATTTCTTGTTTTTGTTTCTTTTTTGTTAAATTCAGTTTTATATTGCTAACCATCACAATTCTGCTTTCTACCTCTTTTTCTCCATCATCTTTTTCTTTTTCATTTTTTTCTCTTAATACCTATTCTTTATTATTTCTCTTTACATTCACTACTCTTTCTCTCTTTATACACACACTCTATTCTTTCTTCCTTTATATCCACTCTCTAGTCTTTCCTACTTTATATACACTCTCTGTTCTTTATCACTTTATATTCATTTAATTCTCCTTTTTTTCACTCACTCTTTTAAGATTATCATTACTCATTCCTTTCCCCATTCCTCTTGGCCTCTTTTTGCTCTTTTCTCTTCTTTTCTCTCTTTTTTTCCTCCACTTCTGTCTTCTTTTCAGTATCTTTTCTTTAGTATCACTCTACTTTTCCCTATTGTTTCTTTCCATCTCCATTTCCTTCTCTACTCTTATTTTCTTTCTTTCACCTTCCTTATTTTGCTTCTCTTTTTTTTTCTTAGTCTCTTCTACTTTTTTCCCTTCTAGTAATCCTTTGTCTACTTACTTTCCCTCCATCCATTCCACAACAAGTCTTTCTTTTTTATTGATTTCTCTTTTTAATTGTCTTCTTTCTAATATTCTTGACACTCATGCTTAGCATTTTTAATCTTTCTCTTTTAATTTGCTTGTTTTTCTATAGTCTTTTTTTCTTTCTGATTTTCTCTTATTTCTATGTTCAGCTCTCTCCTTTTACTATAACTTTCCTCTCTCATTGATTTCCTTTGCTAGCTTTCTTCTTTTTATATTTCTTTTTTTTTTTCACTGTCTTTCTCTTGTTTTATTTTTCCCTTTCCATTCTTCTTTGCTTTTTGCTCACTCTTTTATACTTTCTTCTCTCAAACAATCATTTTTCCCCACATTTCTTCAATGTTTTTTTTCTCTTTCTGTTCCTTTTTTTCCCTTAACTTCTCTACCTCTTCATTTTTCTTCTTACTTTTCTTTTCTCATTTTATACTGTTTTTTTATATCACTTGTCAAAATTCTTCTAATTCCTATTTTTTTTTTTTTGTAGAAACTCTTTTGGTAACTTGTACCAATTGGGAGCTTTAGGAAGTTTTAAGGTTTTTGTCTTTCTTGAAGGCATCTGCATGAAAACTCTTCCTAACTCTTTCTATGATTCAATCTAGTAACCAATGCTGAGGCAAAACCTGTCTTGTCAGCAGAGTTTATTATTTTCAACCATTAGTCTATCTAAACATTTTCTGTCTTTTATATTTTCCTTCTTCCTGTCTCTTTTCCTTTAGTTTTGCTTGCCTTTGTCCTTCCTTACTATATACAAGCCTCTCTTTCTCTGCTCCTCTCTCCTTATACATGTCTGCTTGTATATGACTCAGTATTGATTTGGTCTCCATCTCAACAAAACTATTCTTTTCTCTCTCTTCCAGTCTTTTCTGTCTCATACCTGTAAATCTCTCTCTCTCTCTCTCTCTCTCTTCTTCCATTCTTTTTTAATTCTTTTCTGTCTCTTACCTGTAAATCTCTCTCTCTCTCTCTCTCTCTCTGGTGACTTAACATTTATCTTTCTCCACCCTCCTCCTATTGATGTTTGCCTACCAATCAGTATTGATTTACTGTCACCATTCTTTATTCATTTTCTTTTCAGTTTTCCCCACTTGTTTCTTCCTATCTATATTCTCTCTTTGCATCTCTCTGTTTACCAAACTATTGCATGGCACTGATTTAGCTATTACTACAAAAATTTCTTCTCCTCTCTCTTCATTAGATCCTAACTTTTTTCTTTTTTTTTATTGCTTTTCATCCCCCCAACTCTCTGCTCTGATCTTTTCTTTTTTTTTTTTTTTACCTCTCTTCCTATCCGTGTCGGCCTGTCTGCAACTCACTATTGATTTAACCTCTACTTCAATAAAATTCCTTCTCTTCCATTTCTCTGAATTTTCCTCCTTCTCTGCCTTCTTCTTTCTTTCTTTCTCTACAGATTATTATCTCTCTCTCTCTCTCTTTCTACATATACAGATATATTGCTCAGTATTGATTTACCCTTACCCCCTGTAAAAACAAGGCCAACCCCAATTAAAAATTCTCAGGAAAAATAGTTCCGAGAAAATGCTGTGTTGATGCTTGTCGTCTGGCAAAGACCTCAGCCATCTTTGTTCCCTTGGCTCTGCCAAGATGGACACACACATACAAATGGTTATTGTCACAGAGACACAATGGCAATGAAATATAGAATAATAGATGAGGAGAAATTACTTACAAATGTAGATATTCATATAATTTTAATGTGTGTATATTCATCTTTGACATATATGTATACATATACATATTTTCTATATGTGTATATACAGATTTATTAATAAAACACACACACATATTTATATATGTATATATGTATGTATGTATATATATATATATGCATGTCTTTTCAACACTGTGTCTGTAATAGTGAACAAATTCATTTCTTATTTTTGAGTTTCTTCAGTTTTTTGTTTCATTTCTTTTTCAAGTGAGTGTCTCAATTTACCAATATTCTTTTTATTTGTGTTTATCAAATATTTCTGACATCCATCATCCATTTTCAAGGTTTTCTATGTTTTTGTAAATTTTATGCCTCAACCCAATAAGCACGAAAACAATAACAATGGATACATATAATTGAAAGCAGACACTGTTCATATCAAGTGTTGGCCAAATAGACAGCTTCTCAGAAAAAGAAAGAAAAAACTTCTTGCCATTCTTTCTGGTTATGATCAAAGTTTAGTCTTTGATATTTTTTTAGTTGAAGTAATACATGTTATATTGTAATTTGTCTCATCTTTTGTTGGTTATATACTTGCAATGAAGGCAGACATAAATACATATCTACATCTGTAGTTGGTTTTTGTTTTTTATGCCTGAATTTAATGTATACTTTATCCATTCATCTCAGGAATTAACTTACAGGTGACTTGCTAGTAAGACTTTTAAAACTCGGACTTTTTCAGTACTATTTTTATTCCAAATGGTATGCAATAAAAACATGCAACAGTTATCTTTGAACAAAATCCCCATTTTTCTCAAACTTTATTGTATTTACATATGGGTTCTGATATGAAATCTCTCACTACTAATGAAAAATATTACTATTATATATTAACAATTACCTTATGAGTTCTCATTTTGCATATGATGGTTTGTATCCAGAAGAAACATTATTGGATAGAGACTGATTGATTTGTTTTTTTTTTATGGTATATCAACCCTTTATGGGTTATTTAAAGCTGAAACAAATTTTTTGAATTTTTTTTTTTTTTTTTTTTTTACAGGTGAATTTTGATTTAACAATTTATTATAGAAAACTGATTTTTTTTTTTTTTTTTTTTTAGATACAAGTCTTACTATTTAAGCAATAGCTGGAGGAAGAAGAGATGGATTCATACCTTTTTTCCCCAAGGGTATTTGTGCATAAGTGGAATGTAATGAACTTGACTGGAATTTGAACTTGTCTCTCTGATTTCTCATTCTGAGACACTATTAGTGGGTGGAGAGAGAAAGGATCAGCACATGATAAAACATGTGTATGTATGTGTATATGTCAGTTGTTTTAATTTCAATGGTGGTGAAGAAAGGAAATATGATTTACTATCATATCTCATAAAGCTAGTTATACTGGGATAGATTAAGAGATGTAAACAAGATTTGATGCCTGTGTCCTAATTTGTTGTTAAAATTCATGCTGTTTCTGTTAACTTTTTTTAAATACAAGAATAACTAAATCAAATATGACATACACAAGAAAAGAAAACTTATATAGTCTTCATATAATTTTGAAAAGAATTGAAAGAGTTGTTTTTTTTTTCTCATTCAGAGGGAAAATGCTTTTGCTGCCCAATCTGCATTAGCAAATGCAAATTATAAAAGGGAATCTAACCCTTAAACCAACAATCTATTGTATTCTCCCTTTTTAAACTTTCTTCTTTGTTTTTCTCAAAACCCGCATTAATTCTTAGGCTCTCATCAATTAGCTGCAACTAAACATTATAAATTATATTTTTAGAATTATATTTCTAGCCTTCCTCAGGTGTATATCTACAGATGTTATTTACACCATTTATATTTGGGCTATTGTCCTTATCTTTGTTGTTACTATTACAAAATTTCATCCAGTGTGTGCTTCCTTAGTGATAATAGCAACAAAGATGAGGAGAATAGTCTGAATATAAATAGTGTTTGAATAATGATAACTCCCTCATGCCAGAAATTCACACAGAAGGCAATCAGGTGATAAAAACAACAAAGATGAGGACAATAGTCCGAATATAAATAGTATAAATAATGATAACTCCTCATCCCAGAAATTCTGACAGAAATTATTTACAGTTGTGTTGATTAAAAATATTTTCCTATTAACTTGATAAACAAGATCTACTTATTTTAAAAACATTATCTTTCAGTTATCATTAGTAGGAGAGAACAGAGTTCTGTACTTTTTAATATTTATCAGAGAACATAATACAGTAATGCCTTGAGATACAAGTTTAATTCCTTCTAAGACCAAGCTTGTAACTCAAAAGACTTGTATCTCAAATCACTTTTCCCCATTGAAATTAATGAAAATATTTCTGATCTGTTCCAGGCCCCAAAAAATTCGCCACTGCTCTTTACACTTACTTTCTTCAAACCCAAGGTGTCACTAAAGGAATTTTACAAAATAACAGCAAAAAAAAAAAAAAAAATTACAACACAATACAATAGAGATTTTTCCAGAGCGGAGGTGAACATGTGTACTGTGGATGCTTAACTGAAACTTGCTCATATCTCAAGGCAAAAAATGGGCCAAACTTTGGCTTGTACCTCAAAAAACTTGTACATTGCTACGCTCATATCTCGATATCTGATCATATCATATCTGTATATGAAATATTTTTGGAAAGGAGTTTATAATATTATTATATATTATGTAAGATCAGTGTAGCAGCATCTGTCTAATCCCCAACCTTTCTGTGCTGGAATTAAGTATGCTTTCTGACTGAGAAACCTACATAACATTATTGAACAGGAAGGAATTGGGAACATGAAGGCAAAGAGGATTGAAGAAAAAGAGGATATGATGGTGGAAAGGTAAGCTAAGTGGTAAGAAAGTCAAAAAAAATAAATGGTAAATAAATCAACATATGTACATTCGAGAGTAGTTAAATGGAGCATAAAAAGTTAACTTTTCAAATTTAATCTGAATTTTTTAAAGTTATTTTCTGTTTGCTTTACTAACAGACTTTTCTCTGCTTTCTTAAGACCAGAAGCATTATTTTCTTGTCTTTAATCAATGCCAGTTTAAGCAATTATACGAATTTCATTGAGTGATATTAAGGAATTCATAAGAATAGTGGTTTACTACATGACAGCTATAAACCATAAAACTTCTTTTTAACTTTCAGTTATATTTAAGCTGATATTTTTCAGATCTAGAAATTAAGCAGAATTTTCAGATGATTTGAAGTTTTCATTTTAATTACTTTTTATGTATCTCTTATTGAAAGATAACTACATATGTCACTATAATTATGTATGATATTTATGTAAAAGTTCCTAAAGCCAGAACCCTTTTTATGAAAACTAGATACTGGTGTTATAGACAAGATATGGTTGCAAGAAAGAAATACGACAACAGTAGAAATAGATTTACGTGGTTTATTTCAACAGGAACGTGAGGGTTTGGGACAGCTACCTTGTGGTAAAGTTCATAAGCCGGCTTTCGGATCTGGTCAATCTCTCATAGTAGTTCACACATGTTGACGGTGGTTGATGCTCCCCTGCTGCTGATCGCTCGACCTGACTGTCAGGCTTTGTCCCGTTCACATCCGGTTCTCGCTCTTGAGTATTTGCCTGTAAATCAGCTGAGATATGTCTTATTTTATTTTATAACACTGGCTACACAGTAGAAAACTATAAATAAAAATACTGGAAATTTTTGTACACACCCAATATATATATATATATATATAAGTTGTCCAGAAAATCCTGTCTCACTTAGGAAGTGGAAAGAAAACAACAAAATTTTATGGAGCAACACCAACATTTATTCTTCAAAATAAAGTCCATTATTCTTGACGATCTTCTGCTAGAAATCAGGCAACATCTGAGTTTATCCCAGATACTAGTCTGCTGGCTTTGAATCAAAAACATATAAACAAGCTTCCTGCACTTCATCAAAAGTGTTGAATTGCTGGTCGTGGAGGAAGTGTGCCATTGTGCAGAATAGGCCACAGTCACTCAGAGCAACATCAGGATTGAATGGTGGATGTGGAAGAATCTCAACACTGTCCATTTGTTTGAACTTCTCCTTAGTCAACTCAGCAGTATGTAGCCTCACATTGTATTGCTGAAACAAAGCCCGACCTTGAGTGACCATAGCAGGATACTCCCTTAGTTTGTTGTACATGCAGCCTAGCTGCTGGCAAAAGAGTTTAGCATTGATTGTGCAAACATGTAGAAGAAGCTGGAAATACAGTATTCCTTGGAAATTCTACCAGACAGAGATCAAGATTTATTGTTTTCTTTCTGTTTCCTAAGTGAGTCAGGACTTTCTGGGCAACCTAGTGTGTGTGTGTGTGCATATATATATATATATATATATGTGTGTGTGTGTGTGTGTGTGTGTGCGTGTGTGTGTGATACCCATGAAATAAAAATAATTGTTTGTACAGAAACTAAGGATTTATGTCCATCAAATTGTCTTTAAATTAAGTGGTCGCAGAAGAATTATTGTTGCATTTTTAAAAGGTAAGCTTGAATATTAATGCAATACTTAAATTCAGCAATCAATTTTGAATTCTTTTATAGTTTATTGTTGCCTATCTCATCTATTCCTCCCTACCTATTGTGATGAAGGTCCAATCAGGAGCTAAGCTTAAATGCTAGTTAGAATATATATTGTAAGTTCTTACAAGTTTTGTACAGAAACTTGAAATTCATGGAGCAGGTGGTTAACCATTTTTTGGTGAAGGTTTACAGGATTTGATGCAAAATGGATCAAGGGTGAAATTGCTAAAAAAATATGGTTAATATCACTTTGAACTTTATCAAATTGACTATTTGAGAAAACAATTTGTACATGTTCAGGTAGGTCTATATCATGGGTATATTGAGTTTATTCAAGGGATACATAAATAAATAAAAAAGTTGACCATGTCATAAGACAAAAAACACAAAAGGTTCCTCTCATCTTTTGTGGTACTTTAATTTGTGTTTCATCTAATTGTCATCCAATGATAAGAAGTTTAATCAAGCATTTATTCCTTTATTACTAAGTTCAAATAAGAATTGAGATATTGTTATTTGATCTACTGTTTTGAATATAGATTTTATATGATACAAACTTTGATACAAAGCTATGTTTGTTGAGCATCTAGCTCAAAACAAACTCAATATCAATAGCTTTTTCATTTTTTCATATTAAACGTTTTGTTGTTGTATGTATTTGTTAGATGGAACTTTGGCTACTTTTTACTGAGAATTTAACAAGGATTAAGCTTTTACAACAATCTACAAAATCAGGATAAATGCTTTTCATTTTCAATATACATTTTTCAAAAAATATTCATAATCTTTTGAGGAGTTTTACTGTATATCAGAGATATTTTTATCATGGGAAAAAGAGATATATTTGATCATATTTCAAGTATTAAATCAAATAGTCTATTTTACCTTTTATAAAGCACTATTAATAATACCTGGCACTGCTCAGACCAAGTTTATTTTCTTTGTTTTCTTGTGCTATACAATTGTATCTTTGTTTGAGAGATTGCATATCAGTTCAATAGGTTTTAACATTTTAATAACAGTTTATTTTACATATGACATATTATAATAATTTATGATCTTCATTAGATTTTCAAAATATACTATTAAAAATGTCAACATTATCTACTTCACTTTACTCCCAAGCTGTGAACCAAATTGCTAAGGTGATTGCTTTCACATTATAAAATGACTTTATTTGAATAACTAGGCAATTTAATTATAAAAGCTATCAACAAGACAATCTATTATTTATAAAGATCACAAAAGCTAGATAGGTAAGCTGAATATACAAATTGGTTATATCTGTTAAGCAAGAAACCCTTAGTTGGGCAAAATATAAGATGTGTTGGTAGATATAAATGATAAAACAGCTTTTATTTGATGGAATAGTTTTTATATATTTGCACATTAATGAAAAAACAACTTTATATATATATATTTTTAATTAATTTTCAAGGTTTCAACTGAACACATGCACACAAAAACTGAGTTTTATATATTAGATGGTATATTTTGGAAATAGAAAGTAAAGACAAAAAATAAAGGCCAAATATTCAAGACTGTGAATAGAAAAAGTTGTTACTGTTCTTTTTATTGACTGATGTTTGTTGAGGAAATAAGATTGAACATTTATACTCATCATTTTATGGTTTAAATAAAATAAAGCTTTTAACTTAATTAGTTGCTCCATCATTCCATATTAAAGGATTTATCCATTTAAAAATGCTGACTCCATTAACTGATATGTAACACTTATGTATAATATGTGTATTTAATAAAAAAATCAAACATAGTGTTGATAAGAAAAATGTAGTTAAATACATAATTTGTTTGATCAAGTTCTCTTTAATTACGGAAACAGTGATGCTAGTCTTTCAGGAAATTTATTACATTCTGATTTGTATTGTCAGTCCATGTCTCAGTGAAATGAAATTAAAAAAAAAATATGAAATAATTATTGTTTAATCTTGACTTAGCTTGAGTGTGTGTATATATAAAAATAAAACTATATCAAAGAAATTGTAATTATGCATTTATAAAGACTGAAACAATGAGTCCTTTTGGCCTAAGTTTGACTTCTATAAAATTAACATAAAAATTTATGATAGACTTATAAGATTTTATTCTTTTAATACTCTCTTAGTTATCTCAAAATATTTAATTTTCTAAAGATGTATTATTCTATAAAAAAACTTAAATTGAACTGACTCAAATATGGGAAGTTATTAAAAAATAAATATTTTTTGTTATTTTACTTACAGGAACAAATACAGTCTGCAATGTATGGGATCTAAAGTGATACTAACAGAATCATCATGATGAATTTTGTGCATTATTTTCACTTGATGTTCTGTAGTGAAATGGTTTTTGCCATGACAGGTCAGTAGCTATTTTATAAATGATGTATCAAATATTTTCCTACAGAAATCAGTTTTATATAGAGCAGATTTTTTTTGCATTCATTTAAAGCAGGAATTAGCAACCTTTTTGCCTCTGCCAGCCAGATTATGTATTTATGATTGGCCAATAGGTTTGCCACATGAAAGGTTGAAACATGTATAAAGTAACCATTTAAACACATTAAATTATATTTGGTCTCAAATCAGTGAAGAACACAGGCTAGAAAATGATCTGTGTTTAATCATGGATGTCAATTAATAATGAAAGAATTCAATTGAGTTACAATTCATTTCAATCAAGGCATCTTCTGATTTTATTAAAAAGACACAAGTCTTTAACATGATGACTTGAATGGTGATAGATTAAGCATAATAATAAAAACAGAAAATTATCTTATTTTAATACAAACAGTTGATGAATCAATGCATAGACCAATGTTTGGTTTGGAACAAAATGGAACCTGGGGCCAATGTAACAAAATGCTGTACAGTATCCATCAATATGGTCATATGAAAGATTCAGAATAAAGTAAAATAGTTCATGGTATAGACAAATGTAATAATATATCTGCATATTTGCTTCCAGGTTGGTCAAAATCCCTTTACAAGCCAGATTTGGTTTATGGACTATAAGATGCCTACTCCTGATTTAAAAGAAATTAATCTCCTGTGGTTATTAATCTCTTTCAAGTTTTGGAATAGTTCTTTATTAACAAGTATTTTTTTCTCTTTACATATCAAGTTGCATTTTGTTTAGTCACTTTATAAGTGTCTAGCTGTATAATGCATTTGAAATATTACTTTTTAAAGTAATATCAGATTTTTCAACATAATGAAGGAATGATGCTTTTACAAAGCCAACAAAAGATGCACAATACAATGCATTTTCGCCGTGACATCCTTTATAAATATTTTTATAATTGGCATAATTTAATTTGCTCAAATTCACTGTGTGTGTGTGTGTGTGTGTGTGCACATGTATTTTTGCATGTGTAAGAGAATGTACCTTTTACCCAAACTATTTTGTGAAATTGAAAAAAAAAGCAGAATTTTTTATTTCCTGGAATATATTTTATATACTTAAGTAGATAACAAAATTATCACATCACTGAAACATTAGAATATTCATTGATTAATTAAACTATGAAAAGCACTTTAAATAAAATATTGGGTACTTTTTTAAATATTATTTTCAAATATTAAAACAAACAATTATCTATTTGTATATATGTAGGCTTCTCTCTCTCTCTTACATGCATACATACATAGTTATGGTAAATTACCCATACACGGATGGACTCTTCCAAGTTACAAATAAAAGCAGGTACTGCTTTTGTCAGAAGAGTTTTTTCCCAACAGTCACCTCTGACAGTTCAGACTTAATATTCTTGCTCGTTTGTATATTATTACAGATTTTTTTAAATATATTTGTTAACTCAAATCCACTCTTGTGTCTTTATTCTGGCCCTAACACACACATATATATATATATATATTATATATTCACCTTCCATCAGCATGACTGATGCTGAACTTGAGAAGAGTGACTCATTATAATTTCTTGGGCTATTGTTTTCTGTTGACATAAAGAGGAAAGATTATATTGAATTAATTGCTAGGTCTGTTGCTAAGAAAGTTGGTTCACTGTGTTAAACTATACAGTTTTTCTTGCCAGAATCTATCTTACCCATTTATAAGCCTACCATTCATTGATGCATTGAGTATTGCTACTATATCTGGTCTGGTGCTTCTGCTGTGTATTTAGTTGGTTTGATTGATTTTGTTTAATGGCATATCAAACTCAATGGATTATTTAATGCCAAAATTTAAATTTCTTAATTCAATTTTATGCCTTCAACTACAAATATTTTATACTTTGAGAGTAAATATATGTTTTTTTAGATATATAGTTTGTAGATGAAAATGTATTGTTGGTAATATTTTTTAAAAAGATATTACTAGTAATTTTATTATAAAAATGTATTTTTATACTATTTTAGTGTTGTATTGATAATCATTTTATTATAAAATGTATTGTTGATAATTCTGCCATAAAATATATTACTGGTCATTTTGCTATAAATATGTATTGTTGGTCATTTTACTATAAAGATGTATTTGTAACATTTTTTTTCCATAAAAATGTATTGCAGGTAATTTCACTACAAAAATAATATTTTTAGTAATTTTTTTTTTTTATAAAAATGTATTGCTGGAATTTTTTTTACTATTTTTTTTTGGGGGGCATTCACTATTTGCCTGTAGCTGGGACCTTAACAGGTGTTATCATTCCAGGTCAGAGTAGACCTGGGTACAACAGTAAATAAGAGGTGGTTTCACACTCCTCAAAACCTTCTAATCTTCCAATCAGAAGCATTTCTGCTAGATGTAGTTTATCATCATACCCAGGACTACTATGTATTTAGAGATTCTTCATGAAATACAAAGAAGACTATGCAATATTATTAGTCCTGACCTGGTATCTCATCTTCAGTCATTTTCCCATCATTATAATGTGCTTTTTCTATAAATATCTTCATGGTAATTGTCTGGATGAGCTTTCCTCTTTGGTACTTTATGAATTTAAGCATACTATTAGATTGGCAGCAAGATCTCATCATTTTACAACTGAAATGCCTAAATGTAACCATAAATTCTATGCTAACAGTTTCTTCTCTTGCACTTCTCATTTATCTTCCAGCACCTTGCTTTCCAGTCAACTTTGATCTTCAAAAATTTCAATATAATGTCTATCATTAACTTCTGTTTTCTTAATTCCAGTTTTTTATTGTTCTCTCTCCTTAATAATGTTTTCTTTTTCTCATTTTCTCTCACCCTCAGTCACCCCTTGCATCTTAGTGGCTTTATTGCCTTCATTGGGGTGAAATAATTACACACACACACAAAGTGATACTGAAAAATTCACAGTTAATATTAGAACATTTCTTTGTAAATATTGTGAATGTAGCATTTTTTAAATAGAACAGATTATTCACTTTTTAATTGGTACATTTTAAATGTTACGGAAGGGCCCAAATTTACTTTGAATATTTTCTTTAAATTGGCAATAACAAGATGTTTCATTTTGATTCAAGACAAAATGACATAGAATATTTGCATAATTTTGTATAAAGTTTCCTTCCTGTCTTATTAGTTTCTCTTATGTTCTCGACAAACATCAATTTAGTAATTTTTGTTATAATTTACTTCATTATGAATTTGTATTTGCATGAACAGAATGATAATTATTGATTCTAATATTTTACATTGCTCATTTAATAGAATCTAATGATGTAATTTTTATAGAAGATTTTATAAGTAGAAGTAAACAGACATTTTATGAAGCAAAACTGAAGGATGTAAAGAAAGCTAAAGTGTGGTCATTTGTTCAGATGTGGGCTGGGCTGAGAATTTTTCAACCACCCTTTGTATATTTATATCTATATAGATCTATACAATCTCATATTTATACTATGAGATTAATGAAAAAATTTCCAGCATTTTGGAAAGATTTTTTTTTCATATAAATTCATAACATCATTATTTTGTCGTCAAATTATTTTCCTAACTTTCTATGATCAGATAAGATGTGTATTCTATTACTGAAGAACAATTCCAGTTTTAATTTGAGAAATTTTTAAAGGAATTTTTAATCTGTTGCAACTCTTACAACTGCTGATGATCCAATGATCATTGCCTAGGGTGAAAACAGCAATTCTTAAATAGTAGGCAAATACAAGCAATAAAGAGCTGAATAAACTTCAAAGACATTCTAAGATTTCTTTAATACTGAAAAAGATGGTTTGAAGAATTTTTGCATCAAACTAATAGAAGGCATCCAACTTGATTGGGTGTGGTTATCTACTTTGTGTCCTTTTGGTGATACTGAATACTTTCATGATCTGAATCACTCTTGTCAACTTTTCTTCCAGATGACTTGTTCACTCCTTCACTTTGTTCTGAATCACCCAGCTTTCCTCAATTTCCTGTTGTTCTATTATAACCATAGATCTCTACACTGAGTCAGATAATGATCCATATTTCATAGGTGTCAAATAAAGTGATTTAAAAACCTTATTAACATTAACCACTCATAATATCAATGTTTCAAAGTCCTCTTCTTTAGTTAAAATATATTGTGACATTTTTTATTCAGTAACTTTTTTTATTTGCTTATAATGTAGGCAGTATAAACATAAGCAGATATTATACAGGCTCTAGTGGTAAACTTGGCTCAACTTGGTTTATTATTTGTTTATATACAGGATTCATCATCATTGTCATAGCAAAATTATTACCAAAAAATAGCAATTTATACATTGATTTCAATATAGCACTTCAACTTTGTTAGTTAAAAAGATGAATCATAAGTCCATTTTCAAAATCCACAAGATTTTTGTTTCTAGAATACACACTTTGCAAGTTTGGCAACAAGCGAATGGCTCCTGCTTATTTATATAGTCTAAATATTCTGTTTCTTTCTTAACACTTATTAATACCTGTGTGTACCTGCACACAATTAAGAAATATAGATCTTTCTAATAAAAAAAGATATCATATATATGAGGGGTTACTGAAAAGTTCTCAGCACAACCTACTTCTCTAAATTAATATTTTAATGACAAAACATCTGAATTGTGATTTTGGGAAGTGGACTTGGTTTTCAGCACCTCCTCATGTTCTATAAGGAGAAGTGATTAAAGAAGGAAGATGAAAGGTGGGGAAAAGAAAACGTGTAGAGATTGAATGAAAAAATATAAAAAGAAAGAATGGAAAAAAGAAGATGAAAAATGATGCAGAAGAAGGCATAAAAATAAAGAAAAGAGGATAAAAATTACAAAAAAAATATATGTAAGAAAGAACAAAAATAAAAAAAATCAAGAGAGAACGAGAATAAAAATGAAAGAGAAAAATGTAAATGAAGGAAAATGGAATAAAAGAAAAAACAAGTTGAATTGAAATGAGAAGCTAAAAGGAAAGAAGACATAAAAGGAATTAGGAGAAAAGGAGGAAGAAATATTATGGAGCAAAGGGAACAGATTTGAAAGAAATAAACAGGAAAAAAGACAAAGTAATGTAGGAATGAAAGGAAAATATAAGGAAATAGAAAAGAACATATGGAAGAAAGGGAAGGTCAGAAAGTGAGAAAGTCCAAGGAAAGAAAAAAGCCAAAAGGGAGCTTAGAAGATATTCTAAAAAGAAAGAAAAACTGGACTGAAATGGAGGCAAGCATAAAAAGTGTAGAAAGGATGGAAAAAATAAAATAAAATAATAATAATAATAATATAGATAAAAAGCAAGGAAAAAATTAATGAGTTGAGGAACAAAAAAAGATAGAAAGTTGGACATGGATAAATAAGAGGAAAAAGGAAAAAAATTGAGCCAGGAAGAAGACTAAATTTGGAAGCAAATAAGTGGAATGAAAAGAAGACAGGAGGAATAGAGATTAAACAACAAAAAAAAAATAATGGGATAAATGTTAAACAAAAAGAAAAGAATTGTAACGGATTACTGAAAGAATGAATGGAAAGATCAAAAGAAAAATATAACAAAGAATTGTTGAAGTTGGAAAAACTACAAATGTAAGAAAAGTGAAAAACAATTTTTAAATTGAAAGAATGAAAAATAGGATGAAATTTTTTTTAAAAATTAAAGAAAATTATAAGATATAAAAATGTAAAGATAAAAAGAGAAAGAGGCTGAAGAAAGAAGAGGCAGGGGATTTCACAAAAGAAATAAAAAAACATAACATCATGTATAAGTAGAGAAAGAAAAGACATGAAATAGAAAAGAAAAGAGAATAAAAGCAGGAGGAATAAGTGAAGGTTGAAGAAAATGGACAAAAAATATAATGGAAAAAAAAAAAAAGAAAGAAAGTGGGAAATAAAAAAAAAGAAGGAAGTAAGAACAACTGAATGACTAAGAGCGACGAGAGAAAAAGGTTGAAATGGAATTAATGAAAGAAAATAATGCAGAAAATAAAATCCCCAAAAGATTGAATAGGAATGCATAGACAAAAGTAGGAAGAAAAGAAAAACATCGGGTGTGGGGAGGGGGGATAGTAGGTGGGGAAGAAGAAATGATCTAATGAAGACAAGATTAAAAATGGAAGAACACAAATGGGGGAGAAAACAGAAGCAGGGTAGTGGGGATGGAAGAAAAAGATGAAGGAAAGGAAGGAGAAGGAACTGAAGAGTGGATGAATGAAAAGTCATAGAAAAGAATGAAAAGAAGAAAAAAAAAAGATCAGCTAGGAATGTAGCCATAGAAACAGGAAGGAAAAAAAAAGGGAATGGAAATGTGAACAAAAGAAATGAAGAAAGGGGGAGGGAGGGAGTAAGCCAGAGTAAAAGAAAGAATGGTATGAAAGGAAGTTAGAAAGGAATGAAGGATAAAAGACAGAAATACGGAAATGGAAGCAAAGAAGTGGGTGGGTGGACAAAGGAAGGAAGGAAGCTGAAAAGTAAAAAGTAGAATAGGAAAAACCAGTCTAAAAATATTACAAGGCAATTTGTGTCAAAGATTTTATGTGAGTGAGTGAAAAACAGAGAAAGACAAATAGAGAGAGAGAGAGAGAGAGTGTATGCATGTGTCTAAATGAGGATGTTAAAGTGCATAAATATATGTGTTTGTATGTTTATGATGAATAAATAATAATAATAATATAACAGGTTCTGCCATGTGACAAGGCATATTGGACAATGTTTGTCTCCATTTTGAAACATATAGGATTTGTTCATTGAACAATTGTAGGGTTTATTTGTTTATTTCTTCTTTCATGTGGCTGGGATGCTGGCCCAATGCCCAGCACTCCCCATTTCTTAACCAGGCTTGCGACTGGCTGTGGCAACTGTCAAGCTGTAGATTTTTTTTTTCTGTCAGAGTAACCTTGCATTTTTTGGACTGCCTTACAGATATATTTACTCAGCCTCCCCACTAAGGCAGGATGTGACATAAGGTCATTTTAATGTGGAGAGCACCATACACATATGTATACATATGGTCCAAGGACAAAAATGTTTTGCCCAGTCTCCCTGACCACTGTCATGCTGACATCAATATTACACTGACTCTACCTCTCTTACTGCAATGTGGAAGGTGGAATCCCTGCACTGGGCAAGTTCTCCCATCTAAAATAAGGAGAAACATTTACTCCACTTCCAGCACAAAAAGTAAACTCTTGTATCAGTCTACAGGGCTCTAACTATTCTGATATTTGTTTATTTTAGGTAAAAATGGATTCACACCTTTTCCAAAGATATGTGGCAAATTTAACATAAACAGCTTCAGCTAGAATTTGAACTCTGTTTGCTGATTTTGTTTTCCATGCTGGTAACCATTATGCCACTCCGCACTTACGATGAATAAAGCATGCATACAAATGAGTGTGTTCATGTTTTATACTGGTGTTCTTAAAATTGTTATTGAATTATTGTATAACAGTGATTATAAATATGTATGAATGTGAATTTCATCTTTAGGTTTGTTTGAGTCCCTGTGTTACTATGCTCCTGTATATGAAAACATTTGTGTATACATGACTATATATTGAATAGTGTAACAAAGAGACTTTATTCTGCTTTTGTCATTTGATGGCATTAGGAACATTTAGTTTGCACCACCTTCATTAAAAAAAAATCACTTTTGATTGTGGTAGCTGTCATATCAGGATAATTTTTTTAGATATCAAAATTGGTGTATTTTTATTTATTGATTCTAATACTGAAGATAGGCAAGATTTTTGGCATCTTTTTGCTTTTTATTTCAAGGAAGGTAAAAATGCAACTCAGACATGAAAAATAATTGTACAATTAATGAAGTTGATATTATCAATGATGAAATGTGTCAAAAGTGGTTTGCAATGTCTTATACTGAAGATTTCTTACCAAACAATGCTCTATAATTGTGAAGATCAGCTGAGGCTGGTAACAACCAATTACTATTTAAATGTAACAAAAATGTTCAGTGCTTTAGGCACATTGTGACAGGTGATAAAAAATTGGATGCTTTATAACTGGAACCCCAAAGATCATAGAGCAAACAAACTGAATGCCCAACTCTATCAAAGGCCATTCTTTAGTCAAAGAAGTTGATGCTATATAAGTGAAGGGATTAAAAGGGAGTCCTTGACTCTGTTCCTACTGCAGCAGTTGATAAAAAATGTCTAGAGGTAGAGAAGAGAAAGGGCATAATATTTCATCAAGATAATATTAAACTACGTATTTCTCTGGTGACGAGGTAGAAATTATTACTTCTTGGCTGGGAAAACTTCACCCATCTGCATTGTTCAATTTCAGATTAACATCTATTCTAATCTTTACAGAAATGTCTTAATGAAAAGAAAAAAAATCAAAAGGTACTAAGAGTAATTGTTTGATGTGAAAGATAAAAATTCCAGGAAAGACAGACTGAAGAAAGTTATCTGAAATATGGCACAAAATGGTCATTATGTTGTTCAATAAAATTAATGATGAAAAAAAAAAATCATTTTTGCTTAAGAAGAAGAATTTTTAAGCTATCCAGAACATCTATGCAAATCATTGTTTCTGTTATGTATAAATTGTGTTTTTTTAAGGTGGGTAAGGAGGTTGATGTTTATTATATTGCAGTGTGTGTGTGTGTGTGTGTGTGTGTGTGTGTGCATGCACAACTCTCACAACCTATTTATTGGAATTTATTCTTTTTAAAAATATTGATAACTTATTTTGGGAGTAAAGTTTTATTTATACAAACAAGTTGCAACTTTTATAAATAAATCCAAAAATTCTTTGATATTCTACCTTCATCAGTCTTTCAACCATTGATTTTCTGCTATTTTAACTTTAGCATTACTTTCAGCAATTTTTCTGGAGATCTTCTTTGCTTAAATATTGTTTTCCATTCTTATACCCTTATATCTCATTTAATTCTGGGTCACAAGTTTTCTATTGGTAAAGCTAGGGTCACATTACTTGCAACATTTTGTATTGCTTCCCAGAGCCCTTCTTTGCTTGAATATAGTTTTTCATTCTCATATACATCTCTTTTAATGATCGATCACAAATTTTCTATTGGGTTAATATTTAGAGAGGCTGGGAGGTGGGCATTCCTTTAATTGAAGGTCTTTTGTGGGGATGGAGACAAAGTCAGTAATAATTAGCTTTGAAGAATTTGAAGGAGCATTGTCACATATGAATGTACTATTTAGCTTAACAATTTTGTTCAAGTTGGTACCACTCAAAAATCATCTTGTCCAAGAGCTTACAATAATTCTTTGCATTTATCATCAACTTTTATTGTTTATAATACTAAACTAAAATATTACTCAAATTTCCCCTTCCCTGTTGTCATGTTGGTTGACTATTTCCATGAAGGGCCCAACCATCCAATGTAGCTCTTCATTCATCACTAAAAATTACTGTTTAGGAATCCGTTTTTCCATACTTCTTTGCTAACTTAGCAACTTTCTCTTTCTGATGTGTACTTAAAGGTAGTAGTTTAATTGTATTTAATTGTCTTTAACCAATGTTCATAATATTTTGCATCTTTCCTCTCCATTTACAACAACAGTGACTTCACATATTTTCTTATTGGTTAATTTACTTTACTTTTCATTCTTTTCAAATCTGTTTTTGTGGCAGATGTGAAGAAATGGATTAAGCATCCACATTCCAAACAAATCTACCAATAGAAATAAAACAATCCTTCTTTCCCTCCTGAAGTCAATGGGGGAAGAGGGGGAGGGGAGCTATGCTGATGACATAGGTATTCTTAGTTGGCATTTTCTTTTTAACAGAAAATCAACATTCTTTACTAAGTATTTCAAGAAATAGGACTCAAGATAAAATGTTTCCAAAACAGAAACTGTGATCTGGAATTGGAATGAAAGCAGTGATGGCACTGATACCCTGAATTCATCATAAAAATTATGGGATTAGTAAATATTAAACACTTCAAAATACCTCAGCATATGGATCAGTTATAGCAAATTTAGTATAGGATAAAAGAAACTGAACATAGAATAGTCTGCACCAGATGTAATATTGCCCAATACCACAAGTTACTACAAAACCAAAACATCAACTGGAAAACTCGAGCTATGTTATTAAATAGCTTTGTAGCTTTCATATGAATGTCATGCATAGCACGAAACATGTTCAAAAACATTTAAACTGTCAGCTGTATTTGACCGCTTTCAATAGTTAAAAAAAAAAAAAAAGGTTTGAGCTAGTGAAGCTTGAAGGTCTTGGCAAAGACCATCTTTCTTTGAACATTGTGGATTAGTGTCACATAATCACAAAGAAAAAACTGTACCAAATAACAGAAACCACATCACTTAAGGACTGCCAACAGCAGCAACAACTAAAATAGATTGCACATAACCTCAAAAGAAAATAATGACATATTCAAGATGTTGACATTCCACACTACTTCAAATAAAAAGTTAGGAAAGAAACTACTGAAAAATTGTTTTAAGAGAACAATTTTATAAACTTGAACTGAAAGTGTTACTGGCTGCTCAGTCAATGAATGACAAATGTTTCCTTGTAGGGAAACGGCTAATATTACCATTAAAGCTTGTATTTTATTACTGTTCTTATTTTCTCTTTTTAGGCTTTTTATTTTATGACCCATATCTGAAATTAAAAATAAATATCAATTACGATACTATTATATATATTTATTTACAATGAGTATCTCTCTACTTGCATAATAAAACCCCATGCCAGCAATTAAGTTACATTTCTTACAAAAACCAGACATTATAAACTGATATATACATCATAAGTATATCCTGAAAGATTAAAAATCATTTGGTCAATAGCAATTTTATTGTGAAAATAATAATTTTGATAATAAAATTTGATAGTGTAAATATATGTTTGTCATAATTGCATCGTCCTTGTGAATGAATAAATCTGAAATGTGTGTGAGTGCTCTCTCATAGAATAAATCATCTTATGGCAGTGTGTAATAATGTGAATATGTATGTGTAAATCTTTATGCATTCATAAACTTGTATCGAATAATAATATAATCATGTGCAGATATATGTCTGTATATGAACTCCAGTTATGTATTCTGTTTATCCCAAATCATCAGATGAAGTTTTGTACGTCTGTATTATCTCTGTTAGAATTGTTGATTTAAGAGTCTACAGTAACAATTTGACAGCAATCATCTCTTCTTCACATAGTTTTTAATTAACATCACTTATCTGAAGAGATTAATTTGAATTATTTACATGTAACTTGTATGATTAGAAGATTTTGCCTTCATGCCTTTTCCAAAAAGTTAATTAATGTTTATTATAAGATTTAATATTTATTATTATTATTATTATTATGCAAGAGAGTGGAATGCCAACAAAGTGATGATGAGGAATAAATACATGAAGCCCAATATACCCATCACGACATATAGTCTGATAAGGGTATACTAAATATATGCATTACAGCCAAATGTGCACAATATGACAGGTTTTAATAGAAACATTGTATAATCTTACAGGTGGGACACTGTTAGAAATGCCTTCAGGTTGGGCAACAATCTGCTCAAACAGTTTCTGATTGAGTATTTCTCCAAGTATTTAGATGTGATTCTCAAGTCACCCCTTGGATGCTTCATGCTTTAAAAAAAAAAAAAAAAAATCAACCCTCTCGGCTCTCCTACTCCTGAACAGAAGTACACTTTGCATGCCCAAATGTTTAATGTCAGGTAAACAATAAGCAAATCTGTGCTACTGAACTGGATATTGACTGTAACCCATCTTAATTTACCAAGAAAAAATTTGTACATGTAAACACCTTCAATCAATTAAGAATTATTATTATTATTTATTATTATGTTGGTGTTGCACATTGATGTAGTTAGTGGAAATTCTGTTTTTGAGACATGACATCAACAAGATTCCTCACATCTCAAGAACTTTTCAGAGAATCCTTGAAAAATAAAGGATGGCAATTTTCTACAATTTTTTCTCAATACCAATTTTCCCTGAGTGTTGTTTTAAGTTATTGTCCCAAGTGCACCCATTACTACAGGAATTGCTTCAACAAGTCATGTTCTATAGCTTCTTCAACTCCCTAGAAGATACTGAAAGGCATTATGCAATCATGGATGTGTTATTGGAAGACAATATGCAAACATGGAGAGTGAAATTGACATGTGGTGATGAGTCACTGAGACAAGTAGATATGAAAAGGGGTATTTTTCAAGGGAACTCAGATTCACTTCCTAAATTTATCATGTATTTAATCCTTTTGGTTGGTATATATTCTGTGGAATACAGAAGGTGATTATAAATTTACTAGTAATAGGTTAAAAAAAAAAAAAAAAAAAAAAAAAAAACACACACACACAACCACATGATATGGAGGACTTGAAAATGTATGCCAGGAGTGAAAAGGCTCTTCTTTGAATCAGATGGTTCATGTGTTAAGTGATGATAGAAGGATGGGATTTGGTATTAACAAGCAAATATACCACCAGAAAGGGAGGAATAGTTGAATCTGAAAAAATACAATTATAAAATAGAGAAGTCATGAGATTTTTGAAAGAGAGAGAGAGAGAGAGGTATAAGTATCTCATAATTTTGCAGGCCAACATGGCAAAACAATGAAATGAAATGAAAGGAAAAAATATTCAATTGTATTTTTGGCCTGTTTATTTAATAATTGTTAATTTAATTCATGTTTTAGATATAAATATATTTTATGAGAAATTTATTAAAATACACCTTTTCAGGTGTGCAATTATTTCTTATCTCCATATATATATATATATATATATATATATATATATATATATATATATATAAAATAGTATATTATAATAGGAGGACAAAAAATAAAGAAAAAAAAAAAGAAAAAGGCTGCCTAGAAAGGTGTAAACACCAAAAACATGCTTGATGCAAGCTATAAAATATAAGATATAAAATGCAGAGTGAGATGCCTTGGAAGAAACTCTCTCACAGTCACGCTACCTGGGTTTCGATTGCTAGATCTCCTCAGGCAGGTTGAAAAAGCTGTAGTATGGTGAACTCTACAACAAACTTATAGAACACCGGAAGGTGGATGATACTGGTGAGAGCGAAACTTAGAAGGGGGAGGATCAGAACACCAGGAGGTGAATGGTATTGGTGGGAATGGGACTAAGAAGGGGGAGAGTCACAAAAAAAAATAATAATTTTAGGGGAAAACACTCATCTGGGCTCATAACTGTTGAATAAATATTTGCGTAAGTGCTTGCACCTGGTTAACACTTCAGTCCTTTCATTGAGCAACACTTGCTTGTCTGGATAAGTTGCCAGCTTCTTCTCATGTAGACAGCAGCCTTTATCACAGACTCTGCCCGGTTTGACTTTTTAATTATCTTCTACTTCATACATGGATCTCTACTGTTCTCTTGTTTGTAACTCCAGACACAATCTGGCAGTTTTGTATCACTTTTGTGGCTCTCAAGTCTGAATGAGGTTGTATGATTTTTAAAGGGGCCCTCTGGGCAACCAATGTACACTTTTCTGAAGGTGCTACCATCACTAACTTCTGCCAAATAGACTATACTCATTTTACGGCAACCACTGTTTAAAGGACAAACGTTTTTGTTCCTGCAATTACAGGGTAAATCTTTGTCTTTGTTGCCATCATGAGCCTCCAGAATTTTCAAATCGTGGCTTTTAACAATGTTTTGTAAGTTGCTCGTGTAGCTGTAGCTTAGCTTGACGTTGTTTCTATTAAACATATTTGCCAGAATGGAGTTTCTCAAGGAAATCTTTATCCAGCAGATGGGAAAATATACAGCTGATCTTGGTTTTCAACTGGATATTGAAAGGGGTGGAGTTGAACCAAATCAAGGGTAGTATTTGGTTTTATGTATGGTGAAACCATACCAATAGTGAGGTTCAATCCCACATCTAAATATTGGATGGATTTCAAATTTAAATCAACAGTTATTTTGAAGTCCAGGTGCTTAAATAACTGAAAAAGCTTCTTTCTAATACTGTTGTTGGCGAATACAACCATCAGCCCGTCGTCATGGTACAATCCATGATCATCAATATGCACTAATTTGTTTATTTTAAACAAAATAAAAATACCCATTAATTCTGAGATCTCTGCACCATCAAGAGAGCCTTGGGGGATGTCAAAACTGTTGTCGAGCGATTTCTTGATCTATGGTTCACCATTGTGGATCAGCACCGACTTCCTACTGTGCTGAATAACTTCCAAATCCCCAGGTTTAATCAAAATAAACTGCCTGGCAAAACATAATGCTTCAGACAAGCCTTCTTCAGTGATAGATGAGTAATAGTCACAGATATTGTACTTAATGAAGACCAGTTTATCTTTACTTCTGATATTTTTGAACCAATCAACACACTCTTTGCTACTCTACCACTGGTTAAGCTGTGTGGCTACACGAAGTGAATCACAGATTTTTGGGATAATGATCTGACTGATAGTACCAAGCTCAGTCTTAGTTGGATTAATATATATATATATATATATATATATATATATATATATATATATATATATATAGGATGTTACACGTCATGTAATAGCAGTTCAAAAATTCTAACCAAGTCTGTTTTGTTCATTTCACACTAATATCTTTGGAAAATGTATAAGTCTGTTTTCCACCAGCTAGATTAAGCTGGACTGTCTTGCTTTGAGTAGTAGCTAATCTATAAAAAAAACTCTGAATTTAGATCCCCCTCACGACCTTGTGAGTATCTTTGTGAGGAGTAACATCTAAGGAGTAAGTCTTACACAAATCTGGAGTGGATCCCCTAAGGCTGTTTGTTGGTGAATTCCATTGATTCCTGCAGCTGTACTAATATCTAACTGATATTTTTTTTTACTAAAGTTCACCTAATAGAAGGCTTGAGAGCCACTCAAGGGTTAGAGAATGAGGTGTGTGATATGAATGTTATGAGATAGAAGGAAGGGAAGATTATGAGGATAAAGGAGGATAGATAACAATGACTCTTGATTTGAAAAGGTTAAGATTGTACTATTCAGGGAAGCATCCATGCAGGAGTAGCAGTTATTGGGGAAAGATGAGTGGAACTTCCTCCTTCCAATTGGAATACAGAAAAAATAATGGGTGTATTACTTTACCCTCACCATTGAACTTTAACTGCAATATCATATTCTTAAATGATAATATTCTCCAATGGGAATGTCAAGACAATGTCACTTTGAGTTCAACTTTTCTTGAGGAATATCACCAATATATCATTCAACTTCTCTTGAGAAATATCACCAATATGTCATGTCTCTGATAATGACCAGAGAATAGTTTAAAACACTAAAACTGATGATACAAATTATGAACAATTCCTGCATAGTCTTGAACCAACTATTTGTTCTCTAGGGCTAAGACAAAAGAAACCATCTAAAAAATTATCAAAATATTCCATGGTTTTCTTACTCATAAAAAAAAAAAAAAAAAAAAATGAATTAGTCTTAAAAAAGAACAAGTCATAAGAAATTAGAATATAAAAATGGAAAACAATATAAATAAAAATAGCAAAAAGAGAAATATAATTTGGTTTAATTCCCCTTAGAACAATGAAACAAAAACAAAAATAGGAAAAATATTCTTGAAGTGAATTGATAAACACTTCCCTAGTAAATTATCAAAAATTATTAACAGAAATAAAATTAAGTTACAGCTGCATGGAAAACATGGAAAAATAATAATAATTAACTATATAAACAATCAGTGGCAGATCAAAGGGGGGACCCTGGCGGCACCTTATGGGGGCAGCATTTTGCAGGTGAAAAAATTTGAAGACGCAATCATTCATTTTTATGTTATGGTGTTTCAAAAAAGAAATCTAATATTTTGTTTTTTTTTTAATTCAAAATTTTTTATTCACCTTCATTCCTTTTTGTTTGGAAGATCACAAACACATGACATGCCACCCTTTTCCCAACCTCAGCTTGGGTGACTGTCTGAGATGCCAGTACTTTGATCTGGCCCTGTTGTGAGCGACCTCTTGCTGAGATTACAAGACCACACCGGGACATTCCAAGAGACATCCCCACTATATTGTATTTTGTACAACCAATATATGTATTTGTTGATGTTTTTGCATTGCAATAGTCGACCTAAATAATTTCGAGATTGTTTTTAAATTATTTTTTTTCAATGTTTTCAAAATCAGTTATGAACATGTTGAAATTTTAATGAAATTTTTGGTATTTAATAAATTAATTTTATAATGAATAGCTTCTTTGATTTAAAAAGCCTTGAGAAAATATTTTTTATCACTTAACAGGACAGCTTCAACGTCATTTGAATAAAAAAAAATTCCAATAGCTAATTTTTACATTTCTAGAAAGTTCAAAAATGAGAAGACCATATATAAAGAAGAATTAAATCTACGAAAAAGTTATTTGAAAATTTTAATTTTGTTTTTAAAAATTCAAAAAAGAATTTTTATACAGTGTTTGTTTCTAGTGGAGTTTTAAAAACAATGTTTTTTTCTTTGGGTTGATCCAAAAACAAATTTCCTCTGGTGCAATTTACCTACATTTTATTCATTTAAAAATTTTACAGTGAATTTTGAAAGCCATCAAACGAGGATGAGGAGGATAGATAACAATTGCCTAAGATGAAATATTTGTAATTAAATAAAGATTTTTTTAATCTATCTGAAAATGTATGATTAAAACTTCCCAATGTAGGATAGCATATTTTCTGAGATTTTAATATATTGAAAAAAATTACAAATGATTTTTCATTCAGACCAAAGTTACTTAAAGAAATAAAGAAAAGTCGTCTTCTTTGAAGTCTTAAGATTTTTAAGATTTATGGAGAAATAAAATTGGTCTTCTTTTCTTTAAGTTGTGCTCCTTCCTAAACTAGTTTTGGTCTTTTGGGCAGAAAATTAAAATTAAAGATAAAATATCACATTTTTTTAAATGTTTTTGTTAGATTATAATTTATATTTTTCTCTTATTGCCCATGAAATTTAAAAATATTTGCATTGTTATTGTTTAATTTCATAATTTGATTAATTGAAATTTCCAATATTTTTTTTACATATCACGGGATACTGATTAGATTTAAGAGCAAAATCATTGAATCAAAATAAGGATTATAGTTGATTTTGATGGTAAATGATAATGCACATGGGTTTTAAAAATTATTTGGGTTTTATTGCCCCAATGATGTTTACCCATGATATATTTTATGAATCTGTGGTGTCAATCCTGGAACAGATCACCATATACACTCAGAGCACACCTACACACAGTATTGGACTAACCAGTTATCCTTGGTAAAAACCTGTTAACTTCAAAATGTAAGTTTAATTCTTTCTTTTTTTTTTTTATTTTGATAATTGAAACATTTTAGAACAAAACAGCCTGCATTTAAATTTGAAAATTAGAAATGACGTTATGAAAGAAGTCTAAACTATTTATTCATAAAAACAAGTTTACTTATTTGGTTATCTTCAAGATACACAATCCCAAAATTTTCAGCTTATTTTTTAAGGAATGCTCTCTTCAAAGTAGCAAGCCTAGTAAGCTTTTTTGATCAGCTTTTTTTTCACGAAATTCTGAAATAATGTTTGATTTGTTTTCAATTCATTGTTAAAAAAGTTTTCAAATTTTGTTAGTAAAAAAAGAGTTCATTGATATATATTTATTGAAAAATGACCAAATTAATTTATTGTAAAAGAAAATTATTTAAGAATTCAAATGAAAAACAAGTTTATTTTCCCAAAAAAAGCAGATCAAAAGAGCATATGAGGCTGACTCCTGCTGCTGAAGGCGGCATTCCTTTAAAAAAAAGCTGAAAAATTTGGGAGTGCATATCTTGAAGATAACCAATTATTTGCTTTTTTATTGGAAAACATTGATATAAAACATTGGATCAGTTGAAGAATCTCCCCCAGATTGATCAACTGTAAAATCTCCACCCCAACTTAACTGCAGAATATCCTCCCAGTCTGAGCAACTGTAGACCTTTAAAACTTGTTAAAAAAAATGAATGTTATTTTTTTCTTTTCAATTGTTTTTTTTCGTAAAATAAAGAAAAACACTTGTAGTAAAGTAGAACTAGAAATATACACAATTTAAAGTTTGATTACATTTCAAAAGTTTTTACTAAACTTGCAATTTTTAAAGCTCAAAAACTATAAATATCACACTCTTCAGAGATTTCAACAGATTTTCCATAAAATCCTTATTTTAGAATTATTATGTGAAAATAACATTTTACATTAAATTTTAAATTTTTTAGAGATTTTTAAACTAAACATTTTCAGAAAAATCAAATCTAGTGCATATTTTAATGTTTATTGTTTTAAAAACAAGTTTCATTACCATCTTTGATAATACCGTAAGGTTAAAAAGTATATACCAGCAAAATAATGTGGAGGTAGTTACTTTGCCTAAAAAATTAATTATCAGTTCTCTGGAGAATAATGTTTAATGAAAGTATCAGAGGTAAACATTTCTTTAATGATTTTTTAATACAAATGTTCAATATTCAGTTATTTTTATCATGACCATTACCATGGATTCAATTTCAAATTATCATATTGAATATAAGAATGATATAAAAAGGGATAAGGAAAATGTATAAGAAAAAAAAAAGAATAGTAAATTTTAAAAATTGAATTTAAGAAAAGATTTAAAAAATTATTGGCTGTATAGGATAAACTCCTGTAATTATTTACTTCTATTTATAAGTAACACTTCCCTATATTCCATTATAAGATGCAAATGAGTCACAAATGTGCCTAGCTAAGTATGGGGTAGCTAAAAAATTATCAACCTTTTTTTATAATTCTGCTTTCAGCCTTGTGCCAAATTGTATCTTAGTATAATAAATAAAAATTCCCTATGCCATTGAGTATGGTTTTTTTCCTATTTGTTTCTATTTTTTCATTGATTTGAATGAGTTATCGGCAAAACCTGAGTGGTGTGGCTTACTGCAAGTTGAAAGCTACCAGAGAACATGAGGAAAGAAAATGTGCTGCATCTTTACAGGTTTTCCTGCAGAAGAAATATGTAACTAAAGCAAAATGCAAAGACAAGGATGCTGAATGTACATCAGAACTAGGAGGGGAGGAACATGGAGAAACTGCGAATGTGGTGGAGATAAATATAGAAATAAAAGTTGAAGAGGAATTTCCTGCAAGAAAGGGATCATTGTTAAAGAAATTGAAGGTGACAATGATGATGTGCCAAAGGAAGAGAGCTCCAGTGTATGCGGTAGGGACAGGTATGAATATGAAGAAGGAACTGATGAAGTTACTGGAAATAAAGAAATAGAACAAGTGAACACATCGCATTTTGACCATGAACTTGTTCAGAGCAATTGCTTGTTGATCTTGTAACATTGGAACCTAAAAAGTTTCAAAACAAAGATGAACTGTTTGCTCTGACTGTAAGACCGGAGAAAAATAGTCCGAGGGTAATGCTACCACACTGGTTTTACAAAACTATTGAGAATGGAGAGACTGTTTTGAGATCATGGTTGCTATACTCAAAGACGAAAAAATCTCTTTATTATTTCTGCTGTTACCTCTTCCTGAAGACAGAGCAATGCAAATCAAGTCTAGCAAGAAGCATTATGAAGCTATTTGTGCAGTAAAAACCGGATTTTAGGGAGTGATTCAGGCACTCGATTCATTAAACTCAGCTTCAGAAAATCTTCAAATGATAGGGGATACACAAATCATTTTGCTTTCAATTGGAAATTACTCCTTCATATCACATTTGTTTTACTGGAAAGAAATTCTGGAACAAATAAATCTCACCCAAAAGAATCTTCAAGAACATGGTATTGGTTTCGATGTGTGTGTAACCCACATGGATAAATTTTCTTTAATCGAAACAGGGACAAGCTGGTGTCTGAATCGGTTAATCAAAGTAAAACTAAGTGTGAAGAAATGGAAATTCCAGTTGAAAAGTGCATTAGAAAAAAGAGAAAGCTACCTGGGAAAAAGGAAGATGATGTATGTCAAACACCTGTGCAGGAAGTAAAGAGAAATCTTTATGAATGTCATGATTGACTTGTAAATGAACTGGAAGCACAATTTGACTCTGTGTCTCATCTACAAACTGTCTTTGCTGGATTATCATTGCAAGCAATCCTGGAAGATACTGAAGGTGAGTTGGAGCAAAATTTTAAAATTCTCGGTAGTGAATATGGTGCTGACTTAGACATATCTAGGCTGCCTTTAGAATTTCTCCAACTTTGGGACTTTTTAGTGACAGCTTCCAAAATGGAATGTGACATGACCATAATGACCAAACCATCGGCTATCGAATGGCTTAGGTAAATTTATCGATGACAAGTTCAAGAAACAGTGTCAAATATTGATTGCTCTACGACTGTTTTTGACGCTCACAGTTTCTGTTGCTACAGCAGAAAGAAGCTTCTCAAAACTGAAGCTCATTAAAAGTCACTTGAGATCGAGTATGTTGCAAGATGGCTTATACAATTTGTCCCTCATTTCAATTGAACATGAAACTGCGGAGAAGATAGACTTTGACCAAATTATTAGTAACTTTGCTTCTGCAAAAGCCCAAAAGATTAAAATATGATAACATTTGTTCATCTAATTTCTGAATTTGTTGTTTTTCAAGTACTAATCAATGTGATTAAGGGTATTTCATTTATATTTTTTCTCCAAAAAAATGGGGGTGCCATTATGAATACGGGCTCATAATATTATCTCATGCAGTGGTAAAGAATAAACAAAAAACTTTCTGGAAAATAAATTTCTAATCAGTAACATTATATATAAAGCTATGGTAATACTAATATTAATAAAAAAAAATTTATATTGGAACTACAAAAAAAAAAACTCTAAAAGAAAGGTATGATTATATTTCATATTAGAAATGCCTTTCCAAAGAAAAAAAAAAGTGCTAATAATACAACTCTTTCTAAATACACAGAAAGAAAAAAATATCTGCCAACATTAAATGGGAAATCATGAAAAAGGTACATCTTTGAAACATCAATCACAGCAACTGTTGACTATGCTTAAAAGAAAAATTACAAATAGTTTCAAAAATCAAAACAGATTGCTAAATAAAAAATTCTAGGAAGATGCAAACATGTTAATAAATATCTACTCTGTTTTATAAAATCAAATGAAAAAATTATGAATTAATAACAATACTTTCATAGATTATTAGGTGTAATTAGACCCCTCAAAGAGTTTAAATAATTAAAAACTTTTATAATTTAAAAATAGTTTTATACATGACATTAAAAAAAAATAATAAATAAAAATAATTAAATTAAATATAGAAGGAAAAATAATAATTTAAAAATAATTAAGTAAATGAAAAGAAATTAAAGAAATAATAATTATATATATATATATATAATTTTCTCGTAACACATCTTCCTAAGATCGTTATTTATACAAATACTATTATAAAGTAATCTTTTTTAGCACATTACTTCAATTATAACAAGTTATTTCAAACAAATTAAGAACATCACCAAAATAATTAGGTGCTAGTTAAACTTCTTTGATGTACCTAGTCCCTTCAAGACATGGATGATTATGGCTCTCCACAACTTCCTGTTTTCTTAATTATACACTTCTGTCTAATAAATAAAACAACTTAGAAGAAAGACATTGTGTTTTTTATCGGTTATTTTTATTGATTTCATCAAAATTTGTATTATAATTCAAACAATAAGTTACTCAAACATTATGCTTGTAACAGTAAAAAAAACATCAAACCATTACCAAATATCTTACATTTGTACAGAATTTATGACAAACATTTCATTGTGTAGATTATACAGGTCATTATATACTCAATGGACACACAAAAAAGAAAAATAGATTAGAAAAAAATATCAAATAACTCTAAAAATAGTAGAGCATATCAATAATAGGTAATTGAAATCTAATGGTATATTAAAGTTTTCTTTAGATATTATAGAACAAACATTATGATTAATAAATAAAGATTCCAAGAAAATATGTTAACATATTAATCTTTAAAAATTTAATGGCTTAAAATTACTAAAGCAAAATCACAGAAAACTGATTTAACAACTGTAAAAACACAAGTGAAATTTGGAAACTATTTCTATGCCAATAAGCCATTAAAATTTAATAAAAGTACTTTTTAAATTAAAAAAGTAATGATGAAAACATATACTAATAGAATAAAAGAATCCTTTTCAATGTTTGTATTAACAAGCCATTAGAATTCAATTGTTACTTATTTACATATTGAAAAAAACTGTGATAAAATGTGGGATATTTATTGTTAATATGATTACAATTTCTTGGAAAGATGGTCAAATCTGCAAACTGAATCTCAGTCAAACCAGAAACGTATTAAAAATTGATTTAAAAATATGTTTACATATTCTGGTGAACGAAAATAATTTTCTTGGTTACAGTGGTAATAAAATAAGCACCTCCCATCTCCCCTCTTGTTTGTAACCATCTACTATAATAAAATAATCATTTTTAGTAATAAAATAACACTTCATAAGCTTCTACTTAAGAGTTGTTGCTATATTACAATTACTTTAGTTAAAAATTACTTATTACAAACATTATTATTAGTTATAGCATGTTTACTTAACGTCATTTCCCTCAATTATTTCGTTAAGATTTCAGTAAAACATCAATATTTCTTTGATCATTTCAGGGTGATTTTTAGTTGGAGTCAAAATTTATTACACTAATCAAGCAAGACTATATGCCCACCCCAAACATATTAAATCTGCAATCTGATGGAGTACTGAAAAATTCTCAGCCCAACCCACTTTACAAAATCTATTTTTTTTTAGAAAAGAGTGGGGTACCCAAAATCTGCCAGCCCTAAGGTTACCATTAGCCAAAAAGAATTAAAATTTTAAGCAACTTTATACAGTAATGGGTTAATTTCATCATTATTATAATTATTATATGATAAAACCCTATTATATGATAAAAAGGAAGAGAAAGTCTCTCTGGCCTGAAGTAAGCTAGTAAATAAGTTTAAGGGTTGCAACCTTCAATTTTTAGGTGAGTCTTCGAAATGCAGATGGTGGCCCCAAAATGTGCGTATGTGTGAGTCTACAATTTATCTTTTCATTTGTCAACTATAAGCATACAGATTGAGATTGATTTGTTTTTTTTTTTTTTACAGCTTATTGTAACCTTTGTGGGTTCTTTAAAGCTGAAGCATATTTTAGAGTGTAAGAATAATTTTTCTTATTTTTGTAAGTTATGCATTAACATTTTTGTTTTGAGAAAACAATGATTTTTTTCCAGATTCAAGTCCTATTTAGCTCATAGCTGGGAAGAGGGAGAGAGAATAATCAGAGGAGAAATTAATAAATAAAAAGGAAGCAATGTAAACAGTTGTAAAGATATAATATAACCCAGAAAAGAATAGAAAATAATGAGAAGATATATGAAATATAAATGACTTACAAAAAAAGATTAAGTCATTAAATCCATGCATAATAACTAATGAGACAATTATTTTAAATAATATCTTAATTTTTATATAAACATATGTTCTTTATAACTTTTACTCCAAAATACAAAAACTTTCTAAAGGCATTTAACTGATTGTACTACCAGTGAGAGTAATATTACTTTAACCATTGATAAAAAACTGTGTTTATTCTTAACTGCAGAGAATTGAATAGTGAAGATAAGTGCATGCACACTATATACTCATTTTTGAAGTTAATTTCTATCAAAATCTTATTTTAAAAAACTTTAAAGAATATTAATATAAAGCTTTCTTAGATATGAAATCCCAGAAAGTTTATGAAGATGTGTCAATGTACACACACACATGCTTATATAGCACGATTTACATTTTCATGGACATCAGACAAAAAAATATCTAATTTTTTTTGCAGTGCTAATAGAGACTCCACCCATAAAAAAAGAGTAAGTAAAATAATAGTATGCTTAAAATGTGAAAAACAAAGAAAATGATTTTGTTTCTTATTTAAAGTTCTGTGTTTTGTTGTTGATTTCCAAAGTTCAATACTTAAATGAATCAGTGGATAAGCTTATCTATATATAAAATTCTGTGACTTCCATTAATCTGTCTGTCTGTCAGTCAGAGCCTCTAAAACAGCCATACATTGACTGATCAAGACCAGATTTTGGAGTGAAATACAAACAGGTAAAGGTGGGTACAAAGTACAGTTGGTTTTACTCAGGTACATAAAAACCATGAAGTAGGGTTTTTGTCAAAGTATTTTTCCAAACAAATCAGCTTATTCAAATTTCATCAATTGGTTTGCGAAATTGAATGAAACTTATAAATCTCGACAAAAAAATGTTATTGCTAACTTCAACAATACTAAATACTGTGAGGATTTTAATATGCATTAATGTTGCAAAAACAATTCTAGTATATAAAAAACAAAATTCGGGCATCCCAAAATGAATTAATTAAATATAAAATCATTTATTTGGGTTAATTTATTTTGAATATTGTTAATAATTGAATTGTCATAATTTATGAATTTGGAGTTCCATAAATTTGGAAATTTAATCAAAATAAATTAAGCAATTACAAACACTTTGGTATTTGTATTTGTTGCATAGAGGCAGATAAGATGCGGCTCTGTTGGGAAAAGCTGTACCAGACATAAGGCATTTTTATATAGCGATGCTAAAATGCATAAACATATTTAACAAATAATATTAGTTAGTTACTATATTTCCTTTTGAAGTAATCTTAATAATAACATATAGACAAAAGGAGAAATTTAGGAAGTACAAAGCTATACTTGAATATTTTTTTTCTTTACACGATGAAAGCAGTAAAAATAAGAAAGTACTTAAATTGATATATGCAAATTTGGGTTAGTCATAAGTTTAAAAATCTATGAATGTAAAAGTAAGTCATATCTTTTATTTAGTAGACTAATGACTTATTGCTTCCCAGTAAACTTTCATCTTTAAAAACTTAAATACAATGTCAATCATTATCTTCTGTTTTCTTAATTCCTGTTTTTTTATTGTCCTCTCTCCTTAATGGTGTTCTTTTCCTCATATTCTCTAGAACTCAGTAATCCTTTTCATTTTAGTGGCATTATTGCCTTGCTTGTGGTGATATGATTTAAAAAAAACAAAAGAAAAAAAGAGAAATTAGATTGTGATTGTTAAACATTATTTTTTTCATATATACTACTTTTATAATTATGAAATTTATACACTTTTTTACTTGACAATATTATCTCTATTCAGATCAAAAAAGAGCTTGTGTCGTATTTCTGATTTTACAAAATAAAATTCCAGCATGAAAATATTATATAAGAATGTTAAAGAAAAACTGTTACTAAACCATTGAAAACAGATCCCCTAATATTACATGGGCAAAATTTGAATAAATAGGAATAAATATTTTTAAATATTCAAAATCCAAACTGTGTGATGGTGATTGGAGAACTTATTATGGTTAGCAGTTTTAGGGTTAGTAATAAATTTAAACCTCACTATAGGTCTTTGTAAAGATCTTGCTACAGAATAGAAGAGATATTCTTGCAGAAGGAAATATCTACTTGATCACTTAACTCTTAATAAATAAGATTTTTCCTGAAATGTTGAATATTTTTGATCATTTTCTATCACATTCAACACTTTGTTTTATATATTTTCTTAAAGTCACACGTGAGCACCCATGTAGACTTGCATATGTGCATATAAATTAATAAACACAAATGTTATGAAAAGTATAAATGAATATTAAGAAACAAAAATGTGTTGATTTATGTATCTAAGCTGAATATGTATATGTATATATTCAGTTCCTGTGTAGAAACATAGTTTAATTTATAGGTTTTACATGTGTAAAAAATAAATTTATTTCATATATATATATATGTGTGTGTGTGTGTGTGTGTGTGTGTGATAACATAATGATATTCCTTGTATATTTTTTGTTTTTTTATTTAGTTGACATGTGAAAGTACAATAAAGATTTGTAATTTACAAAATTTTTTTACTATTCCTGTAGCCTTCATCAGTTTTTTTATACTGAAAATATAATTCATTTTATATATATATATATCATACTCTGATATATATATATATCATTCTCCGATGAAGCTTTAATAAAAGTGAAACAGGCTAGATTAATAAATGTTTCCTATTTGTTCCTTATCTTATCATCTTGCTGGATTCTGATCTATATTTGATCCCAACTCATATATATATTCCTAAAAAAAAAAAAAAAAAAAAGTAATGAGTTTTTTATTTATTAATCTGACATGTTTTTTGTCACCTTAAATGTTATTTTTAGTGGATACCCGTATTTGAATAGATGTTCCATTTATTTTTTTAAACAGCATATTTTCATCTACCAGCCTGGATATTCAAGAAATCTTATAAAAGAAAAATTGGTTAAAAGTTGGTTAAAAGCATGTTGGATCTAACAACAGTTTCTCCTGCAAAGGGGGAATACAGGTTCACATCCTGTCTGAGGACACATTTTTCTTTAATAAGATTTCTCAAATATTCAAACTGGCAGGTGATAATAAAACACTATTTAAAAAATAAATGAATATGTGTATCCACTAAAAGTAACATTTAAGGTGATAAAAAAAAATACACACACACATATATATATAATCTGCTGCTTATTTCTATGTAGATAATTATTTATTTATTATTCAATCTTGATTTCCAATCTCACCCCAAAATTTTGTTTGAAATACTATTCTATACAAATTATTTTATATAATGTCCTAATGCATATTTTACGGTTACCAGACAATAAAGATGTATTTTATTATTGATATCTAAAATGCATGTTCAACAAGGCTATTCTTGCACTACTGTCCACTGAAACTTATTCCAACATTTTGGCTTTATTGTCCGAGCATTTAGCCTATTCATAAGACCAGTTCAAATGAAGCAAAATTTATGTTTCAACCCTTATATGCATGGAAAATTTTTTACCTGTGTTCATAGTTTAGTCCTATCATGCATGTGTAAGCCTAATGCACATTTTAATATAGTCCATTGTATTGATCTCTTCATTTTATATGTACCTTTTGTGTAAAGGTATGCAAAAAGATAAATATTTCCTCAAAAATATACAATATCTTATTAATGTCTAATGTACACAAATGAACACATAATTTTATTAAGTAAAATTTAGTGCATGACACTGACTCTAAAATGATGAATTAATAAAAGGCTTAATTTTTCATGAAAGCTGAAAAAAAACAAAAAAAAAACAACACAAAGTAGATGTATTCAAAATAAATGTGTAACTGTTCACTATCAAGATATGATTATTCATGCATAAAAATATCCAATTTAACAAATACGGACCAGTTGGAAAAATATCAAATATAACTTTAGAATAGTTTGTAAAAAGCTTTTGAAACCATTTTTTTTAACATTATACAATACTTTGATAAATTTATTTTGAATGAAAGTTTATTTTCCACATTGACTCTTAAACTACTGTAGGTCAATTGCTTAGTGACACATATTTTTCAACTGTCTTTTAATTTCAAAAACACAAAAATAGAAAGGGCTTTAAAATATTATTCTTTCTTGGACTCTTTAATTTTATGTCCATAACACATTTATCTATTGTATTTCTTGTCATACACCAGCACATAATACTCACCTATAATCTGGCAAGGAATATTTAAGAAAGTAAAATAAAATTGTAATTATAACAACAGTTGTGAGTCTAAGAGCCAAACCCAACCATCAGGGTATTAGATGCAGGCTGATTTCTAGAGACTTTTTTAAAGCATTTTATATGAGAAAAAAAAAAAATACAGAATTTGACCTAAATTGTCTGTACAAAAAAAATGTGATTTCTCTTTAAAATTGTTAAAAAAATATTATTTTCTATAATCTATCAGCTAAAACAAAAGACATGTTTTACATTCTAACTTCTGATATATTCTAAAAGGTAATTGCTATTCAGCAATAATTATTTTCCAAAAATAATACCAGAGCCTATTATAAAAGAGCAGTGCCACAGAGAGAATTTCCAGGAGATTAACACTCAAAAATAGAAATAAAACAATAATAAATAAAAAATGGTAGTTTGGATAAAAGAAACTTTCTCTTAAATGCTCACTGCATATTATGGGAAAAGTATGAATCCACCTCTTCTCCCCAAGCTATGGGTTAATTAATAAGACTTGTATCACTAAATCATTATTATCTCCAAAAACAGAAGAAATTTTTACAATCTAAAAATATTTTCTAGCTTTAAATAACCCGTATTGGGTTGATAAGCCATAGAGAATAAATGAATGAATGAAAACATTTTATGAATATAAGATTAAATAATGTATGCCCCAGATATGTGTTGATGTTCCAGAAAATAGTGTTCCTATAAATGAAAACTAACCAAATGTTTGCTATTGGCCAAGACCATATAATTCTTGGGGAATAGGAATTGTTGTTTTGTGATCATCATTAGGAGTAGGTACTTTCACTAATTTGGCATAAATTTGATACCTAAGATTTAAAAGGAATTTTAAAAAATGAAAAAGCATTCTTGAAGATTTCATTTTAGCTTTAATTGAAAGCTAAATGATTAAATTTACTATTTCCAGTAAGTAAAATATTCTGATGTATTTCAAATAAAAAGTATTTAGATAGGAATCTCAATTTTTTGGCATATTTAGGAAAATTTTCTTAAAGGTGGCCATTTTTTTAATTTTAAGAAATTTGTAAACAAAACAAATTTATTGGTTTTAAAAATATTCCAAAGATAAAATATATATTTGTAACACGTTATTTGAGTAAAATTAGGAAATTTAAAGTTAAATTAATCTGATTTGAAATAAATGTTACTTACCTATAGCGTAAAAAAGTAATATACAAGCATTTGTTAACAATGGGTCCTAATTTTCTTTGCTCTTTATTGATGTATAGATAAGTTCTGAGTAGATGATAGCTAGTATGGATGACCAGAATTGACATAAATTTATGAAATCTAAGTGAATGCATTTTTTTTTGTTTTTAACTACCTAGTAATTTTTACAAATTAACATATTTTCAGTAATTATCTAATATTTTATTAACTTTTAGTTATGTTTTAAGAAAAATTTTTAAAAATTAAAAGTACTATAAAATTTTCATAATGATGACATGTTTAGGCTATCAGAGATGAAAAAAAGAGAACAATTAAAGTGAAAAATAAAAAAATTATTTTAAAAATAGAATAGTAAAATGATGTTTATTAATTTTTTTCAATTTTGGATATGTAAATTTCGTTTTCACTTAATTACAATATCACACCCAGGAAATAGCCCAATACAGAATTTTAAATGATTTGTAATTTATTATAAATTATTATAATTAAAATTTAAAAAAAAAAAAAAAAAAAAAAATGAAAAAATTCTTATAAAAATTCATTATTCATTGAAAAACTTTTATTTCTTCAGAGAAGAGTGTCCTTAATATAACTTATTTACAAAAGCAATTAAAAGCTTTTCTAACTAAATGATGTCATAGTTTTGTTACACTTTTAGTTTACCATTCAGAGCAGTTTATATTTTCAGTTAGAATAATGAATGATGTAAACAAAACAAGATTTTGAATCAAAATTTTGAACATACTAGAAGGAATTAAAAAATTTAAAAAAAAATAATCAAAAAATACTTTGGTCATTCATCTTAATAATAACAAACATTTTGATGATAAAATTTTGTTTTTATTAAGTTTGTAGCCTTTTTCATTATCCTATGCTGTTTTCCCATGAAAAAGTGGAGGTACCTAATTAAGAGTATACTTAAAGCAGAAAGCATTGTCAGTTTCAAATGAATGCCATTCATTTAGATAAATAAAGAAAAAGGTTTAGTGGTTACTTTGGGAAAACTTTTTTTTGTTAGGTAACATCTTTGTTTTTCCTTATCTGTTTTCAAAAATCCATACCTACTGTTTTTATGTTCAGATAAAAAGTAACAAAAAACTGTAAATTTGTGATGTACTAAAAGTTTAATGTAAACTTGAAAGGAGTATGAATTTATTTTTTCATGAAGGAAATAAATTAACTGATATTTTATCAGTTCGCCAACAGATTTTCACTAAACGATACAACATTCAATTAAAATTAACTTTCTTTAACAGGGCTCCAGTATTCAAAATAATCTCAATATTTTCCTTAACAACACAATATTTGACAATAAAGTCTGCTGCTTTTATTAACAAATTGCTAACAGTTTGAAAAGCTGTTAGAGAGAGTAGAAAAAGTCTGCTTGTTACAAAGAATTACTAAAGTCTTAGAAATATCCCAAGGGGTTTCAATAAATTTATTTTGAATGTTAATTTACATCAATATTGACAAAGTTCTTTATTTAGTTTTGATGTCATCAATTCAAACTAAAAAATTCATTTAGAATTTGAAATTTGGAAAACTGAGGCTTTGTTAGTCAAATCTGAGTGAATCTTAGTGAAAAACAAAAGAACCAACAAATACCAATGTAATCATTAATGATATCTGCAACTATCATGAATCTTTGCAGTTATTCTTTTATTCTTCTGGGTGTGTCTCTATCATTCCTACTCTCTACACATGGGTATTGCAGATTTCACAACTACATTAATGGATGAACGATAAAGAGTATAGGGTGTATAAAAAAAAAAACCATCTAGATGTCCACTCATGAGCTAGAATTAACCATGTTTATTTCAGTATAGCAAATCCTTATCCACCTTGTCTTTATGAATGCTTAAAAAAAGTTTGTCAACCACTGGATGAAAGTTGTTGGCTAGAAGTGTTGGAGGATGTTGTGTTGGAAGTTCCTCTTTCTGAAGATGACATTAAAGAAGGAGTAGGTGCAGTCACCGTGGAGGTGTGAGGTGAGCTCAGGCTGCTAATAAAGCTTGGGACAACCAATTGATCTTGGTGTGGATGTGATAGGTTTGTGTGATTAGGATGATATGGCTGGTGAGGATGACTTGCTTGGTTGTCTTCACGACTACATCTGCTGTCTCCAGTTCCATGGTGATGCTGTCGATGGTGGTGGTTTGAGGATGTGGAGGAAGATGATGCATTGTGAAGATGGTGATGTGGTAGTGACATTACTTGCCCCGATGGAGGAGGAGAGGAGACATTGCTGGCTTTCATTTTGCAGTTATTGCGTCGCTGATGTCGCAGTAGATGATCCTTGCGGTAAAAAGTGTAAGCACAGATGTCACACTTGTAAGGCCGTTCACCAGAGTGAATCCTCATGTGCAGCTTGAGGTGATCACGGCGTGACAGCCCTTTACCGCAAACGTCACATTTGTAAAGTTTTTCTGGCTGTATCATTTGTTCATGCTGATGATGGGCATTATGATGATGAGGTTGACACTGACTACAGTCATGGACAGCAGGGCCATAATTTCCTCCATTATCATTATTATTATTATTACTGCTGCTGTTACAATTGCTATTATTACAGTTGCTTGAAGAACAGCAACTGGGACTACAATTGGGACCAGTGCGGTTGCATTCACCACAGTCATTATTGTTATGATGATGATGAGATTGGTGATGCTGAGGATGAGGATTCATCGGAGACTGATGAGGAGTCCTACTCCGATCAAGATTTATGATATTATTATGATAAGGTGTATGACTGCTACCTGAAGAAGACTGATTTGAGCCCGAGTAGACCATGTCACTTTGAACGTTGTAAGGAGTTGGAGATGAGGAACTGAATGTTGATGTTTCCATGGTAACTTCTCATGAAAGAGCACCAATGTAATGAGTGCAATTGCAAAGAATGAAAAAAAAAATATCCTTTTATGTTAATTTAAGCTTTTGTCATCTAAAAATTAAGTAGGGAAAAGTTACAATATTTTTTTTTTTAATGAATATTTAGTGTTTACACAAGAGTAGAACACATTTATTCACATGTTTCATACAAATTTAATGAAAACACAAAAAAATAAATTGTGGGTTTCTATTTAATAACATTTATAGAAGAATTCCTTTCTTGAGTTTCATGTTTATTTGGCTGGGTTTTGGTAGCCTAGTCTGATTACAGAAAATGGCTCCCAGATAATAAATGGCTCCCAGATAATATGCTTTATAGAGTAAGCCTTTTCACTTTGCTAAAAAGTCTTTGGAATTTAAAAAATTTGTCAAAAAGTCTTCTCCCAGCATAAGCAAAAGTTTTAGAATTTAAAATGAAAAGCAGAAGCTATTTCCAGCTATTTTAACTTACTAACTTTTCTTTCCACCTTTAAAAGTAAAAGTGAGGAACTCCTGCTGTTTTATGATGATCCTCTTTTATCTGAGAGCAGCTATTAGATTGTTAGAGTTTCTGGCTTATCTACTAATTTATCTGAAGATTTCTCAACAATATTATATTATATATACATATATCTAGAGCTGCCACTTATAACAATTCATGAAATGAAGATACAAATTCATTTGTTAATATAATGCAAATATTTTAATTATTCAGCATTGTAGGTAAATTCAAAGTTTTGTTATTATTTAAGATTATAATGATCAACTATTTTATGCCTGTATATAAGGAAACAGTTTAAAGAAATTCTTTATAGTCAGCAGAATTTGGAAATTTTCACTAAGTAATTATTTGTTGGATTCATTCATGCCTTTGATTATGTCTTGGATTTCAACCTAAAAAACAAAAGAAAAAAATGGAGAAATAGAGTAAAAAAAAAAAAAAAAAATGTCAAACAATTTTATTATATTTTGATGTTTCAAAGTATATGCATTTTCGCTGAAATAAAGGAATGATAATGAAAAATATATAGAAAACTAAAGAAATTTTCACAATTAAAACCAGTATATTAAGACAACAAGAGGAAAAAATAACAAAAAAGAAGTAACAAAAAAATAAGGCTTGCGTTAACAAAGTGGTAATATTGAAATGCAAAAAAAAAAACAATTAACAAAAACAGAACAGCTTAACCTGTTTATTGATCCTCTCTCATCAGAGATCAATCGAGGACAAGAAATATGCATAGTGACTAAAATGAAAAACATCAAAGAATGGATATTATATAATAAATCTCAAAGCCTAATAGCCACTCCTGCTTGCAGAGGAATGCCTGGTAGGACTTGATATAAATGATAATCAAAGTGAGCCATGTCTTGGTTGTAGGGTCAGCCATATTGATGGATGGTTGATTTATGCTCAGCTATCGATGAATCAGTTACCACACCTATGAAAATTGTCCAAATTATCCTTGGCTGGTACATGTTGATTAATCCTTGCTTCCAGCCTCTGATCCATTCTACCTATGTAGTCAGCATTATACTGTCAATTGAAATAATGAATGACAGAATTAATTTTGGCAGAGAATTAGAATATCTTTTTGGATTGATCTTAACATTGGTTGAATGAATGGACTGGCAGATAGATAACAGCATTTTATACCCACAGAAATCTACTGAGCAAACCTGGTACGAACATTACCAATCCATAGTATATGCAAATAGACAGAACATTTCTGCTGGCTAATCAACTTAGGTTTTACAAACTGTGACATTTTTTGCCACAATATCAAGTGGGTATCCATTTTCACTCAAAACTTCAGTTTCTGAATTTAACTTTATCTCTGAGCAAATTGCTAGGACACAATGGACCAAGGTCTTAATAAGATTTATCTTGTTTTTTTAAACATAAGGAATCCCAACAAGTACATAAACCAGTGACAGTTACATTTTGACATAATCTAAGGTCTAAATGCCTAGACATTTTAGTTAACCTGTTGAATATTTATGAGCATTTTTAAATTTAAAAATTTTGAGTAATTTTCAAATATATACTTGTTGTAAAATAAAACCATTGCATTTGCCAGGATAAAGTTCATCAGATGATAAAACACATTGGCTAAAAACTAAGTATAGTTTTCCTCCTGTCTTTTCATTCATTTTATCTCTTCTACAGATATACTCCATTTGAGAATATTTACACACACACATTTTGTTAAAGACAACTGACAAGATACTACAATTAAGCTTTTCATTTCATTTTTCTTGTGTTCATACAAGTGTTTTCTTTTCTGAACACAGTGTGTAAAAACTGTCCTAAATTCTGCATGTCCAAGTGCTTTCGGCTATACTTTTAGTCATTATCAAGGATGATTTTATTTTTACTTTTAACTGAATGCATTCGGTTGTGTTATGTATGTATCTAGAGTTATAGAGATGTTTTATTTTCTAAACATGGTCAGCATATTGTGGCAGTGTTCATAGTGAATATTATTGAGTATTGGTTTTTTTCTTTTTTATTATTAGGGCTTCCATCATTTTTAATCTTTTTTGACATGTGGATGAGGTTATTATCTTGTATTTTCTACTAGTATATTACAGATGGAGTTTTTGTGTGTGTTTAAATGAGTTCTAATGGAGCTGTACTCAGACTGATGTAATGTAAGTCATCTGGATAGGCATGTAGTAGTGTAACTAGTGTCTGTTTTGCATTGTTGAGTTCTTTAAGGAAAAAAAGTAGACAAGGGGATGAATTCTTGTGTGCTATCTTTAGGAAATTATTATAACTGCTATTTTATATCTAAGTGGACATTAACTTTTAAAATTAGGGCGGCAGGAGTTTTTGATAGTGAGTTTTTATATAATGAGGTGGTGAAAGACACTAGTTAACAATAGTTTGCCTAACTCATCGACCACCAGATGAGATATTTAATTCCGAAGTAACTAATAACAATATTGAACACAGAGACAAAAACAATAACATCTTCTACAAAACCCAAATACACGTCAACTATAAGCAAAATAAATCTTAGAAATATCATAAAGAAATACACTACCCCAGTTGACCTGAACAAGAAAATTAAATTATTACAAAAAATTTAAAACTGCTAACCTTATCATAAAAAATAACAACACACCTGCAAAATCAAAACTACAAAGGACCAACATTATTTGAGTTCAAATGCCTCTTAAGGAACTGTGTTCCTGATCAAACCAAACTCATAAATAATTACATTGGTCATACTACTACATGCCTATCCAAACAACTTACACACCTATCCAAGTACAGCTCCATTAAAACTTATACAAAAACCTATCAGAATTCATCAGAAACATACTAAGTAGAAAATACAAGCATAATAACCTCATCCACATGTAAAAAAAGGATTAAAAATAATGGAATCCCTAATAAAAGAAAAGAAAAAGTCAACACTCAATCAATAACATTAACTATGAACACAGCCACAATATGCTGTGTATGGAAAACAACACACCCCTATAACTCTACACACAACCCATATATTAAGTTAAAAGTAAAAATAAAATCATACTTGATAATGGCTAAAACTTAAAAATATAGCCGAAAGTACTCGGAAACTTTTGGACAGTTTTTACACATTTTGTGTCTAGAAAAGAAAGCACTTGTACAAACACAAGAAAAATTAAGTAAAAAGCTTAACTGCAATACCTTGTCTTTCTTCTTTAACGAAACATGTATAAAAGAGGGATTGCTGCCTAAATACGATAGATAGATATAATAATGTATGTAAGGGGTGTAACTTCTCTCAATAGCTTCCCTTAGACTTTAAAAAAAAATGTTTTATTTTTTCTTTCACTTTTTTGCCTATGTATCAGATCATGAAACAAAGTTCAATAGAACTTTTTAAAGTGCATAATTTTGGAGGTGGATGGGTAGAGACTGGAATCTGATAAAAACAAAGACAATTTTCCTCGCGACGGAAATATACAAAAAAAAAATCCATTATAGTACGCGTTTTTTAGTAAATCCTTCTGAATGAAAGAGGGTATTTTTACATGGAATTTCTAACGTTATTATTTGTTGTCCTAATTAATCTGAATTTCCGAGAATTAAAAAAAAACAATCCCTAGTGTTTTCAAGTCTTGAACAAAAGCCTTTTTTCTCTTGTTAATTATTATTATGTAACGATTAAGAAAAATAATTTACAAGACTTGCTTTTTTCGTTAAGACTTGAAATTTCTGTCATTTTTTTTTTTAATTTATTTTTCTTTTATAATTTTCGACTGCATTCGCATTTTTTAAACTAAAGTTCTTCGGCGAATTTTCGGGAGAAAAACTGTTGAACAGATCAACTTACGGAAGCAAAGTCGACTGATGTAATCTTCTCTCTGAATGACATTCGTGCTTTTGTTTGTTAATGTCGTAAGATGAAAAATACACTATATTTTTCACTTCTAGAAAAATTATTAGTCACCTGAGAAGAGTTATTTTTTTAGTTTTACCATCTTTTCTTTTTTTTATCTGGAACCGAAATATTATTATTAAATTTTGATAATGACAACAATTGATTTTTTTTTTAGCGCTTTTTATTCATTTTTTTATTGAGTTTGGATTATTAAATAAATGATTATTTCTAATATTGCAGATTTATCAAATGATGAAAATAAAAATATGTCTAGCTTGAAACACTTGTCTGTTATTCTATTCTTCATTTTTAAACTAAAAAAATAAAAAATTCAATTTCTGAACTTGTAGTCGTAGATCAAATTCAAATAAAAACAGTATCGTTTATTTATTTATATTGCGGAAAACTACTTTAAAAAAAAAAAAAACGATTGAATTCTATAGCTTTTAGGTGTTATTTTTGTTGTAAAAAACACTAACGTCGTCTTGATTTAAAAATTGTCAGCAAACACATTTTTCCTGAGGAATAGTTGTTGAGTTTTAATCAAATGTTATTTAATTTATTTATTTTTGAAAAATTGTGCGTAATTCTTTCATTAATTTGAGTCTTTTACTAACTAAAGACATTAAAAGATTTTTAATATTTTTAATGTGAACAATTTTAAATAAACAATATTTAAAATATGAAATATTGGAAAATCACTTTGCAATTCACGAGACGTGGCGGCTGATTTAATTAGAGACTTTATTTGTTTACATTACAATAGTTTTACTTTCAAAACTTTAGTCATGTAATTCAAATTATTTGCCAAGAGGCGACAAACAGAATTTTCTTTAGACAAGTCATAAATTAAATAAAAACTTGTATTTTTTCATGATTGATCTTCTTATCTTTCAAGAATAAATGCAGCAAAAAAAAAAAAATTAAATCATTTTCTCTCTTTCAGATATTTTCAATTTTTTAGTTAGTAAGCATTCATAACAGGTAACCATAACAACAGTTCAATTTAATTTTAATTAATAAATTAAATTTTCAACTGAATAGAAATAGAGGAAGAAAATAAAAGTAAAACACTAACAGTCTCGAATTCCTAATGTTTGTAATTTCTATGTCCGTGGGGTCAACTCGTGAATGAACCCCTCCATTTTTCCTGACCTGAATGGAGTTAGACGAGAGCTTTTCACTTTCTTCTTGCAACAACTTAAATTGTTTCTTCATTTGTTACCAAAAGAAAATCATCTTCAAGAAACTGAATTTCTGCTTATTTTTTCAGTCTAAACAATGCAAAATCTAAAATAATCGATTTTAGGGGGGGGGGACTGATACTGTATCAAAGAACAGTGATCCCCCCCCCGCAAAAAGGGGGTACAAATTTTTAAAGAATACCGCCCTTCTTTCATTCAATAACGGTTCGCCCGACCGAGAAAATTACGTCTTACTCTTTACAGCCTTACTCTTCTTAAAAAAGTAAACGTGACGAGTTTTACTTACCTTTGTTTTGTTTTTTTAGTTTGTGTTGCAATTCAAAATAAGAAAAACGTAAAATCTAGATTTCATATATTCTTTCCCCTGTTTGAAAAAAAAAGTGTTTGTATCAGATTCGAGGAACACTAGAGAAAGAAATGTAGTCTGGTTTTTGGAGGGTTAAAAAGTCTCTTTCCAGGCCTTAAAGGACGTCTGCTCTCTCGGTAGATTGCTTAAAGATAACATCGACAACAACAAAAAAAGAATCACAAAAAATGGTAAAGGTTGCAATTCACCCAAATCCTCATCAAACAGGAGACCCGACATAAACACACATGGCAAATTGAGAGACACACGGACAGACTCGTTTTCCCTAATTTATTTACAAAAGAATCACAAGCAAGCAAAAAGGGGGGAAAAAAAGAAAGGAAAAACACACACAAAAAAAGAAAGAATAACAGGCGGTGTGGAGGCATTTTAGTTCCCACGAAATGGAACACCAGATCAATACTCAGCAAAACAACTATTAATTATAATTATTTCACGAAAACTTTTGGATGAGCAGCGAAAATGTTTCGGAAATTTTACTGAAATAAAATTTTATGGTAAAAAGTACTTATACTCTTCCAGTGGCTAGTCAAATCCTACTTTACTCATGCTACAAATAATACAACAGTAACACATTTTAAATTAAAAATTATTGCATTAATTAATAATTTAACTTTGTCAGATTTAGAATTGGATTTAGTTGTAAATGCAATTCAGAAAATTCTAATAAAAAATGGAAAGAAAAAAACAGTGACTTTATCAGAAAACTTACATTTTTCTTCAACTGTTGTAATTGCTTCTCTTGATGTCAGAATAAAACATAAAAACAATATGTATTTAAACTCATTCCCTGAAAATGTTTAACAATATTAGAAAAATGCACAAATGCACCATCAAGAATAAAATTTTGATTGTTGTTGCAAAAACTAAGACAACAAACCTTAAAAACTTATTATTGAATATAGACTGATGTCATGTGAATATGCCATTGAATCATCATAATTTATCTATACATGTGTGTTTGTTCATGTATATATAGTACACACTAAAAAGTGATGAGAAGTTCTTAGCCTAACCCACTTTGCAAAATCAGTATTCATTTTGTAATTCCTTCTTGGTTGGTCCAAAACTTTTCAGCACCCCTTCATATGTGTGTCAGTATGATTGATATATATATATATATATATATATATATATCAAGATTTTTTTTCCTAAAAGGGTTGTTTGTATATGAATATGTTGTACTGAACTACAATTTGTTTTTTGTTGACTTCTTAAAGTGTTTTTTTTAGCTTATGATTGGGTTAAGTTTTTAAACCTATTGCTTTAATTGAACTTGTTTATAGATTTTGAAATTTTAAAATTTTTTTAGGCTAATTATTTAAAGCGAATATTTGTTGGTGTTGGCAAAAACCATTATTTCATGTCTATGATTTAATAAATTTTCGTTTTTAGAAACTTAATAATGTGTAGTTTTTCATGTAGGCATAAAGGGTATGGGTCATCCCAGTTTTACAAGTTCTTGTTCTATTTATTATTTTCCGTTTTATTTTTGGTGTTTTATTTGTTTCTTTTCAATGCCAAAAATATTTAGATAGGGATGTCTGAGTTCTATTTCTAATATTATTGAAGGAGCTTTTGTGTTGTCTCCACCTTATTTTAAGTTCATTCTTCATGGATTTTAAATATATCTTTTCAATGTTTGGATTCTCAATGGATGAGATTGCACATTGGTATACCACAGATTCTATGTGGCATTTATTATCCAACAGGCAATCTTCAGGATTTCTACAATCACATAATTTTTCATTATTTTTGCCTAATTTTAATTTAGGGTTGTTATTTATTTGATTTTGGCATGCATGTTTTTTCAGGATTTTATTATGTTTTTTTATGATTCTTTCTAGATTTTCAGTGCAGCTGTAACTTGATTTTTAAAGATTATTAAAGATCTTGCTAAGTTTGCTATCAGTAGTAAAGTGTTTTTCAATTAAAGCTAGGAATTTTTGTCCTAGCTTTTTGCTAATTTGAACAGAGGGAGGAGGTTACCAAATGATTTTTCTTTTTCTGTTTTTCTTCTGGTTTGTACTGTTGTTTTTTATATAATTGATGTTAGCGTTTTTGTATCCACTATTTTTTAGAGCTATGTTGTAAAAATTACTGTGTTTCGGGAATATTTCTTCATTTGTGGAGTTCATGCTGATTCTTTTCTTTATTGATGAGGGTATATGCTTAATTGTGGATGGAGGGTGGTTTGACCTGGGGTGTACATACAATGGGCTAGTGTTAGGTTTTTAGTGTTGTTCATTAAGTCTAAAGTTATGTTGAGGAAGTTTACCCTTTTCAATTTTATGTTAACTGTAGTTTTTAAATTTAGTTTTCTGAATTCACTTTCTAATTTTATCTATTTTAAAACTTGTGGAACTCCTCACTACCATGAGCCCATCATCCCTGTATTGCCCAATGTCCTTAATGTCTAATTCATGGTGCACGGTTAGGTTGTATAGTATAAATAAACCGACAGAAGACTCTGCAGTCAGTCTATTTATATACATATATTTATATTTATATATATATATATATATATGTGACAACTTTAGGTCATCCATGTTTGTCAAGCTTATTAAAATTGTTAACAAAATATACTGTTGATATAATTTAGATACTAAAATGATTCCTTTTTACTCTAACTAAAATATATCATTTTTAAAAATCTCTGTGCATGAAAATAAAAAACATTTTGTATTTTAATATTAATTGTAATAATTTTATAAAAATAAACATTTATTTTTAAAAATTTTCCAGATATGTAAGAAAAAAAGAGTGAAAACAAAGCCAGATATATTTGTTTTTTTTAAATATCATGTGTATCTATCTCAAGTGTGTGTTTGTATATATGTCTACACATTAGTGTGTTTATGTATCTCCCTGTCTGTGAATTTTTAGTTTAATTTATTGTACAAGTTTATGATCAGTACTGCTGACTGATATCATATTTCCTCAACACTATCCCAGTCACACTCCTCACACCAGTTGACGAGTTAAATCTGCCACTTTATTTGATTTTCACCAAATTTATGGTCATGTTAAATTTAATTTGCTCTTCCTCAAAGGATACATTCTGCTAAAAAACCTTATATTGTGTGAATAAATCATTTAAAAAGGACATTTGAAATAAAAATGTGTTCTTCGAAAAACAGGACATACAAGTCATTAGAGATTTTCAAAAGATTATTTATAAAATTAATGCCAGAAATACATTGGCTATTGAGTATGTCTCCAGCTTCAATCAAGCTTATGCGTACTGAGCCATGTTAATTTTATTTTAATTTTTTAATTACTTTTTTATATTTTTTTACTTCTTTCTTATGAACAAAATGTATTTCAGTCAATGTTTTAAGGCACGGCGTTAAAACAATTTTGGATCCAGCTGAAGTCAAGAATAAAGATGATGCACTATGAAAAATTTTTGTTGCTTTGAAATAGATTTAATTGAATGTTGACTCACTTGGACTAAGCCAGACAAGCCCAAATGGCAGAGTTGCACTGTTCTTTATATATATGTATGTATCTTTATATATATAAAAAAAATGAAATATGTGTGTTTGTGTGTGTATTATTTAAACATACACAAATATGCATACACACATTTCATTTTTTTGCTTTTGAATCTGAAGAAGCCTTAAATGGCAAAATCCATAATCAGATATATTTCAAAATAAATATACTTTCATGAGTGTTTTCTAATTGTCAAAAATTTAAAACATTGTCAAGATCATATATCCTAATTTTAAAATATACTGTCAACACAGAAAATGCATAGATAAAAAACTTTTACTTTTTACTCATTCTGAAGGATGATATTTTTTGGCTCGAAAACTGAAAGTAAAGAAAATAAATGTTAATGATTTTTTTAAAAGTCACTCATATTCTTTCTTTTTTAGTCATAAAAATAATAAGATTTAATTATTTAAATATACACAAATACATATACAAACATCTCATTTTTTTGCTTTTGGATCTGATGGATCCTTAAATGATGAAATGCATAATTGGATATATTTCAGAACAAGTATATTTCATGAACGTTTAAACTTTGTTGGGATCATATATCCAAATTTATATATATATATATGAATGTAATGAGAATGAAAATAATATAAATTCTAACATTCATAGCATTAATTGAAAAGAGGGCTCAATACCAAGAGTAGAGCAATAATTATTTATTCTAATTTTTACATATGGACAAGACAACTTGCTCACCACAAAGATGCATTCTTGTTTCGTTGCGGCTGCATCTTGACTGGTGAGAACCAAAAATGGTAAGAATTTTTTGTTCTCATCAGTTCAGAGCTACAATGAAAAGAATGCATATTTGTAGTGAGCAAGTTGTCTTATCCATATAAAATTATATATATATATATATATTCATTCATGTATCCTTATATATATATATATATATATATATATATATATATATATATATATTCATGTATCTTTATATATGTGTGTGTGTGTGCGTGTATATATAAACATATTCCTGTCCACCTTCACAATGCAGGATAAAATTTGTTGACAACACCAACATACTAAAAGAAAATAATGAACAAAAACTTCAAATTCTCAAGGCCCTCTATATCAAAACAACCAATCAACACTTAACAAAATTTATTATGAATAGAGGAACAACATATTAAAGTGCATATAACATTGAATGCCATTTTACATTTCTAAGTAGTGAATTGTTGAGAGGAGATCCCATTGGTAAACCAAATTTTTGTCTGTAAAGGTTGTTGTCTCTTTCTAGAAAGTCACCTATTCAAAAACATTCTATCTCCAAACTCTTCTGATTTCAGATACGTAAACAACTCACTACTAATATGTCCACAAAATACTAATTTAACAGATCTCGTCAACAAATGTAACAACTAGACTTCACCTTTGAAACTGAAACCAACCCCACACTTCCCTTCCTAGATATCCTGTTGCATAAAAACTATAATAAACTTAATTTTGACATTTATAGAAATGCTACCAACAAAAATAACCTGGTCAGCTTCTATTCAAACCACTCCTCTAAAATTAAATCTGGTATAATTATAGGTTTCTATTTAAGAGCATTAAGAATTTACAGCCCCACTATTTACCCAAAGAAGAAGCATACATAGAAAACACACTCAAAAACCTACAATATCTGTATCACTTCATCCACAATACAAGAAGAAAGGCATACAAAATATACAACTGCAACAAAAATAACGTCATCCATAATAGCAAATTATATAACAGATACATAATACTACTAACCAATTTGGTAACTTCCACTATCCAGAACAACTTATCCCCTCTAAACCACACCCAAATAGTCACAAAACCATTATGGATATAATCAGATCTAAAAACACTTATAACAATAATATTTACTAGGCATATATAAAATAAATTGCCAAAACTGTTCCTCACAATACATTGACGAAACAAACAGAAATTTTTTTCCAATATCACCTTTCCTAACAGAATCACTACTCTCTCAAGCCAGTATATACAAGAACTATGTCAAGAAATCAAAGGAAAATGGTTGAATCCGTCACAACAACAATTTCCACATATGAAAAATTTTCTTCAGGCATAAAAAGTAAATGATGTAACTTTTCAGTTGACCCACTGAATATATGTGAGCTTTTTAAAATTCTTCTAGTAACTAACCATATTTTGTTTTTGTTTATAGATACTTTGTTCAAATAAATTCATTTTGTTTTTTTGCCTAGAAAAAGTCTGCAGTGGATGAAACACATCAGCTAAAACTACATAGTTTTCCTATTGTCTTTTTTCCTTTACACACACACACACACACATATATATATACAGACATGTGTGTGTGTGTGTGTGTGTGTATATATATATATATATATATATACATATATATATATATATATACATATATACATAAACACATATACATGTCTATGTATATATACACACATATACATGTTCATATATATATATATATATATACAAGTATATATATATATATATATATATATATATATACTTGTATATATATGTATATATATATACACACATACATGTGTATTTATATATGTATACTCATAATATATACATGTGTATATATATATATATATATATATATATGTCCATATGAAATGAAAACAAATCAGATATAAATTCTGACAATCGTACCATTAATTTAAAATAGGGCTCAATGCAATACATTAGTAGAGCAATATTCTTTATTTTAGCATATTATATCAACATGTGAATAATGCTACACAAAATGCAATCATGTTTCAATGTGCATTAACACATTTCATCAGGCATTAGTAAATGACTGTTTAGTAGACAATTTACTGAGATTTAAAACCACATGTGAAAAAAAAGAAAAGTAAAAGAGTAAGAAAGAATAATACAAGATACAATCTCTTTTCCAGAGAAAAGGAAGAATAAGTAAAAAAGGTAGGAAAGAAGAGGAACAATATAGCAGAAGAATTTGTTTTGCTTATAATCAGATCCACCAATCAAAATTGCCTATGCTAAGTAACACCGATTTAAAAATTGTAGACAAGTTAGACATTATATTCGATACAACTGCAAGTTAGCTACAATGTTAACATAAGACACATGACATTTCCTATGAAAAAAATTTTATATTCTCTATGGTTAAAGTTTTGTTTGATCCTTTTATTTTTAACATTTTGTTTGATCTATATAATTTTAATGATTTTGTTAGACATTTTGTTTTCTTTTTATTATATAAATTTGTTTTCTTTTTATTATATAAATTTAATTTAACAAGACACTTGACAAACCTTATACCTTGTGAGTTAAAAATTAAAATTTCACAATTTTATAGTCAGTAAATAATATGGCCCTTTAAGAAATAAATAAAAAGAAAACAAAATGTCTAACAAAATTATTAAAATTATATAGATCAAACAAAATGTTAAAAATAAATAGATCAAACAAAACTTTAACCATATAGAGAATATAAAATTAATTAAAATATAGATCATACTAAATAGAATACACCTGTTAACTAAAGGGTTTTATATAGGGTGTTAATAAAACCAATGACTGGAAAATTTCAAAATTTCAGCCAAACACATATACCTATAGACTATTACCAACAGTACTGGAAGAATAATTTACAAATTATACTAGGTCGAAATTGATCTTACTGACAAAAGGTAAACTTTATATGGCGCCACAAGGTTATTCTAAAATATAAGAAGAAGCAGTTGTCAAATTTCAAAATCTAGCAAGAATGTAGGGTCAACAGTATTAACTGTTAATTCAAATCTTTGATTTAATAAATCATCCCTATTCAAAAACTTGATAATCTGCATTTTCTCCTGTAAATACAGAAAACAAGGCTCATATAAGGATCTACATATCCTTACCAATTTTAAAATTTTCCATTTAACTTTAGGCATTTTATTTTCATCTTTCAACTTCCAAAAATATTTTGAAAGTGAAGTATTATTTCTGTAAGTAATATTAGTAAAAGAAGGTATATGCTGATACCACTGGGTTTTGAAAGAATTCTTAGTACTACCAATATAAAACTTTTCAACCTTCAGAATTTCTTTTGTAGAGATAGAACAAAGATACATGAGGGATTCGGTTAAACATTTGTTAGACAATGGGCATTGGTTAGGATTCCTACAATTACATTGGTCACTGTCCTGAACAATATTTTCATTAGTGCTTGCATTATGATTAAAATTATTGAATTAGTTTATAGTTCTATTGTTGTGCAACTTTATGATTTTTTTGAGATTATTGGTGCAACCTATAACTAAGTTTTAATGTATTCCTATTAAATATTTTACTAAGAAGGTTGTTTTTTGGAAGATGTTTATTGATTAAATTGAGAAACTTATGGCCTAACTTAGTACTTATTAATTGAATTCTTTGAATTACTATAATCAAAATCTCTAAATTGAATTTCAGCGCACTTGTACCCACTATTCTTAAGAACTTTATTGTACATACTGCTATGTTTCTCAAACACATCTTTGTTTGATGAGTGGTTGCTAATCCTACATTCTACAGAGTACAAAGTTTTCCAACCTTACTGCTAATTTTTAGTTTATCAGCAATATTTTTAGAAGTAGTTTTGATTTGATTAACATAATTAAAATTGTTAACATCTATGTTTTTGTTAATTCTTTGGTTGTATGTGGTTTTAAATCTCAATAAATTGTCTACTAACTGGTCTTTTATTAATGCCTAATGAAATGTATTAATACACATTGAAACATAATTGCATTTGTGTAGCATTATTCACATGTTGATGTAATATCCTAAAATAAAAAAATATATATATATATATATATATATATATATATATATATATATATATATACACACACACACACACACACACACACACACATATACATGTGTATTTATGATATATATATATATATATATATATATATGACTTGTGCCTTCTCGGGCTAATGTTCTCAGCTGACATGAAGCTGAAAGACTATATTGAATCCATAGCTAGGTCAGCTGCCAAGTATGTTGATTCACTGTGTCATATGAGACAGTTTTTCTCTCCAGAATCTATCTTGCATATCTATAATTCTACTATTTGTCCATGATTAGAATATTCCTGCCACATATGGTCTGTTTCCCCTGCTATATACCTTGAGCTCTTTGATAATATCCAAAGAAGAATCAGCAATATTATTGGTCCTGATCTGGCAGCTTGGCTTCAGTCACTTACCTACTGCTGTAAGGTTGCCTCTTTGTGCCTTTTCTATAAATACTTTCATGGTAATTGTTCAGAAGATTTCTTCACTATGGTGAATTTAAGCATAGTACTAGTCTGGTGTTGAGATCTCATTAATAGACCATCTTCCCAAAAATCTGCATGCTCATTTGCAATGTTTTTATCAGTTCTGCTGGTTGCATTTCTCTCAGAATCTGCATCACTATTGACTTTCTGTTGGCCATTTTGGAAACATTTGAACTACTTGTGTGCACTTATATCTGGCTTATACACTCCTCTCCATACAGTTTCCACAACTTTGTATAAGTCTTTGCTCAGGTAGCAAAACATGCTTTTGGCAAAATTCAATGCAGATTGTCTGCTCAATTTTCTCTGCCATGCTCACTTATGGAACATATGTGGTGTGGTGAGACGACCACAATCTACATACTTTCATTCCAAGCACTTCTATAAAAAACAGAAGTAAGTGAGAACATTATAACTTAGTATGTATACAAGACAGAATTCAAAGTCAATCTCTGTCAAACGGCTTCACACTATGTACTTTAGTTCCATTACAATAACAACTGTTCAAGTACTGTTGATCAGACCTTGTATGAATATATGTATGATAGAAATATTTTACATTTACATTTTGTCTACTTACTGGTACCAATACATGCTATTGGATTGCATTATTCAACAAGTAAAAAAGGGGAATGACAGATAAATTAGAACTGCTCCTTTGTAAAAATAACTCTAAATAATAGGAAATCCATTCAATCATAATGAAGAGGGTATTGAACTGTAGTTTTGTGTTGTAGCTGACATTGCACAAATTTTTTATCACAGTTTTCTCAGTCTCTTATGTTATAAAGTTCTTTTGGCTAATATTTTGAAACATTGAAAATGTTGAGAAAATGTGTTTTCTTTCAAAGTCTTCTTTAATTTTAATTCTGAAAATCTGGCAAAGCATTCTCTTAAGTATAACTGGTGTATTGTAACATTTTCTAACCTTTAGCCAAATTTTTCATTGAATTATTTCTTTTTGTATACATATGAATATATATTTAGATTACCTAAGAAGATGTATGTAATGTGTCAGAAAAATTTTATTTTAAAAATATGTGTTGCCAATACAAAAATTTAGAAATGTCTAATGCATGCAATGTCTGATATGACTTTGGAGGGGTTTTTTATGACATTTTTCTGAATTAAGTTTTGAAGAATAAAACCAAATAAAAGTTTGTATGCACTAAAATCTAAATGCTTTTATCTTATTTAAGTTTTTTATATTTATGAAACAATTTTAATGAAAAAATATAAAACTGATGATTAAATATTGATATAAAAGAATTACTTTGGCACATTTGCTTATATTATGGAAGTTAAAAGGTTGCGTGTTTGTGTGTATTTTATGTGGGCGTATGTTCAGTCTGTAAACAAAGAAGATAGAAGCATATGAAAACTTGAGTTCCTACTATGGATGTTTATTCTTTTTATGGTGACTGTAGTGAAAGAAAGTTCTCAATGTCACTTAGTTATGACTGTTCTCTTTCTGGTTTAGAAGTTAGGGTAGATAAGTACAAGTATCATATTTGTGGTCAAGCTCAAGTCAGCCTTATGCAAAGCTGCAATAAGCAAAGGAAATTTTCTACTTTATCACTGGGAGATTTAAACATGGTCATGGGATATCCATTTTCTTTTTCTCGGTCCAGAAGTTAGGATAAGTCAGTATAAGTATCATTATTATGTTCGCACTCAAGTCAGCTTTGCACTCAGTTGGAACTACCAAAGAGAAAGCTTGACTTACTTCACAGCTTGAGGTTTTTGAAAGACATGTGTGAGTGCCATGCATTGGAAAGTGGGAAGAGATTTCAGTTGTCAGTGGACCAAGGAAACTAACATTCCCCAGTGGGAACGTAATTACTATGTGGTTCACATCTTGGAGCAAAGTGGAAAGTGTGAGGCAGGAAATATTTGCCTTTTTTACAGGCTTCAACAGCACCAACTAAAGACAGGTGAAACCAAGTGGGGTAATCATATTTCCAGTTTATTTACTCTTAGCATCATGAGAAAATTTCTTTCTCTTTCATTAGTCATTATTGTTATTTTATTTATCAATTTTATTTCATTTTCCCACAATATAACAGCTTTGATAAATCTGAGATCGTTCACAGAACATTTTTTTAGATAAATAATCCAATTTTTCAGAAAGGTTCTTAATTTAGAATGTGATATTTTAAAAACAAAACCATCTTCAGTCAGTTAAGTACCATATGTGATACACACTTAGGTAATTATATCTCTTTCAATTCATGACTGAATAGGCAATGATTTTCCCACAGGAGATTGCCATTTATTTCTGCAGTAGACTGGCTGCCAACCAAAACTATAAGACCCAGTCTGTCCTGCTAGTTAAACCATAGCTAAGGGGGGCAGGGTGGAAGAGATGGATTCATACATTTCCACAGGTATTTGTGCATAAATGAATGGAACGAACCTGACTGGAATTCAAACTCAGTTCTCTGATTTCTCCTTCTGAGCTAATATCCATTACACCACAACATGAAGGATGTTTCATGCAATAATTATTATAAAACTTAGAGATGATATTTTTATCTGCAGAAACTTTTAAAGGATTAATAGAGAATATATTGTGTGAATATTTTGATCTTAAATAATTACATTCTATAATCTTTCTGGTATATGTTTGCTAAAAGAGAAAGAGAAGCAGTTTTTACCTGCCCTGTTTCCACTGAGTCCAACTAGACACTACCCGGCCCAGTGATTGAACTCACAATTATTATGTCACCAAGTACTGAGCAGTACTAAAAATATGAACTAGACAAGATATCTCTAGACATGAGTAATGTAACGAGAACAGTCTACCCCAGCAGATTAAATAAAGGATTCAGTTTTGAATTCCCTGTAGGTTACTCAGATCAATATACACCTGATGAAGTCCAGAGGGCACAATGGCTGAAACCTTGTGATAACAACAACAAATATAAGGACAATAGTCTGAATGTAAATGATGTAAATAACTCATCATCCCACAAATTCAGACAGTAACAACATTATTTACAAAGTTATAAATTTATCCACTGGTAATTTTACAAGTTAAAAAAAATTTCCTAAGTCCACTGCTTTTTCTACTGAATAATTTTATTATCTTTGAAAAGAAATTTCATTTATTAAACTAATATCAATGTGATGGAGGGATAGAATTTGTAATATCTGTTGCATTCAGAGCTTAATGTAAACTAAATAAAAATCATGTAAATGCTCTTCTTAATGACAGAAAAAAAAGAATAGGATCATTTTTTGTGTTGTTATTTTTAATAAACTGATCTATCACTCCATAAAATAAGTATCATGTCCATAAAATAAGTATTGAGTTTTTAATACAGTCAAGTTATGAACTGATCCTTGACTTCTATGAGTGAAGTTTTTTTTTTTTTATCATTTCTCCCCCAGCAAGTCGGTAAAGCCACTAAGACATCAGGGCTTACTAAGAAATGACTCTGAGAAAAAAACATTATGAAGGAGAAAAGAAAATAAAAGAACAAAATTCAAGGAGATGAAAAATGATAATTGACATTGCATTTAAATTTTTTCAGATCAAAATTGACTGGAAAGCAAAAAGCTAGAAGAATTCCATAAGTGAGAAATACGAGAGGAGAAACTGTTAGCATAGAACATGGTTACATCTAGCCATTTCAACTGTAAAATGATGAGACCTAACTATCAATCTAGTACTGTGCTTAAATTTGTAAAGTTGAGTTACAAAAAAGGGAAGTTTATCAGAACAATTACCATAAAAATATTTATAGAAAAGGCACAGGGAAGCTATGTTATGGTGGCAGGAAAGTAACCAATAACATTACAGATTCTTCTTTGTATTTTATCAAGAATCTCTAAATACATAACAGAAGCACCAGACTAGAAGTGGCAGCAATATTCAAAGCATGGATTAATGGTAGACTTATAAATATGTAAGATAGATTCAGTCAAGTAAAATTGTCTAGCACAACACAGTGAACCAACCTCCCTAGCAGCTGACCTAGCAATTGATTCAATATACTCATTCCACTTTATGTCTGGAAAATGTTAGTCTGAGAAAGCACAATAAGTTACTCTCTTGGAGGTTAGAATCAGCCATGCTGATGAAAGGCAAAAACCTTCTCTAAGATGATTAAAAGAGAGCAGTTTTGGAGGTGTTAACATTTCTTGTCCCACTTAACAACAAATTGAAGGTCATTTTTAGGATCAACCTATCAAACTTTCCATTAAGACAAGAGTAAAGAGTTGTGTCATCAGCATAGATACTAAGTCAAGTACTGATGATATTGGGAAGGCCATTGATGAAATTTAGGAACATGTAGGTCCAAGGATAGAGCCCCTGCGCATACCTGCATTAATGTAAAAAGATCTAAAAGAGTGGCCATTCAAAACAACTTTCATTTCATGATTTGATAAAAAAGATTCAATCAAATCAAAAATTTATCCAGAAATACCATGACCTTTCAACTTGTGAAGAAGACCAGCATGCCAAACCCTGTCAAATGTCTTTGAGATAACTAAAGCAATAGCCCAAGCTTTAACCTTCTTATCTCAAGCTTGATAGACTCTTTCAGCAATAACTGTTAACATATCAACAGTTGAACTAGAGAAGTCAAAGCCATATTGATTGCTTGAAAGAAGACCCAGCGAGATAAGATGCTTAACCAATCCAGAGTTGATTAATTCCTTTAGGACTATGCCAAAAAGATGTAGAAGACTAATAGGTCAATAGTTAGAAGGCTCAGATGATCTGCCTGAGTTCTTAAAAGCAGGATCTGCAGAAGAGGATTTCCAACAAGCAGGAAAACGAGCAACAGCATAAGCCTATCTTATAGAGTCTAGAGAGAACAGGAGCCATTTCAGGGCCTATTTTTTTTTTTGAACTATTGCAGGGATGCCATCAAATCTGCATGCTTTATTTAGATATGATAGCAGAAACCATGAACATAGTAGAAACTCAGTTCTAATTGGAATGTTAAGCAAAGATATACTAGATGAGTCAAAAGTAGAATCAGAAGAAAATTTACTAGCTAAGCATTCTGCTTTATCAGCAGAAAATAATCACACCTCATATTGAGAGGAGGGATCAAGGACTTACTTTTATTTATTATAGTTGCCAGTAGTTATGTTAGAGGCTATATGGTTAAAATAGAAATTACAGAGTCAGTATAATTGAATTCATTTATTTTGATTTTCTTGTTTATTCACATGCACAGCACAAATGAATTAAAAAAAAACAACAGAATTTCACAAAAACAATAAAATTAGCTATGTTGTTTCCAACAATCTGAAGGCATGGCAGAGTAATGGATTTTGGCTTGGAAAATTCTTGAATTCAAAACTCTATGTACACCTGGCAAAGCACATACCATGCAGCTAAAGAAAGGATTGTTTGCATTGACTTGATGATCCCAACTACAGTCAATTCCTTTTTGTTTCCAGTCATGTTAATTTTGACAAAAAATCTTTTATTAATAAGATATTCATACTCAAACAGACATATTGTATAAAATGTCATTTGATAAGGATTGGAAAACATTCAGAGCATATTGTTATGAGAAAAAAATACATGATTTTTTTTCATTTCTACTTATAAAGTGATTTTGAAAAATTCCTAGACTAGGATATCCAGGCAGACTTTTTAGCTGGTTCTGTTCAGATGAAAGAACTGTTAAATTGTTTGGCAATGGTCCTTTTGGGTGAGTTCACAAATGTTTATAGATTTTCTTGCATTTTATTTTGAATATTTATCTTAAACCAACACTTGACCAGTTTTGTAATGCATGCCACTCAATAATCTGTGTTCAACCTAAAGAAAGTTTATCAAAAATCTGATGAGGTATTTTGAGGCTTTTGGTAGCAAATTTGCTGAGCTTCGCACAAAATTTAATGTACTCATGTTGTTCAAATTTATCAGCCATTGTAAAGATCACAGAGCCATTCCAATACAATGTTAGAAAACCTTGTATAATAAAGATCATGGGAACTTTTTGTTTAAAAACTAATTTGGACTTTGCTAACCAGATGCTTCCTCTGTAGATGAGTGGTATAGCATGTCAGATCAAATGATGGTTACATGTAGGACACATGTTCGATTCATGTCAGAAGACATTTTCTATGAAATTTCTCAGATGTTCAGGTCGGTAAATGTAATTGATACTGTTTATTATAAACAGAGCAGTTACTTAAATAATTATATCCATAAAAAAAACATATAAACAGAAAATATATTAAAATAATTGTCAGACTTAGTCCATTTCATATATATATATATATATATATATATATATATATATATATATAATATAAATTAACTGATTTAAAATATGGTTTCTTCGCTACACAGAAATTACCATGTTTCAAAAACCGAAGCTAAAAACTTCAAATTTAATTATATAATTAAATTAAAAGCATTAGTTCTGTTTCATCTTCAAGTGAGGTTATTCCAAAATTCGCTTGAAGATGAAACAGAACTAATGCTTTTAATTTAATTATATAATTAAATTTGAAGTTTTTAGCCTCAGTATATATATATATATATTATATGGTACTTTTCTATGTTATCAGAAGAGAAGAGAGGCGAACACCTATTTCTATGTAGTGGACTTATTTTTTTGTAACAAAATAAAATTTTATGTCCTACTTGATATGTAAAAAAATCATAATTATTCAATCTTGAAGAGAATACTATTTGTTGTGTTCAGGAAATTTTAAACAAGAAAATTCAGAACAACATGAATTTTTCAATAGTTTGTAAGTACAACACAATTTAATAATCACTTAAACATTAGGGTCATTTTTTTAAATGCAAACTAGTATCATATAAAAGTATATTATTAATTAGTAAATTACTAATGAGTTGATCAGAGAAAAATTCAACTCGATTCTTGTTCTATGGTTGCGGCATTTTAAAATTGGAGGTTTTATAAGTAGTCAAAATTCTGTCTGAACTTAAGTGTATCTGAAATTTTGTAAGAAAGACATTTGACATTACTTAATCAGGCACATCACACATGAACACCTGAACACTAATACTAATATACACAATGCATATTTGTAGTTGTCCTATATTGTACTTTAGTAGAGATATAACATTTGTGTTGATGTTTTCATTTTCATTCAAATCATCTACTGTTTAGATTATATTAGGAATAATTGCAATTTATTTTTTCATATTTGAAATGATTATGGTAAAACAACATTTTTTTTCTATTCATTTCACTCCAAACAAGGCAATAAAACCATTAAGATGTAAGGAGTTACTGAGTTTAAGAGAATATGAGAAAAAGGAAATATTAAGGAGAGAAGACAGAAGATAATGATTTGTAGCAGAAAAACACAATTTGCTCATAGTTAGAGATAACAAATTAAAGCCAAATTTATATAATTATTAGAAAACATATATTTCTAACTACACACCAGTTTTCATCACACCATATTCTACTCAAAACAAATTTTAAAACAAATGCAAATATACCAGAGTGCTGGACATTATCGACATGACTCTCTCTTGTCACAGATGTCTACAACTATGTCTGTATGTTTTCCTTATATAGGCTATAAGAGAAGCTGGACAGCAGAAAGAGAGAGAGACTTCACACACACACACGCTAACCATAGAGGCTACTCAAAAACATGGCTGACTGCATGCCTGACCATTAGGCTGTGAAAACGACCAGCTGTGAACAGAGAAAGAGAAAGCACTCTGCTATCAATGCAACAATCTCAAATCAATAGCCAACAAGCAGTCAGGCTGGTGTAAGCATTCTCCTTTTTCACACTCTCATTTCACACCTTGTACACCATACATTTGAATGTTACACTATACGATGTACCAAAGACATTTTCATATCTTGTAAATGAAAATAAATCTTTGGTCATTTCTCCAAACTAGTATCTAATCTGTTTCTTTACTTCAACTAACTTCCACCTTGGATCAACTGGTAACCACGCAAACGAACACGACTGTAAAAATGGAAGACATCTCATTGTCAGTTTCAGACATATCTACAGAACAACATGATGCAAGACTAATCATCATCCATTTACCTCCTTTTAACAGAAGAAACCCTCAAACCTGGTTCAACCAAGTACGAGCTTCATTGCAGATCTGAAAGATAACTTCACAGGAAATGAAGTTTGTTCATGTAGTAGAAGCTCTACCAGATATATACGGAGGTTAGTGACATCATCGAGCATATCTCGATTACAAATCTGTACAACATTCTAAAAACAGACAAATTAAAGAGAGTTGGGAAATCAGATCAGGCCCAAATGTGGGAATTTTTCAGGGATAGAGAGATTGGTGACAGATCACCATTACAGCTACTAAGACATATGAAGAACCTTATGAATAAAACCTACTATGATGATTGTGGCTAGATAAACTACTCAAAATTCTCACATCACTGACCAAAAAATTAGAGCTCAACATGTTAGCCGAAATGGCGGATATAATATACATGATGTCCATATCACACCCACCATCAATACTTCAATGATGCCTGAAAAATCAAATGTGAACAGTGTAGTAAAAACAGAACCAGTGAATAAACTTATACCAAAGCTTTATTGCATTTTACTCTGACTACTCATCTACTGACAGATATTACAGGGTGCTTTTTATACCTCCTATATCTTAAGGGGAGGTAACTGATGATTTATCAGTATGGACAAGTTAGAAGAAATGATTAAAAAAATGACACTGAGTATTAATGATGTAATGGAATAACCTGTCACCTCCATGATTGACTACACTATAGGTAATAACTACCTATAAGTGTCTGTAAGTCAATGGACTACAGAGACTAGTTGGGATCTGTTGAGTATGACTTACGCAATAACTACTGACCTTCCAGTAGTAGTACTCACTACTAGATTGACTTGCTATGACCTTGTGCATAACTGTTACCTTTATTCTTATTGTACTGGTTTTTTACAATAAACCTTTACTTATTTTATCCACCTTGCTTTTCAAGTATATATTCCCATCAGCATGGAATATAACAATTAACCAATGCATTCAAGAGTGGCATGCATCATGACACCAACACAAGTGAGACAACAGCAGAGGGAGACAGTTCAATAGCAGACATAGGAGCTTAAGCCATGATCGAAAATATTGTTGGTATTACTGATATCATGGGATTAATGCAAAGAAATGTACACACCCAAGTACATTTTACACTCCTACAGCAAGGACAGTGACAGATTGACTAGTATCTTCAAATGCAAGTACCAGATCTTTCAAATGTCATCTTTTCTACATCAGACAAAATCTTTGCCTTGCACTTTAAGCATTTTACCAGCAACACAAAAATGAACACCCCACAAATTCTTCCTCATAGCAGCAAACAATACCATTATAAATACATATGGAGAAAAATTTCTCACTTTGGATATTGGACTTAGACATTCACTACCATGGACATGTATAAGTGCTGGCGTCAAAGTGCTGAATTTAGGTGCAGATATTTTGTTCCACCATATCTTATCGTCAACCTTAAAAGGCAACATTTAGTGGACAGCTCAACATTGCTATTCATAAAGAGTTCTTCAACCAATACCCCTTTCACAGAAATTAGAATAGCACTACTTGATAACAACACCTATAAAACATTGATAAAAAAAATTCGGAGACATAACTCAGTGACGCAGAATAAAAATTTAAAACATAATTTGGTGCATCAGACTATCACCACCGGACAAGCAGTACATGCAACACCATGACAGTTATCACCGGATAAACTTAAAATCACTAAGGTGGAATTTCAATGGATGCTGGATTTAAATATAATCCGTCCACCCAGTAGTCCTTGAGCATCGCTGTTACATATAGTGCCAAAGAGAAACAGTCCAAACTGGAGACCCTGTGGGGACTACTCATTTCTGAATAGAATAACACCAAAGAGGATCCCATCCCACTTCTATAGGATTTTACTTCCACATTACTACAGAAAACAGTAAAAATAAATCTGATTCAAGCTTACAACCAAATTCCTGTGGCTGAAGAAGACATTGAAAAGACAGCCATAACAACACCACTTGAACTTTTTGAATTTTTAAAAATGGTCTCAAAAAAGCAGCACAAACATTTCAGTATTTCATAGACAAAGTTTTACGCTGACTAGACTTTGTGTACACATACATAGACAACATACTTATAGCTAGTACCAATGAAACAGAACTTGAGTCTCACACTCAACAAGTTCAACAACATCTGCAATATTTCAAATTAAAAATCAATTCTAGCAAATGCATTTTTGGTGTCACATCTTTATCTTTTCTAGATAGACAACACATGTATAACACCTTTGCCTGAGAAAGTAGATGCCATACGTTCTTTTCCAATGCCAAACTCTGTAAGACAATTATGGAGATTTATTGGAATGCTGAACTATTGACATTTCATACTGCACTGTTCATAGTTACTTACACCATTGTTGAAAAGGAAATCAAAGAAAAATGTGCAGTGGACTAATAAGGCGGAACTAGCATTCAACAAGGCAGAAGAAGAATAACAGAATTTCATTAAATTGCAGTACATCAATCCAGAGGTGAAATTGTCCTTTGTAACAGATGCATGAGAAAATGTGATAGATGCCATATTACAACAAACCCTAAATGAAGAAACAACACCTATATAATTTTTTTCAATGAAATTGTCTCCTGAACAACAAAGATACAATTCTTTTGGCAGGGAACTATTAGCAATATGAGCTACTGTCAAACATTACAAACACATATCAGAAAGAAGACATTTCACAATCTTCACAGACCACAAACCACTCACATATTCCCTCCAAACAACAGTGGACAAATATTCACCCTGAGAAATCAGACATATGGATTTTGTAGCTCAATTTTCAACCAGTATAAGACAGTATCTCAGATACTTTATCAAGAACTGCAGTAAATACTGTTAATATGGACAGGCCATCACAAATAGATTAAAAACAACTAGCCCAAGAACAATTTTACAGTTGACAAAAATGCCTATTCCTTTTAGCAGTTCTGACATCTGATGTGACACATCTATGGCAAAGCCCAGACCACTCATCCCAATGACAATATGAAGACATCTAGTCATTTCAACTGTAAAATGATGAGCCCAAGCTGCCAATCTAGTACTGCACTTAAATTCATAAAGTCTACGTACCAAAGAGGAAAGTTCATCTGAACAATTACCAGACCAGATGTAACAACAATATTAAATGCATGAAATTACTCAACTGAATAAAGAAATTATTTTTAACATATAGAATGAATGTAAAATAATTCAATGACGGACAACAATCAGAAAAAAAATAGAAAAGAATTTATATTACTGATTTTATTTTTATTTTAAAGAAAATTCCTATATGCTTGTGCACATAAATGTGTGTATATTTTTGTAGGCACAGATATAAAAATATTTTATATATAGTTTTACTGTAAATAATGTAATTATATTGATAATTATATAATTATTTATAAATTCATTATGCATTTTTGTAAGTAAACTATCTTGAACTTTTTAGGGTTACTTTTTTTGTTTAAGAAGTACAAAAATCGTTGATTTATGAAATTGAAAATCACAAAGGAGTGAAAAGACTTTTTGTTATGTTTGTTTTTGTTTTTTCCATGTGGTGATTTTGAACTTTAACAGTTTTTTAACTCCTTATCTTTTCATTCATTTTTTGTTGAACCCTTTATAGAAGTAACTTTTTTAATAAACTTCTTTCCCTTTCTTTAATTCAGCAATAAAAAGTCGATAATTGTTCATTTCCATTTTCATTGACGAGTTTTAAGCCAAATTAGCCAAGAAGCAAGAGGAATAAAGAAAATCGGAAGTTGGTCATCACTTTCTAGTTTATTTCAGAAAAACGATAAATCTCTCTCTCTCTCTCTCTCTTTCTCTCACTCACTCACACACAGAGGGTTAATTAACTGATACTTTTTAAAATGTTTTTCTCTGAGGAAGGGGTGTTTAATATGAAAAATACCATTTGTTTGTGTGTTCCTACCACCTCTAAATGGGAATGTGATTTGTAACACATGAAAATTTAATTTATTAAATTTAAAGCTGATCAAAACAGCTCCTAATGAAGGTATTTAAATTTAATTTAATTTAAAAAGAAAGAAAATCTGTGATATTGAAGTTGCAAAATAAAAAAATTTATGACCTAACAGCATCTTTGTCTCTACGGATGATCTCGTCATTATTTGCTCATTTGTTTAACTAAAATAATTTAAGTAAAACTCTTGTAAAGGTCCGACATTTTATCATTCATCGTTACCACACTACAATTTTCCAAATCTATGAATCTGTAGTGTACAGTTTATCAAAAGAACAAATAACATTCAAAAAGTCATTGATTCAGCAAACGAACATCTTACTCGTTATGGGAGGAGGGTTTTTTCTTTAACAAACTATGAAACAAAGTAAATTGCTTTGATGTTTCTTTAAAAATAGCTACAAAAAATCAAACCAATTCATTACAATAATTCTTTATTTCAAGAATTAAAAAAAACTCAAGCAAGTGGCATTTTTTACCAACTTACTTTTAGTTTTTTTATGACAATTTTTTCAGCCTATGACAGACAACTGTTCTGTTTGTAGGCGGAAAATCGAACAAGATCTGCCCAAATTTTATGATTAAAAAAATGTGTAAAAATCATTAAAAAAGACGATTAATTTAAAAAAAATATTTTTGCGAAATTTGATAATGTTTTTGTTTTGTTGATTGCCATAATCGACAAAAAACATTGTGTGAAGTTTTCTTTTTTTGTGAATCAACTTTTTCAAATAATAAATCATTTGACATTGACAACGAATGACGATCAACAACACATTTTTTGCGTTTTTTCCCAAATAAACTTTTTAAAACGTTTCGTTCAGAGTTTGATAAAATTTTATCAAATCTTGCATTAAAAATGACGAGTAATGCAAAAAAAATCATACAGGCAAAAAAATCCAAATTTCAAACGGGGGTTGAAAAATCCCTTTTTTTCTGCGTTTATTTTACTAAAAAAAACGTTAATCCTTCCATTCTGATTTCCATATGTTATCAATTTTTTTTTCTTTTTTACTGACAAGTGAACAAAACAATTAAGTTTTTCTTGTTTTATTTTTAATTGAGGTGAAAAAATTACATTTTTTTTTTAAATTTTTTTACCTCTCGCAATAATGGTTGACATCTGTTCTCCCTTTCTCTTTCAGTTTCTTTTACTTTCTTTAATAAATTTAAAAAGAAAAAAAAATGGAGTAAAAAAAGCTCCTCTAGTGACTCCAGTCCAGAATATTAAGTTTTCTAGTTATTCGATCTAGAATAATCGACGTAGAACGAATAATTAATATTGTATTGGAATTTTTAATTGATAAATTAATTTCTCTTTAGTACTTCCTCCTCTCCCTCTTTTCCCGCGAAAAATTGTAAACATGTGACAAGTATAAAAACCAAAACAAACCAACGCGGTCGGTAAGAAGAAAAGAACGTTGAACATTGTAAAAACTAAATCATTTTATTATCATTATCACCGTCTAACTAGGTTGAATAGAACATTAAGTTAACTTCGCCATAACATGCATTTTAAAGGTGATATTCTGCTATAATAACAAAACTTTTACTGATTTCATTACAATTTTAAAACAATTTTGAAAGTGAAACAAATCTCCATTTAAAAACAAAAAAAAAAAAAACAAATGAATTACGATCGATCAATAATTATATATATATATATTATATATATGGAGAGAAAGAGAGAGAGGAAACAAATTATATTATTCCTATATTCAACCAATTTGAAAAAAAAATCTTTACTAAAAAAACTCCAATATAAAATTTAAAATCTACAGCTTTTTGTTTGATTAAATGAAAGTTCAATTGGTTTGTTCCAAAAATACGGTGACTGAAAAACGTTTTAAAATAATTTCTTGCCGGTCTCAGCGGAGATTAACTTGCGTTATTTTATTTATTTATTTTTAATTCAAAGCTCCATTCTTGGTAGGTATTTTTTTAGATCTATTTTTACAAATAAAAACATAAGTAAAGGATTTAACAGAAATATTTGTTAAAAATTAAATATATATTGAATTCACGTAGGTAAATAACTTATTATGCTTTTGAATGTGTTAAATTTATAAAATAAAGAAACAACAACGGTATCAAAATTAAAAACGTACCCCATTAAATATACATCTGGGGGCCCCGCCTCTGTAAAATAAAACATAGTTTAGCTGCGAAAAATCAGTCATGTTATCAGAATTATGCAAACGGTTATTTTTGTAAGTGTTAGATTATTCGCCTGCATTGATTTAGCGGTTTCATGGGGTCAAAAATAATTGTTAAACATGTCAAATAATAAAATATCCGGGAGACGTTTAAAAACGAAAAAAAAAAAAAATTATTTTTCATTTCTAAATTACCTCCCCTTGGTTTTTTGTTTTTGTTTATATTCTAAAGGAAGGGAAAAAAGAAATTGACATTTCAACACGAACAACAAGAGATCTGCGGTTACAGCTCTTTTATTTAATCTTCAAAAATATATGTGGATGATGATATTGGTTGTGTTTTTAGATCTAAGACGTTCATCAGCGGATTCCGATCGTTGATAGGCCGAAGTCGAAATCCTGTGTTTCGGTGGAGGCTATAGATTAATTTTCATACGTAAGTAGCTTGTCCGGACACAGACACGGGCACCCCCTCCTCTTTTTCCCTCGACACACACAGCTGGCATTTCGACATATTTCTGCTGTCTGCTACAGAAATTAGCTCTCTGACGGCACAAAGGATATCCAAGACAGGTTTTTTTTCCGTAATTATCAGCATTTTTTCCAAAATGGTCTTTCTTTTTTCTTCTCTTCTTCATCCTACGATCCTCATCTTTTCCTATCACCATAAAAAAAATATTACAAATACTTGCAATGTATTGACATATATTCGTTGTTTAAGCAGTCTAGACACACTCCGCAGACATACGACACGTTTTTTATACCCTAATCTTATAATTTTGTTTTTTGCAATGGGGTAGAAATTTACAAAAAAGATGTTACTTGTTTTCATATCAAAAGATTTCTTCTTCTTTAGTCACATACACAGACATACATTTCTGAAGACTGCAATCACTTGATTTTGTGTCCACTTGTGACTGGGTAATCAAAGAAAAAAAAACCTTAATTTCTTGCTTTTATCGTTACATATTTAATTATTTCATCGCACATTTTGGACTACAGTCACTGATATAATTGTAAATTGTACATGGTATAAGTAACACAATTTTATACACTACAATCGCACTACAATAAGTTCATGTTACTACCCTTAATTTTGCTTATAATCATTTAAATAATCCTATCAACCAGACAGTTATCTTTTCACACTTCACGATAATGTAGGGACATTTTTGTATAGATTCTATTACAATTCCATTTACTTTCTTCTATTTCGTCTATTTGAATCATCATCTATTTTATACTTTTAATTATTGAACGTCACATATTTTATGCATAGTTTTAAATGATGCACAAAACAAGAAAATGATATGATTGAGACAGAAATAAGCATTTTATATATATATATATATATATATATGAGAGAGGTACAGACTTTTAACACATTATGTATACCTAACTGGTTGACTTTAAGTTACATAATATATACAGAGAAATACATCTTTTACACCAGATATATAAGTTAAACAAGTATCTTTATTGAACCTCTATCTGTTCTTCCTGATAATACAGAATGATCCCCTGTTTTACTTAATGCACAATAATACATACATATATGCATAAATATGAACATTAATATACAATATAAATCTTTGCTTATAGTTCATGCAATATTTCCTGCTTTTTTAAGTGTTACTCTTGTGATTTTTAGTATGTCTGTGTGCTTGTATTTAAATATTTATGTATCCATACAAATATAAATATATAAAGACACATACACATTATAAATGTATGAACACACAGACACACACATATATGTACTGCAAACAATGATCCCATTGTATTTTTTATAGGTATTATTTTTTGTAAACTCAGGTATCACTATCATAAATAGGTAGCTTATGCCAGTATTAGTTGATTTTTTTCTTTCCATTACCTTTTTACTCAACTACCTTTTCTCTGTGACTCTTTCTTAATCACTATACAGAAAATTACCAAGTAAATACTATGTGTGCATTCATATATATATATATATATATATATATATATATATATATATGGATATATGGATATTTGCATGTGTGTGTGCATGTAGAATACATATGATTGATTGTATGTACAACAGATTTTCCTCATGATTTTGTGTACATTTGTATGTTCATATAATTTACGCCTTTGGTTGTTCCTGCATTATGAATATATTCTTGATAATGTAAGTACATAGTGTCATAATAGTATACCTTGTTTTTTTAATTGTAATCTTCATAGAATTCATATTCATTTTTACTTCATGTTCTCAGATTTTATTTTTAATTGGATTAAATATCAAAATTATTTTCTTGATATTTTTACTTTACTTTTTATTGGTGCAATTAAAAATTGAGGTGAAATATTTGCTTGTTTTTTTTTTAATTTTAGGAACGTCATCTTTTCAATTATGCTTTATTTCAGTAAATTTCATATGAATGATTTCAAGAAATGTTAAATTTGTCAAGCCTGTAGTTTCAGTTACAAGATGAACATTTTTTTTTCATGTGCCTTGTGTTTTCCAGCTTTTTTTCTGGTGCAAACTACTGAATAGTTTTATTGTTCTTTTTGTAATTATGCTAGACTAAATTACAATCACTTGAATTATGAGTTCATTGCACTCAAATGAACCGTTCATATCATTCAATTTTATCAGATTTATTTTTAAAATTAATGATCTGTATAAAGAAGTATACAATGGTAATAAATAAAGAAGTTCTGTTGATTAAAATCAGTAATTTCAACAATACTATACAAATTTCTTTGATTTAGGTTTTTAGTTAAGACTGAATGAATGTAGTAATATATTATTTTGAGCCTTATCAAGCATGTATCCAACCAGTTTTAACTTATTTTAAAGTCTTAAACTTTTTACATAAAATTGTTAAAGTTTTAGTGTATATTGTCAGTAAAATGAATTGATATATATATAAAAAATACTTGTATGATAATTTTATTCAAAATGAACTTTACCATATTAGGGGAAGAATTTTTTTAAGAATATTTTTAATTCTAAACCAATGTGTTTTTCTTTAAGATACCTTTATTTTCTGCTAAGGAAATTATTTATTTTGTATAACTGTAGACAAAATGGTATTACTTTTGCTATTTCTCCAATTAAAGACATAAGTAACTCATTAGCCATGAAATTTTAATGTTCAAACTTCATAAGAAAGCATATCATTATAGATGAACAAAAATTATTGATATTATTTACTTTTGATAATGATTTCAAAAGCTTTTTTTTTATCTGGAATGTTTGTTTAAATTTTTTATGAGCACTGACCTGAAATATTTTAGAATTAGAGGTACATGAATAGCTTAAACCTTTCACCTTCATCATTCTGCATTATTCACAAGTATTACTTTCCCTTCCATTGCATTCTTTTTTAACTATAGTAGCCACATTGTTGATTTCAGTAAAGTTATTTTCTGTTGGCATAGCAGGATATGAAAACACAACTAAGAAATTTAAATACCCTATATTTTGGTGAATGGAGTCACCTGCATTGGCAGGACAAATGTTATGCTTGGCAAATGATGTTACCGACAGAACATTAAAAGTTATCCAGACAGACTATAAGTGAAATTGTGTTAATTATTACCACAGAGTTATTACAAATTTAGTTTAAAATTCATCAACTGTTCATTGATATTTACTGAAAATAACACAATAATGTTGATTTACAAACAAAAGAGCTTTTATTATGAGTAGCCTTCATGTGTAACTTTTTGGAACCAAATGAAAGTGTTGTATCTACTTGTATTAATTTCAGGAGAAATGCATCTAATAACTGTAGATCAGTGTCTTAGAAGATTAAAATATATGTATTAAAAAATAAAACCTTTTTGTATATCCATCTGGCAATTTATTACTATATGTTCAAAATTTAATGTTTCTAGAATCCATGATTGACACTTGATATCACAAACATGTAACACTTCTTTTTATCCATTCTGTATATTTGAAACTTTTAATTTTTCTTTTAAATTATTATTAAATATGATTTCTTAAAAAAATATAACAGTAGTTCTTATGCTTTTTATTTCTATATGCATATCCTTTGTGCTTCCTAACATATATCTAATATTAATTCTTAAAGTGATTTACATTGTCAAAAAGGGAAAAACATTACAAAATTCAAAACTAACAATTAGGTATTCATTTATTCAAACTTGAATTACAATTTTCCCATGTTGATAAAATTAATCAAGAGAATTTGAAAAATGAATCCTAAGACTGTATACTCATCCTAATTCTATCACCAACTTTCAACTGGTAATCTCTTGGGATCGTTTGGTGAAAGAAAATGACTTGATATTTGCTTGTCAGATACTGAATGAGTGAAAGTTTCATCATTCATGTAAAAAATCCACTTTTTTTTTTTCACTTTCTTCAGTTATTAAAGGTAACCACTTTAAATGTTGTGAACTTTCATCATGACATTATAATGAGTTAATTGGAATCAAATACAGATTATTTATAGATTGGAATCCGACAGAATGATAAGCTTTAACCCTTCGTTAGTCACATGGGGTGTTTTGTTACCTCAAAATTTTTAAAGTACTCATAATTCCTAGTTGGCAACTTGTTTCTTTAGCTCCCTCCTATTACTACTCTCCTGACTCAGTGAGAGTGTGTAACACAGTTGTCATGGGAGGCAGATGCCAGAGGATTATCCATTTTTGGAAATCCAAGGTGAATAACGCAGGGTTAATAAAAGGGAAACATGTTAGATTGATAAACATTTCTTGTTTGTTCTTTAACTTATTATTATAATGGGTAAGTAATTTAAATATTTTAAAAAATTGTCTCCCAGCTTGACCAACAATTACAAAGCAAATTTGATTCATTGGTAATTGTGGTATGTTAATTAAATAGTATATCTTGTGTGAGGTGGAAGTGAGACATGAAATAATACCAAATTTCCAATGTTTTTCAGTGATATAGTGAATGGGGTGCTGAAAATTAATCAACCTAAACCAGAATTAATTAATTATCTGAGGGACTCCTTGCCTTCTTTTAGCATGGCTGATGCTAAGAAAGTGACTCGTTGCACCTTCTCAGGCTCACGTTCTCTGCTAAAATGAAGTGGAAAGACTATACTGAATCCATTGCTAGGTCAGCTGCTAAGAAAGTTGGTTCACTATATCAGGCAAGAGAATTTTTCTTTCCAGAATCTATATTATATATCTATAAGTCTACTATTCATCCATGCTTAGAATACTGCTGCCACATATGGTCAGGTGCCCCTAATATTTACCTTGAGCTCCTTGATAAGATCCCAAGAAGAGTCTGCAATATTATTGATCCTGATCTAGCAGCTCAGCTCCAGTCACTTTCTCACTGCCATAAGGTTGCCTCTCTATGTCTTTTCTATAAATACTTTCATGGTAAGAAGCATTTCCCTAAAAAATCTGTTTGGTCATTTGGTCAGATTTTGGGAAGAGGGTCAGTACTTAGATGGGAAACTACCTAGGAATACTGGCTACTGTAAGCAACCTCATACAATCCAAAGTATATTTCAGCTTTAAATAAAACCCAGAAAAAGATGATAAGCCATAAAGACCAAATCAATTGAAATAATTTCTCATAACAGAGATATTTTGTGTATCATGAAGCTTTTAAATGGTACTTTGAAGTGGAAGACTCAAATTTTCTATTTGTTGTAGGGTTTATCTTCCAACAATGTCATTAAAATGAAGATTAAAATGTGGGTACATTTGAGTAGGTAGATAAGATATGGACATAAATCTATTTTAATACATAAAAAAGTTAATATGACTTTTCAAATATATCCATGACTTCCTTCACAGGGATTAGCTAGTATAAATATATTTAGTGTAAATATATAAAACAAAACTTTTACTGTTTATTCAACATAGAAAGACCACAGAACTTTTAAGAGTGACTGTATTTATATGAAAATCCAAAACTTAGTAATTAACATAATGAAATTTTGCAAACCATTGGTAATCCCAAAATTTTATAAATTAGTCATAGTCATTACTCCCACTTAGTACTATTTAACTACTTTTGAATTATGACAATTCATAGTTTTTGCATCTTGAAAATTGAAGATCATAGAGCGACAGAACTTTCACTGATAGAAATTAGAAAACTTCAGCATCTACAAAACATACCCAGTGGACTTCTGACATTTTAGGAGATGCAATTATTGGCAACAATACATTGAGAGTTAAAGTGTGGTGAAATAATTCTGTTTTAATATTTACAATTTATTTAAATTATTTTATTTTCTTTATTCCTTTTCAGATGTAACAAACCAGGAAATTGATTTTCCTGAGATACTTCTTCCTTTATACAGTCTCCAGTCAAACAGTTCCAATGTAAGTTACACGGAATCTTTCTTTATTATTATAGTTGGTACAATTCAACCTGCTTCCTAAAGTCTCCACTTTTAGTTTATTTACATTCAAGAAAATTTTATATTTTTTGAGATCACATATATTTAAGGAAATTCTTTTTGTTTTTTTCCGCATATTCATGTCTTTGTCTTAACAATTAGTAAAGACAATGGTTGGGTGTTTCAGCTTATCTTTATAAATAGGTAGATATAGCTAACTGCTAGTTTATTAGTAAGACAGTGACTGTTAGAGATTAGTCTTGTTTTTCTTTTTTTTTAATGCCAAATGTTGTGTAGTTTGAAATAGAAAAATCAAAACTATTAAATAGTGTAAAAATAATTTAGCATAAACCTGAAGAGAAATGTGAATTGAACAGCTATGAAGAGATAAGTTAAAAAAAAAAGTTCCTAAGTTATTCTAGGGTAGAAAGTAAGATATTTTGTTTGAAAAAAAAAAGTTTGTATGCTAAATTCATGATGCAATGAAGCCAAATTTTATGTTTTGATTAGGAATTTAGGAATCTCCAATCATCATCAAAAAATAGATAACTATAGTCTTTGATAATGAAAGCATTAAATTAAAAAAAAAAATCAGCTTTAAATAAATACAGATGTGAGTTTCTTATGCTCATACAGCACCACACATTAACCCTCTACCTTGAATGGCTCTTGGGCCTTGTATTGGGTGAATATTATTAAAAAAAAAAAGCTTGTTTTTATAGATTGACACTTATTTCTGGCTTTGTTCTAAAATGTCTTTCCTAATAAGATTTTTATAACTGCAATTGCAATTTGGATTTTTATGATTTATTATATATGAGTTGAAAACAAAAAGTTAGACATTTATGTTTAATTATCAGAATGGATCAAATTTGTTTCAGTGCAAAAACCAAAAATCTTGGATCTTTGTTAAAAATCACTGATAAATATATAAAGTATAATTATACAAATAATATATGTATAAACAAACTTTTCTGCACACATCCCCCCCACCAGTGCCAGTTTCATGCAGTTACTGTAGCCGAGGGGTATGTATGCAGAAAAGTTTGTTATATTGAATCTCAAATTTCTTTATTCTGTTTTACATGGAGTGCTTTCTCTTTAGTACACTAATATTTTCTTGCTCACTTATTAAATTTGTGTGTATGTGTAAGCTATTTAGGTAAATGCCTTTGGTAAAAGACATGAACCACTGTTATCTCCTCCCCAGCCAATTATCAGTAAATAGTAGGAGAGACTGAGCTTTTTAGCCTTGTTTGAAAACCAGTTTCAAGGACAGACAGCTCTAATTCCAAATTATCATGGAACCTCTGCCAACATATCGTGTGGAGAGTCTCTCAGTATCATTCTCCATATTTTAAGACCTTGGGTAAAATTCAAACAACACACTTTAAAAATTTGATAATGAAATATATAACTGAACTCTGTCAATGTTACTCATACTATATATAAAATTAATACAAATAAAAGGTTTGTCACTTAGCTGATTGATATTACCTTCAGCATCCTGACTCCAGAGTTTTGTAGATGGACCCTCTGGGAATCAGTCCATCAACTCGTCAAGGGGTATCAGCACTTGACTGCTTATACTTCTCAATATTTCTTTTTTATATACTCTTTTCATTGGTGCAAGTTTTTTTTTCATAGCGTATGTGTTCATGTGGGTATGCCCATCTGTGCATACATGTAGAATGTCATGGTTATTTGTCTTTTTGTTGTTTTTTTTTTCACTTTACACTCATTCCTGAACTTTCCATCTCTTTTTTTCTTTTCTTTCAATTGTAGCCATTTTGACATTTAGTTTTCTAGACATATACTGTTGTTAATTCTTGAGCATTCTAGTGTTTTCTTGAGTTAGGAAAATTGTAAATAATTAATTTTAATGCTTAAATAAAGTAAATATTTATATATGTCTTCACTTGTCCATTATTTCATTTTCTTATCTGATTTGGTGGTATCTTAAGTACTATTAGAATATTAATGGTTAAAGGTTAGGTTTATAATTACATTTTTATTTATTATTGTTTGAATTTGTATGCATATGTCTATATTCATACATTTACACACATACATACATACATACATACATACATTTATTTTGTCTTTGAAACTAACATAGCCTTTTTTGGAGGGGTCTTGTTAGGTTATCTCATTTATGCATTTATAAAAAAGACAAAGTCTTGTATGTTTTCCACTTAATAGATTTATTTACAATCAAGTAAAATGTCTGGATCTTGTCTTCTTATAGACACTTCATTGTTCTGGCACAATAATACAGATTTTTTTGGCCATTTCAAATGTTAAAGCAGCTGCATAGGACAGAGTTGTAGCAATATTTTCTCCTTGTAATTATTATTCTAATTATTATTTTAAACTAAGATCTTGAAGCATTGTAAAACAAGTCAATATTTAAATATATTAATGCTATTTATTGTACATGAACTCCTTAGTTTTAAAATGGAGACTTTACTCTATAAACTTTTCTGTGTCTGTGCTAACAGTCAATCTCTTATTGCTTTCATATAAAATGTAAAACATGAAAATGCCAAAGATTTTTATGAAAACCTAAAACATTTTTCAGTATAACAGATTTCAAATATTGTTTATGCAGTAAATAATTTCTGTTCTAAATTATTTACAGTATGCAATAAATTGTATTAACCTAATCTCTGCAAGTCTACTTCTAGAATAACTGTTTTATATTGCATTTTTATTGTAAATTATTTGCAGTTTTTTTCTGTCATTATTGACTTCCAATACATATTTTTTATCTGCAAATCATTTTTTAACAATTTTCTGTTATAAATCATTTATAAACAATTCTTAAATGTAATAATGTTTGGAAAAATAATAAAAGACCATCCTTTTGAAACACTGGCACCATTTTATTTTATTTATATTTTTAACTGTCATTCTCCAACCTCCTTTAGATATGGGTACATTGGATTTCAATTGATGTCACTGCCATAGCATTTCTGTAATTTCAGGATCCATCTGAAGACGTCCGTCAATAACCCTACCACCAGCACCATCACCACCAGCAATTACACACATCTTCCTACCAGTAATACAAGTCCCACACACCCACATCCCCATCAATATCCCAGCCACCTCCACACTCAACCCCATCAACAGACGCATCATCCGAACAACCAACAACATAGCCCTGTCAGTACGCCAAACACCCCGCTTCACAACTCTGCCTCCCGCGTGGCAACACCAAACCGTAATCCTGAACCCCCACCCGGGGTTATGTATTGTATGCAATCCCCAGATTTCCCGCTTGGACGACAGTTCCCTTGTGATTCATGTGAACTCATCTTTCCATTGTATGACCAACTTAAGCGCCATCGCCAAACAGCCCACCCATCAGCATCAGCTTCAAAGACCTTCACCTGTGACGTCTGCCACAAAATCTTCTCACAGAAAATGTCACTGATCAACCACCAGCGCATCCACACTGGGGCAAAGCCATTTGCATGTGACCTCTGCCCCAAGTCATTTTCGCAGGTCTCCAGCCTTCGCTGCCATAGCCGGACCCACACCGGGGAGAAGCCATTTCGGTGCAGTGTGTGCGACAGGCTGTTCAGCCAGAAGGGCAACTTGCAGGTACACATGCGCCGTCACACAGGCGACAAACCCTTTTCGTGTGAGGTATGCCACCGAGCATTTAGTCAGAAAGGCAACCTGCAGACTCACATGAAGCGGCACGTCGATGGCAAGCCACTCAGTTGTCATATCTGCGGCAAGGTTTATATCTACAAGTCACTGCTCAAGTGCCACGAGAAGACCCATCTTGTGGAGCAGATGGCTGCAGCAGCATCGGTACAAAACAGTAATGTTGGTGGTCAGGCTGATGGTTATGGCCACAGTAGCAGCAGCACCACCAACAATGATCCTAACAGCAGTATGAACAACAACAACAATGGTAAAGTCATTTCTGACAGCGACGTCATATACAAGCAACTATAATACCATGGTTGTTTTTTTGTTTGTTTTTGGTTTTTGTTCTTTCTTTGAGATCAGACATCATTATTTCTCATAAGTTCCTTTGAACTAGCATCATCATTAGTATTTGTGAATTTCTTTAAAAAAAAAAAGAAAAAAAAAAAAGAAAAAAAAAAGAAATTACCCTCATCCTTACTGTTGCTTTTTTTTTTTTTTTGCATACTGTTTAAAATGGAGCTTGCTAATTGTAAATCATCTTGTCTTTTCCTTTGATTGATTGATGGATTTGTTTTTTATGGCTTATCAACCCTTTGCAGGTTATTTAAAGCCTGAAAATATTTTTAGATTGTAAGAATTTTTGTTTTTAGATAATAATGGTTTTAGTAATACAAGTCTTACTAATTAACCCATAGCTGAGGGAAGGGAGAAGAGGTGGATTCATACGCTTCCCAAGGGTATTTGCATGTAGGCGAATATAATAAACCCAACTGGAATTGAAACTCGGCTCTCCAATTAACAATTTCAAGTCATTATCCATTATACCACTCATACATCCAAGTTTACAGCACCTGGTATTCCCAAACAGTCACTCATCTAGGTACTGGCCAGGCTTAACATTGCTTAACTTTGGTGATTGTATAGGAACCAGTGTTTCAATGTGATGTGACCGTAAGCCCTTTTCCTTTGTGTTTGTAAAATCAAGCCTATAAAAAGCTGAACAACATACTGTAATTGTGAGATGAGTTAAAATTTCTACCAATAGGTTTTTATATCTTTGTTGATTCTCCATTCACTAGATGTTCAAATGGAGTCGGGCCAATCTCTTAAAATCAACAATTCACCAATAATATTTTATTTGTACAATGAATCATTTTTGTTTTCTTAGGTTTTTTTTTTTTCCAGACCTTTTAGCAATTCTTACTAAAATCCCTTCATTATCTTGTCCAACTGTTTGGATCAAAGCATTGAATTTACAAATCATCTCCAGTCTATTTTTGTAGAAAAATATTTATAACAATAATTTTTTCTTTTTTAGATGAAACCCCATTGCTACTCATTAAAGAAGTCCCTTGCAAATCAACAACATCCTATTTAATAAGCTTCATAAGCCTATTCAGCCATTTTGATTCATTTTCCTTGTTCTTCTGAAAAAATGGTCTGAAATGAACTGCTGATCATTTTGCATCTAGTCTCTTTGAAATGACATTCACTTTATGAGTTTTCAATACCATCCATTATTCCTTGAACGTCATTTTCACTGGTAGCAACACTTAATGTATTGTTCTATTTATTCTCTTATTGAAGAAGTGTTTGTTCTTGAGTTAAATTTACACTAGGTTACAATCTATGAAAACATCTGTGCATACTGAAAATTTAATCTCTGTATTTTATATAAGAAAGCAAGATGACAACATGCAAAAGATCAAAAAGAACTGTACAAAGCTAGTAAAGATTGAAAGAAACCATTATTTCTGGGATCTTTTATTTCGATAAAGTTGATGTCAAAATTTATTATTTAAGAGTCGTACGTTTTAATTTTTGTAAAGACTTATCACAATATTTGGACTGGATTGATTCTCCCTTATCATCTTGTCAAAGTTTGTTACACTACCTGTTGATCTATATACTATAATGTTCAAATCCTTCATATTACAGAATTACAATTTTCTTACCTTATTGAAAGGAACTGGTATTTACTCCGTTTAAAATATTCCTGAATGTAAAGCCACTAGCAAAATAATCCTAGTACAAAGTTTAGAAAAAAGAAACTGACTTGAATTGATAGAAACTAATGGAAATATATATATATATATATATATATATATATATGTTAGTTGAAATCTAACAGATATGATTCCATTGAATTTCCACCAGGGTAAACTTTGTTAAAAAAAAAAAAATGTACTTTTTCTTTTGAATTAGAACAATAAATCTACTTAAAAACCAGAATTATTTGCAGTGAAGATTTTAAAATCAGAATCTCTTGAGTTGATTAGTAAGGCATTTCAACTAATTTGCTAAAGTCATTATAACAGTTTTACTAAGTGATGAACCAAATGCTTTTTATCATCGTATCTCCAGTGCATCTATTATCATCTTTTATATTGGACAGTCATATTTTATAATGGCAGTTTTTTTTTTTAGTAAACTAAAGATCCTCTCACCGTCAATGTTTAGAAGATATTTTGTCTCTATACAAATTGTGTGACACTTCTTGCCAAGTTTGGAGGAGAAATATGATTTTAAAAAGGGAGACCTTACAGTGCTCATTCTTTTATTGCAAGCATTGAGCTATTACTAAACATATTGTTAAGTGGGATGATAAAAATAAAATTGCTCATCTAAAAAGACATTTTCAACAATAATTGTATAAAGTTTAAACTATGTGCAGAAGTTTTCTATAGATTATAAAAGTAACCCAAAATTTTAACCATAATCTGATTTTATTTTTTTCATAGTTAAAGAAACAAACATGCTCCATTCTTCATATATTAGTGTGTACACAATGCATATATAAGTGTGTGTATCAGAAATGGATGGCAGTGCACTCACCTTGATGTGTAATCATTTTCATTTATGACTATAATTATCATGAGACAACCATATTTGATATAAATTAATGCATTTAGAATAAATATATCAATCATTCTTCTTCCAACTCATATATGAGGAAATGTCATATGATTTATGATCTGATCCTAAATGCATCAAGAAGTAAAGTTTTTAAAATATTTGAATTTTGGAGAAAATGCGGGTAATTGTGATGAATTAATCTACTACTCTTTGTTGTTGGTCTTTAGATGTCCATTTGCTAATCGAGAAGCAGCAAAGAATGGGAAATGACTACAAAACTTTGTTTTTACACACAAGATAAAATTTCCCATCATTTGTGTTTCATATTAGCAAACTTAATATGTGGATGTTTGAAGAAAATCTGGAATTGTTGATTAAGATGTTTGGCTAAAAAAAGAAAAAGGAACCACAAAGACAGAGTAGATTATTCTAACCAAAAAAAGACAAATCCTTGAAATTTCTAGATTTATAAGATTTCTTCAGGTGAAACTGTTGAGCATGATCGAAGTGTATCAACAGAAAGGAAGGAGGGTCAGTTTTTTTTTTTCTTTTACTGTAGATGTATAAAAAAAAAAATGTGAATGTTTTGTTACTTCTTCTCATGTCCAATTCTCCATCTCTTCAATCATTTCATCACTTTCTGCTACTATAATTGATTTTTATTCTCTTTACCCAGTCTCTCTCTTGACCTGTATCCATTTCTCATTATCATTAGACCAGATATATCATCAGCCCTTTTATTTTCTATAAATTGTCAAAAACACATGTTAAAAAGTCTTTCTTACCTGACCTCATATTACTGAAATACATTTTAAAAGACAACTTTCAGTATCATTAATTTTACACTATGAGAAAAACAGATACAAAGAGAAAAGAAAAGAAAATTTGGATAGACTCTCAGAAAATTCACAAGTAGAACGATTATAATCAAAAACTGTCAAATAGAAATTTGTCTCTTGGGAGATATTTTACATTACACGCTTTGTGATCAGTTGTCATTCCGTAGAAAAGTGGGCTAATTGTCTGCTTCAGATCATTTTTAAAATGGTTTTAACTTTATAAATGTTATAATTTCTTTATGTGGCTATTTTTGTACTTGTTTTCTACAATTTTGGAAAGTCTATTGAAAATGGAAAAAGGTTTTTTTTGGTTTTCTTTTTAAAGTATATATTTAAAATATGAAGTAAAAATGACTAACACCTTTTCTTTTCCTATGTACCCTTCATTCATATTTCTCTCTTTCACCTGATAAAAGATGGAATAATTACCAAATTGCCTGTGTATGTCTACATGCTGCTATATTTATAGACACATATTTATACACATACAAATATATTTCAATATGAATGCATATAGACACATACTCACCTATATATTTACAATCTTATACATATACACATCTAAAATGTATATCAGTTCTACAGACAAACATAACTTGTGTGAAAACATCTTGTGTGAATATTGTGCTGGATGATATATACCGATTAAAATTGTTACTATTTACCCTGTAGGTAGTAGAAACGGTAATCATTTTAAATAATTGGACCCATCCTTGTATTTACATCTCTTAAAATCAAAAAAATATGACCATCTTTGATGAGTTGGTTCAAATAAGAAAACCACTTGATCTATTGCATATGTATTTTTGAAAACCCATCAAGTAACAGTCCTCAGATCACAACTCATGACATAACAGCTGCTGAACAAATTTAAGGACTGTTGAAGTCATTGGAGAATTATTAACCAATCAGATTGTTTATATCACTATGAGTCTGCTCAGTGATCTCTCTGCATTACCAAATTTGAATTTTTCCAATTGACAGTATGTCTACCTCTTGCTTGTTTCTGAGATCTTTTGCTGAAATTTTCTAATTTAAAAGAAGGGAAAAAAAAAAACTTTTATTATATGCTGATCTTTTTTTTTTTATTGTTATTTATGTTTTTGGTTGTGACCTCGACTGGCAGAGGCCATGATCTTTTTATCCAATAAAAAAACAAAGCAAGGTATTGCTTGTTTAACCATATTTATAATAAAACCGAAAAGTAATGACAAAATGGAAAATGGCAACAATTTATGGAAATAGTTCACTGTAACCAGTATACATACTTTGTATATAATCAGTTTTCTTTATAAACCCACAAAAATAAAAATAAAAATATTAAAAAAAGTATATTGCTTGTATATAACATATACAAAAAGTGAGTGATATACATAATTTAGTGTGTTAAGTATTCTTGACTTTCATTGCCAACTATGAATAAAGCTTGTCTTTACTGCTGGATACCCTTCCTGTAACAAAAAAAACCCAAAAAAACCCAGAACATCACTGGTGGATATATTATTGAATTTTCCAAATGTTTCTCTTGGGATAAAACCAGCTATGACTGAAGTCTATTCTTTATGATAATGCTATGAATAGAGAAATCTTCACTTTTTGTCTATGTGAATTTTTATCAAATTATATTTATATCTTCATACATTGGCTTTAAAACTGATACAGCAAAAAGAAATTATTTTAAAGTTTTATACAAATTGCATAATCCCATGGGTCTATTGTGAACTGAAAGCACTGCTCCCACCTAATTAAAAATAATTTCATATTGCACTCATTTTCTCCTGCCATGAATTTATTTTCCATTGTGTTGGATTATAGACATTAATATTGTTGAATCCATTAAAAAGGTTGATAAGCCATAAAAAATTCAATCAATTGAATCCATTAAGAAAACATGAAACACAACAAAACTGTTTCTTTAAGATGCAAATCAACATTATTCCATGGCCATTTTGACCTTGGAGTAATTTTACCTCTTATTTTGATATCTACTAAGCTTAGCTTAGTATGGCTCAAGACAGTTAACTAGTTAGTTAACCCCTACTCCATGATGAAGCATTCTAATATAACTTCTTATTGAATTCAAATTCAGAACAGGCAAAATGAATCTTATTCGTCTCTCTTTTACATATGAAGCAGTTTATGGCTAACATCCTGTTTAGATTCTAATGTTCAAAAAGTTGATGGAAGTCCTTAAAAAACAAACACCTTGAAATTGTGAAATCTTGAATCAGTTTCTCACTCAATCCAAAAATGGTAAAATTTACAACTCATATTGAAAATTAACATAATTCAAGAATCCTTTTTTTTTTACAAGTTATTTTCCTAAAATCAGAACTGGTTCTCATGGGCTTCAACATGTATGACGTCAACATATCTATTCAAAAGGATCACCTCAGAATGAAACAAAACACTTTTGTCCTATGAGAAATTAATTAATTTTATGTTTTAAACCAGTTCCCATTTTAGTGGGAATAGCAGTTTGTTTCATTTCATAAAGACCCTAATTCTTCTAAAAATGAGTCAAGCCTGCATTTCAGGCTAGGCTCAAATGTTAGGGCAGTGAACAGGCAATAGCGTTGTTTGATCTACTATTCTAGATATTAAATTAGATTGGTTTGGAAAAACCTTAGTTTCAAATGAAGGTAAAATATTCTTTACGTGCAGCAAGTTATCTTATGATCTACAGCATTCTTTGGAGTATAAATAATTCTACATGTTGATTTTGGCTCCTAGGGTAGAGCAGAAAACTAATAACCAAGAGGTCTGAAATTTTGTACCTGCTACTGATAAAGACAAAGTTTTCTTTAAAGTAGGTTAGCAAAATTAAACCTAAGACCTTAATTAAACTAGATGAAATCCATAGTGTGTGTAGAGGGAATGTGTATACTTTTAAAATTTACCTAATCATTTTTAAGCTTACCTTTAGTTATTTATGATGTTTTTATTTTTATTTTATTCTTTCTTTTTCTCCAGTTGCATCAGTTCTAATGTATGAGTTACATGAGATTAACAGATATTATCTGATTGGCCAGTCAAGCCATGTGACTAGACTTTCAACAATTAATTAAAAATGGTTCAGAAATATAAAAAGTACAAAACTACAACAAGAAGTCTTTGTGGCAGTGAAATCCAAAACCAAATAATGAAAAAGGATATGATCCTTTCTGCAATGTGGTTTTATAATTTACAAGTGCTGCTTGTTGGAAAAAAATAAATAGCTATAGCAGAAAAAGCTGGGTAAAAAAGTGAAGACGTAAAACATTTACAAAAAAAAGGGAAGAAAAAGAAAGTTGTACAATGTATGTTTTAAGTATTATAAAAAAAATGCATTAGAGTGTGTGTGTGTATGTTAGTGTGCATATGAGATTTGAATTCTTCTTGAATGTGCAAAAACTTTTACAACTGTTTATGTTGTTAAGTAAAAAACAATATGAAAGATCAGGTTGTCTCAGCCACAAGTCAAGCATAGAATCCTGATTAATTCTCTCAATAATGATTTGTTTCTTTTCATTTCATGTTCTTAACATCCATTTGCTCCCCTTTCTCAGTTCCATTAAACATTTAATCTATCTTTGTATATTTCAATGACATTTGTATGCATTTGATTGATTCCTGAAGTGATCTGTCATTTAGAACCAAGATGTGAGAGCTTTTATGGCTCTGCCCTGAATAAAGCATGAAGCAGAGTCAAAGTGTGAGTGCTTGGATAGTTTTTTTTATTATGTTTTTCAAAAAGTCCTAGCTTCAACTGTCCATCAACCTTCCTTACATAATGTCCTTCTGCTGTGTGGAGTTTCTCACTAAATATTAAAATACAAACCAATTACAATTGGGAAACATCTCAAACTTGTGCTGAAATCTAAAATTTACAATTATATTGAAATAAAAAAAAAAATAAAAATAAAAACAGCAACAACAAAAGAAAAGTTCTCTTACTGCATTTTTCACACACTTTTATTTTTTAAGAAAAAAGAAATGAATGACCACCAAAGTGTTACTGAGAGACAAATGTTCTTTGAAATTTGGTTATAAAAGGTCAAATGAAATGGTCCACACCAGGGCTGCTAGATTGGATGACTTTTAAGAACCCAGCAATACAAAATTTTGAATTTTGCTAATTTTGGGGTTACCTGTCTTAAAATAAACTGGGCCAACTTGGGCAACTACTTTCAAGTAGAGGTCAATTCACTACTTGTAATACAATTTGGCAACACTGTTTGTATGTAGATCATCAACATTTGACTAACAAACAAATGAATAGTGACTGATGGGGTTAGTTTTGTTTTACAATCAAGTCATAAACAGATCCCTCATTTTTTACCATTGTATATTCCATACATTTCTTTAATCTAGAAAATATTTTTATAATCAGGGTTGTCAAGGTAACATTGGACTTCTGAATATCCAATTCCACTAAAATTTGAATTTCTCTGCTTGCAACTTTTGGGGATGCTTTTGAAATAGCTAACTTAAGCTACAAAAAAAAAAAAGGTCAATTAAAAGTTGAATAGTAGTTAGCTTTCAGATATAGCTCAATCTGGCACCGTTGGTCTATAAAAGTTAAAATGATTTAATTTTGCAATTAGTTTCCATTTTGACTTTTGTCTTGTTTATTCATAGCATTCAACTATTAGTAGAAAAATATGATTACACATCTAATTATTCATTTAGAAAAAAAGTAAATATTTTATATGGTGCTAAAAAAGAAAAAATATACATAATAATTGTATTTGCCTACAGTTCAACAAGTTCTGTTTATGGACAATCTTCCTTTCCTTGAATTCACAGAAAACAGTCTCAAGTCTTACCAGCTGTCCATTTTTGCTTTGATTTCTTGAAAGTCTATATATGACATAAAATTAAATTTTTCATTTAATTTCAAATATTTTTGGATAAATTTTCCCCTCCTCATTGGAAGACTTAAAAATGATCTTCATATACTTAATTGAATTCATAAAATGAAATTAGAAAAGATGATTTTTCTAAGAACTATTCTTCTTCACTGTTACCTTTGTATATTTTCTTCTGTCCAGTCTTTAGTTGCCATGTTACATGAAGATGTAATAACATAAAAAGCATCCTCCAAGAAAAAAGATCCTAAAAATGCTTTTAACTTAGAATATTGAGAGGTAATTTACTGGATGATGATGATGAAAATAATAATAATAATAGTAATAAGCCTGGCACAATTCTGAATTTTGTATCTTATGATCAGCTTCTTAAATCTCTTATTGAATGTGGTGGTCATACATTTCTTTTTTTTTTCTTCATTTATTTGTATTTATGTTTGTTTATCTTTTAATTTAAAAACATTGTTTTTTTTTCTACTTCAATTCTTAGGCATTAAAAAAGACAACTTGTTGTAGGTATCAGTGCAACGTGTGGCTATCCTTTGATGCAGTTTTTAAAAGCTTCTGATTAAAAGATAACTGAATTGACACAAGAGGTTTTCTTTTTTATGGATGAATAGATTTTGGTACAAGTGTTTTTTACCTCCTCTTTTAAAGACATTCAATGAGAGTTGCTCTGAAGAAAAGTAATACCTCTGATTTTATTGAAGTATGGCTGTAAAGGTTGAACCATCCCACCTTATCTTGACAAAGCAGCTAAATTGCAATCTGGAAAAATCCCATCTGACATGAAAGTACATATTCTGCTGCAGTTTTTATTTTGTGAATTGAAGTTTTGGGCATAGAAAATTACAACCATTGATTGAGATTCATTGGTGTTTGCTGAATGCTTACAGAGAATAGACAGTGAATATGAGTACAATTAGGCTGTGGGTAATGTGCTTCAGCAGAAATATGTTTGACAAGCTATGTTTACAAGGATGGTATGCAAGCTCACTCTTGTATAACACTGGTGAAAATGATTAGCCAATGGTGGTGACTATATGGAGAAATAGTGTTTTGTAGCAGAAAACTCACTCTATCCAGTGGTATCATCATGCTCCCTGTTATTTGTTGCAGTCAGTTTCTATGAAAATAAATAGGGGTCATTACATTCAGAGCATCCTTCATTTTATAATTACTACAAAGATATTTATAATATTATTACAGGACATATTGTAATTAAAACCTATTGATATTATTCTGACTGGCTTAGCTTTTATAATTATCTCTCTCATATATATATATATATATATATATATATATATATATATATTTATAAAATACACCACATATATATTTATTTTTTTTTGTGTGTGTAACTATTGAGGGGTAGTGTGCAAAATAACTATGGTGCCGCGCAAACTTGGTCCTGTTGACACATACTAATATTGCTATTGAAGAGGATTCGTATAATAATATGCCACATATATCTTCAAGAATGCTTTGTTCATTTTTAGAAATTCATTTTAAACTTTAAAAATTATAGTTAAAAAAAGGGGGGGGACAAGTTCTGTAATAATTCATTAGTCATCAAAACAGTTTTTTTTTAATTCACACTACATCCTTCATTTATATTATTTATGATAGCAATTAAAAGCTTATACAATTAAATAATTAGATAGTTTTAATGCAGTTTTTATGCTACAATTTGAAGCATATCTTGTGGAATTTGGTAATATCTTGAGAAAAAAATGAGATGTTGCTCTTAGTAGGACGAGAAATAAGCAGACTCTGAAATTAAAAATTGAATTTACAGACTGTCAAGGATTACTCAGACCTTCCAAAGTTTACACAAAAAATATTGTGCTCTGGGAACTTTTGCAGTAAAGATAATTTTGGTTGTAAATATCTAACATATATGAGGATAATATACGGATATCTTTCCTTAGGTGTTTATAAATTGTACACTGTTCAATTATCAATAAACTATTTTAAATGACAAAATTGTACTTGAATGAAATGAAAATTACTTACAATATAATACATATTATAATACATTCATTCTTGCTGTCAATTTTGATGGCACAAGTACACTAGTTTTCTAAATAAACCAGTTGTAGATGTCATTATGCATGATCAGGGTTTGCCATTTCTGATTTACATATATTTTTTTAAAGTGGCTCTCAATGTCTTCAAATGGAAGAATAGCAGTTTTCTGGATATTTTAATGATTTGGCCATTCTCTGAGAGTGTGGAAAATTGCATCACTAAGGCTACCTCCAATATAACTAAAACCTTTGGTACCAAAATGTTCTCAGTCTTCCCTCTTCACCACAAAACTAAGTTGAAGAACATACCTATTCTTTTTTTCATTTCTTCCCATAAGAATTCAAAAGAATAATTTCTTATTTTTCATATTATTATTAATATGTATAAGTGATCAACTGAATCTAAATGCTGCACAAATGAGAATTGCAATACTTGAGCAGAAAAGGGTAAATGTGAGTAAGTGTTATTTATAAAAAGTTTTTAAGTAAGCTTCTAATCAATATCTTTGAAATTAAGACCATATCAAAATGAAAACAAAAAAATGAAAATTAATGTAAGCAAAATGATAAAAGATGATCCACAACTTAAAAGGTTTAAGCTTAGAACCTACATTTTAGTACATAAAAAAATATATATGTACAGGGTGCGATAAGTAAATTGTCATCTAAATTAAGCAAGAATGAAAATAACACTGACATCTCATTTTAACAGATATATTTACCAAAATTACTCAAAAATATCTTGAAACACTAAAAAGTAAATTTGTTCAATTGGCTTCAACCACTGCCTCCAAACAACAATGCTATAATCCTTGCCTTCAGTTCATCTTTGATGTTACAAGGAGTTTTGTTGGTCTCTCACTCAGCTGCACCCCACTCATAATAATCAAGGAAGTTGTAGTCTGGGGAGTTAGGTGGCCAGATGTAAGGGGTGATGGTGTCGCAGAAATTGTCTGATTGCCATGACTGGGTTCTCCTGCTTGTGTGGCATAGTGTAGGGTCCTGTTGTCAGACATAGAGTCTTCCAGCAACCACCCTCTTGACCCAGGGCAGCACTACTTCCTCAAGGCACTTGATGTAGGCCTCTGTATTGAGTCTGAGAACCCCATGAACAACTTTGGGAGTTCTTTTCTTATCAGAACTATCAGAGTGAGTTTTCCGAGCTGCTGTACCTTCATAATCATCCTTAGACTCATCTAACTCTTTCTAAATCCTCTGCACTGTCCTCAGATTGACACCCAAACACTCTAAAATGTTTATATTGGAGATTCTGGTGCAAATGCCAAGCAGTACAGTATGCTGTTTCCAAATTTCTGGCAGAGTGAATTGCATCATGGTGCTCTTTTTCTCACAGACGGTGCCCAAATGGCCTTACTATACTGTGCAGTTGACAAAAATAAAAAATGAATGCACAGAATTAAAAATATAAGATAGCGACAATTTACCCATCGCACCATGTATATCGCATACATATTCAAACAGGGGATTATATTGAACTATATTCCAAATGGATATAACCAAAGAGCAGAGATTTGAGGTTTCATCTCAGATGTTGAATCTCATTACTGGCTTTATGAAATGATATTTGGGAAATGAGGAACTTAAATTTGGTCACAGCAAATTTTCCTTTTCAAGTTTGTTGATTTTACAAATACAAAACTAACATTCTAAATTGATTTTTTTTTTTCTCTTGTTTAGACTGTACACTTATTATAAAGTGTAAAATAGAAATTTTTCTTTAGAATCAGCATACAGTTTGAATTATGCTTTTAAAGAAAAAGTGATGGAAACATATCCAAATCTAGTCAGAATAATTTAATATGATGACTTATATTACATTGTAATGTCATACATTAGATTTATATTTAGAGCTAGTTTACTCAGAAATTCAACAAAAAAAAAAAGAAAAAAAAAGACGGCAATATTTAACTAACTTTTTTACAAAATATCAAAAATTTCTCTTTATGCTGAAAAAAAAAATAAATAAATAAATAAAACTGATACCTGGAGTCACCAGAGCAATGAGGTTAACTCAAGTAATCTTTCTTGCACTAGTGACATTAAGAAGTTATAGACAAAAAAAAAAACAAAACATAGTTACAATTGGTTTATTATATAGTAAAATATTTAATAGGGACACTGAAATTAAAACCGTGTTTTGAAACTCAATGGCCTTGGAATTAATGCATATCGACCTTACAATTATTCTAAGTTTTAACAAAAATGAAAGATTGATTTTACCAAAAACAAAAGATATTCAAAATAATATTTTATTCCCTTTTTACTGTCAAACTGCAGTCGTCACTAATAATCCATTATGGCCAACATTAAAAAGAAAAGAATAAAAAAAAGATTTTGTTTTCAACTTTCCTTAATTTTTATTTTAGATAAAGTGGTCAGAAATGTCATTCAGGTGTGAAACCCTATCAACAGGTGTGATCAGTGCATCTTTGAGCTTATACAATCCACATTTCACTTCTTCCTCACAAAAGGAAAAACTGATGTCTCCTTTTGCTTTCATTGTCATTATGCTGTTAAGAATTTTTTTTATTTTTATTTTTTTCAAGAGATACAAGGTAAAATAAAAGAAAGAAAAAGCAACGTAAAAAGTGATTATTGATTATTTCATTGATGTACATATGAGTAGCATAGAAACAACAAGAAGAGAATAAGTAGCAATGAAATTAGACTCAAAACTACAGCAAGACCAATAAGAAAAAAAAAACAAAACATGGCTTATTGATTTGTCTGGTAGTAGTTATGAGTTCAAATCACATTGTTCTTATTATTTTATTGTTGCTGTATGTGTTCGATGAAACGTCACTGACAAAACAAATTGTAGTAAAGCTATTTCTATTTCAGTCAGATTTTTATATTGTTCTTGCAGGCTTGCAGTTTCTATTTTGGCAACAGATGCTACCTTTTATTTTTTATAATATACCTTTTACACCTTATTTTTCAATTTTTCTTTTTTACAACACAGACCTTTTAGAAAAAAAAAAACAAAAAAACAAATAATCAGAAAAACCTAGATTAAAATTATTAACCTTTAGCACTCTGTATGTAGGTGACTATAATGTTTGTACAGCCACTTCATATAACGCTGACCATCAGGCAGGTTGAATTTTGAGCTAGTGTTGTCATATCCTACAATGACAACAGGAAAATGACTAACTGAAAATCAAAGATGATACTACTTCAGTTGTCTGGCCACTTATACCAATGATATGAATACTTATGAATATTGCAAAGTGATAGAGGTTAAAAATCTTTCTTGAAAAAACTTTTTAAAAAATGCCAGTTTCTGAACCCAACAAATTTTAAAACAGTGTAATTAATAATAATGTAATTAGACTTGTTTTATAAATCCTTGTGAAAATGTTTTTCCCACCTTTTGCTCTCTCCAGTTGATTGGTAATTGCATACACACACACGTACATATGAAGAACTGAAAAGTTCTTGGCCTGACTAGTCATTTGGTCAGATTCTGGAAATTGGATCAGGTTAAGAACTTTTCAGCATCTCTTCAGAAGCAACTTACACTTCTAACTTTTAAAAACAAAAATTCAAAATAGACAATTTTTTATGGTCTTAAGACCATCTGATATGCAAATATATAAGGATTGCTGCAAAAGTAAAGCCTCCTATTTTTATTTCCACAGAAGCTACGATACAGTGAACACAACTCTATTCAATAGAGCAAGTTTTCATCAACAAAATACTATGCCTCCACACAGTCACCACCATTTTCGAGGCTCTCTTCATTTCTGGGTTTAACAGCTACACAGGGTAGAGCTACCTGGAACAGGGTTTGTTATACACATCACTGTCACCACTGCCAAAATATTACCCATTGCTTAACTGTGCTGACATCCATTGTTTGGTCTCTCTAAATGTTTAGCAAGAATTGATGACTGTCAATTTCTTGAATTCAATGATACACCTGTTTTGTTCCACTTTCATGCCAGATGCCATTTTGCCAGACTGCTATCTGTAACAAGGCAAAAAAAATAATCATGGGTTTTTGGCAAAATCTGGGATACCACCAACATCAGTCTTTGATATTCTGGGCTATTATAGGAGGTCTTACTTTTGTAGCAACTCTTGTACTTCTGGTTTAGAACAATGACAGAAATTTGCTAATTGTAAAGACTTCCATTTGAAATTTTTTTTTCTTGTGTGTAATAATCATTTTTGAATTAGCTTTCTAAAAAAAATAAATAAACCTACTGATAACTTGTGTATCAATCATGTTGATGTTACAGTATCATGATTTTTCTAATGTATTTTTAATTTTTATCAAATTTTTTTTTTTTTTGAAGGTGTATCAGAAGTTTCAAAAATGAAAAAGACAAAAGATAACTTCTTAGCAGGATATTTACTATTTGCTTAGTACTTTAGTACTTACCCAATTTCATTATTAAAACCAAAAAGATGCTGCATCATTATCTTAGTTTATGGAAACATGTAGCATGCAAGTCTGTTGTTAATATGTACATTGTATTTTTAGATACATTGATGTTTATTCTCTAGAATTATTGAATTAATTTTAATTTAGTTTTGCACATTATCAACACATCACACACCAAAAAGTTTTCTCAAGTATTAGAGAGGAAAAATTTAAAACTTAAAACACAGATCTCAAGAAATGTCATTTCTACCTTGATTTTTTTTCTTTGTTTTAGTTGTGACATTTTACTTTTGTAGGGGTTTTTGAAGTGATGCCTGGAACTATTTCAAAATCTTTATGCAATCCATAAGCAACATTGGATTAAGATCACCTCAGAGTAAAAGGATACAAAACACAAAGATTATCCATTGCTCTTCACAATCCATTTAAAAGAAAGAAAAAAAAAGCAAGGTAGTAAACTATTTAGTTTGTAAATTTATTTTAAAGTATTTTCACAAACTATCTTCAATCTTTATGAGGTGAAAAGTTTGGTTCCTTTAGATGAAAGGAATTGTTCTTGATGTTTTGGCTGATAAAATTCATTATTTGCTTCTACATGTACATGGAATTGACCATTCCTGAAATTCTTAATATCAAAGAAATATCAACTTCAAAATAAACTTCAGCTGTGTGAGTGTGCAATTTCTTTTGAACAGGAATATAGGTTTATCCCTTGTTTCCAGTTTAGGATTGGGTTCCGAGTTCCTTCTAAGGTTTACTTCAACTCTATACTTCTGATGTGTCTGCCTAAACACTGAAATTTTATTTACTACTCCCACCCCTCCAAAAGAGTAGATAGGTGAACCTTTCACATTCCACTTTGGTCTTTTGAACAGGAGTAGAGGTTTATCCCTTGTTTCCTGATTGGGATTTAGGTTCCTTCTAAAATCTTCTCCTTCATTCCCACTAGCCTCTTGCATCTTAGTGGCATTATCACCTTGCTTGCAATAAAGTGATTAAAAAAATAAAAGGATAACAAGAAGTGTTATACACTTGCAAGTTTGACTCAAGTGTTAGAGGAGAGAAATAATGTGTAAGAAATTATGAGAATGCATTCCAAACATTGGACGTTTAGGTTTATTAACCCCTTTAACTGTGGATAGTTGGAATTTCCATCATTTCATTTCTGTGGTTTGACTGCAAAAAGATGAAAATTTCTGCTGCAACTGATGTGTTAATCAAAAAAAAAAAAAACAAAGAATAGGGTGCAGATTTTACATTAGAGTGCTTAATCTTGGACATCATTCTAGTACTTGTAAAATCAGATACCTCACTAATATAAATAACTAAATTTGCAGGCTAAATTCCATGAGAGAGCATTGGAATGGAGATTAGATCAAGGTTAATGAGATTCTGCATTTCATATCAACTTAGAGGAATGATTTAAAATGAAATAAAAGCACTTTTAATTAGCAGGCAGTTCTTGAAAACTTAGATATTCAAACAGTTTGACCAACAATTGAAATTCTTATATTAATTTCAATTGTTGGTTAAAATTTTGGATATAGAAAATTTTAAGAACTGATTGCTAATTAAAATGCTTTTATTTCATTTTTGTCATTAATTTTCGGATTTTAAAATTAGTTCATGTATCGCATCAAAGTGAACAAGAATTACAACTTAATGGACAAAAATCAAGCCCTTGTTATCTAGATGAGGGGATCATGAAAAGTTCTTAGACTTCCTAAACTCTAACCATGCATAAAATACATTTTCTTTAAAATCCCTTTCTGGTTGGACTGAGGACTTTTTGGCACTCCTTCATAATCCTATGTTTTGATTGCTGGACTGAAATTCTGATATGTACATTGTGTATTTTAACATTTAGCATCATTTATAAATATTACTTCTCCTTTTACTGTATATGGAATTTCATCAAAATATAGTGTTTTATATATTAGTTCTATATATTTGAAATTGCAGTAGCCTGGCTCTCAACTTCAGTCAATATTGTTTTAGCTGTTGTCATAGAAGGATATGACTACACAACCAAGAAATCAAAACTTAACTTGCATTGGCAGGACTAATATTTTACTTGTTGAAAATAGTTGCCTACAGAGTGTCAAAGGTTAATAACACTTGACTGAAATGGCACTGAAAATAGTGGACTTATTGAGATTATCTTTTGTTCTAACCACTTAGCCACATTTAAACATTTCTTTCTTTTGATCATAATTCAGATAAAATGGAATCCAATTGTTAAGAACTGAAATAAAAAAAATAAAGAGAGGAGATCATTGTCTTGGATTTCTTAAATTGTTTACTATCACACCAAAAACCAGAAACTAAGTTTTAATTTGGCTTTATCAATCAGTCATTTCTTATTCTATCAGAGACTATATATATATATATATATATATATATATATATATATATATATATATATATATATATATATATATATATATATATATATATATATATATATATATATATATATATATATATATATATGGTACCCAGACTTTTTGAATTTAAGTGCAGTACTAGACTGGCATTGAGAACTCAATAGGTGTAGCCATAAATCCTATGCTAACAATTTTTTCTCTCACTTCTTGCATGTGGAATTCACTTCCAGCTCTATGCTTTCCAACCAACTTTAATCTGCAAAACTTTAAATGAAATGTCAATTGCTATCTACTGTCCTTCTGATTACTCTTTTCTCTTCCTTCCCATTAGTAATATTTCTGTTTATAACTCTTCCATAACCAGTAACCCCTTGTGTGTTAGTGGCTTTACTGCCTTGCTTGGAGTGATACTGATTAAAATATATAACAAAAAAGAATCTATGAAAGAAATGAGCATAAAAACAGGTTTCGTTCTTGGATGGGTGGGGGCTGGAAAAAAAAAAAATTGAAGACAGCCAAAAGCAACAACTCACTTGAAAAGAAAACTGAAGCAATAAAAACAATACCAATTTGCTGGTTGTCATTTGAGCAAAACTGTGAAGCTTATAAAGTTATGTATTTTGAAACTTCTTTTTAAAGATGTGTTTACTGACTAATCAAACATCTACAGCTTTCTCAGAGCAAATGCTGCCAAGACAATTTTTATGTTAATTAGCCAAATGCCATCATCTATGGCAAGAGTAAATTATTGCAAAGAGAGTCACTTACATATTCAATGAAGTTGTCAAAAAAGAAGTCAGAGTCCACAAATTCTTTCTTGCATATTTTCAAACTTACACTAAAATTAGTCTCTTATTTTTTAAATGAGAAAATTAACCTTACAACTGTGGAGCATTAAAAATCAGCTTATATATGTTGATTTTCTAAGCATATCTGAAAGTATGAAGCACACAGTGAGTATCAAACTTACTATTCGGTCATAATTAATCTTGCAAGACAATATTGCTAACCATTACACCATGTCGAGGATGATTTTTATAAGTGTAGCTTAGATGTGGCACAAGGCCAAAAGTATGGAACATCCAGTGAAGATTGAACTCATTATTCAGTCATAATTGATCTTGTGAGACAAATATGCTAACCATTTCATTATGTTGAAATGTCAAAATCAGCTTATATATGTCTATACGGATGACAAGCATTTATAAACAATTTTTTTCTAAAGAAAAAAAAGTTACAAGTATGGTTAAGAATGTGAATTTATTAATTTCATAAAACTAAGTTTCCCTTCAACAATTAAAGATTTTAAATCAACTTTCGTAAAGAAAGTTTCAGATAGTCTATTGAATATTTTTAATATAAACCTTACCGCCTACCCAATAACTGTTAGGATAACACAATAGACTGGAAATACCAGACTATGTTCCCCATCATGAACTGTTGACCAGCATATAAAAAAAACAGTCAATACACACAGCCTAAAGATTGTGTTCAAGCATGAAACAGACTTGCTATTTGGTGTTGCCCTCAGTGTCCACTTTTATATTTAAATTCACTATCTCTGATATTGAGCACTTTTATTCATAAATATACCTTAAAGCTACATATATATATATATATAAATAAAAAATACTGTTATTATTAATTATTTATTTTATGTGTATGTTTCTTCTTCTCTTTTGTTTCTTTGAAATATATTTTTAAAGTAGTTTTAATTTAATAACATTTTTTAACACAAAGGTTTTGTTGATTGGGTCAACCCTGGGTGGATGAAACAATGAATGGTGATGTCCTGCTGTATATGGATTTATATTTTGTGTTACCAGTGAGGAAAGAAAATGTATATTTATTATTGTCTGTGTTTGTGTGCATATTGTATTGGGGGTGGGGTGACTTGGAACATGATTGTTTCAGAATTAGAAGTTGCTGATCTGCAAAATGTTTGTAGTTTCATAACTAACAAGAAATATAGAAAAATGGCACAACTTGAGAGGATTTCACTTTTCATCAGATGACAATATATTTTAATAAATGAGATTTTATACAGCAAGTGGTTTCAATTAGATAATGTAACATTTACAATTATGTGTCATTTCAATTGATCAACTGGCATGTTGATAGATTTCCAGAATGGGGTATATTTTGCATGTAGTCTCAGTGGATTAAATCAAGTAGGTATGCAGAGGGATATCACCTAGCAACAGAGAGAATCAATTTTTAGTTGTCATGAGTGAATTCCCAGGTTTTAAAATTTATCTAATCATTTGAGTATCAAGTTTTTATTTGGTCAAAATGATCCTTGTTTTAGTATCCCAGGTCAACATATATCTTTAGTTCAAGGTGATTATTTTACAAAAGAAAACATCTTTCCTGGAAGATCTCTTTACAAAATGTGACAAATACTTGAAATTTGGCGCTAATAATTACCAGAATAAGTTTGCTGTCTGCAATGCACTTGTAATTTCACATATATAAATCAGCAACAGATATACTAGTTGCAGCATAAAAAAAATATCATTTATTAAGGTTAAAAAGATAGATGAGGTCCAGTCTCCAACAAGGTGTTAAAAAAAAAAAAAAAAGAAAAAGAAAAAAAAATCAGGAAATCTACAATGGCAATCCTTAAGTCCAAACCTACGATGATTCATGGTTATGACGCAATCGCCATTAATCTTGTTTCAACTTATGCCATTTACCTCGTACATAAAAGGTGGCAAGGATGAGTTCCTGTTTGTACACTACATTGGATTGTTGTGCATTCATGCTCTTTCGTTTGTGTTGTGTTTGCAAAAAGTTAATGCCCCCAAGCATAGTGTAACCTCTTCCGATGGCGGTGCTTTGAATAATAGGAAAGCCATCAACATGGAAGTGAAATTAGACATTGTTAAATGCTCCAAAAAGAGAGTAACATTGATAAACTTTGGTTAATTGCTTGACTTAAGGTGTTTTACTGTCTCTTAAAACATGTACATATATGTATACATATCAAGTTTCCCTGTAAGAGATAAGGACATTTTCTTGTTAAACTAAAATTGGTGAATTCCTGATGAAAAAGAAAAACTTACATTTGTTTTTCTTTGTTCCCCAAATTTGCTGCTGCTTCTGAGTATTGCAAGAGAGACAAGATCTTATGCTTCGTCATCTCATCTACTGAAAGCCAATGACACCACTGGCAATAGATATACAAGCAGCTTAAAACAATTTCATTTGATTATATTTATTATACTTATGTCTTCCATGTGTATCTACAGACAATCAGCATTAATGGGCAGATATTTCCCCACTTTTATCCTTTAAAATGAAGTCTGAATGTCAAATTCCTCTTTAGAGAGAAAAAAAAAAAAAAAAAAAAAAAAAAAGAGAGAAAAACAAAAAACAAAATCATGAAGAAGAGTTAATGTCAAAAAGAACAAAATCAGAGTTTGTGAATGCTTATATTTTTACAAAGGGCATCAACATCTACAGAGGTACGCTGAGTCCACCATAGAATCACTCAGTTTATAAACAGTTTTTAATTTAACTTACAAAAAATGATGATGATGATGATAATTAAAATGGAACATCAAAAGAACACATTGGCTTAATGTGTGAAATGGAACATGTAAAGAACCAACAAAGATTTCAACTTTTTTAAAGTTTTAGAAAGATTCAAAAAGAGAAAGTAACAATATGGCAATGAATATGTGTAGAGTGTTAATGGAGTTTTGTGAGAAGTCCTTTCTTTTTCGGTCAGGTGCCATGTGTACAGGTGTAAGGCGCAGAGAAGATTTGTAAACAAAGATATACAGAAAAGGTTTAATAATTTTGTTCTTACCTGATTTTATATTCTCAATAAATATCATAAAAGAAATAAACAACAATAATCATATTATCCAAGTCATAGAAAGTAAATGCAAAAGAGAACACACACACACATCTTAATAATGGTGGAAAACAAGAATGAAAACTGCCTATTATTTAACCTTCTTAACAGAAAAACTGACAATTTGATCCTGTTACATATTTTCTATCACGAGTGTGGAATGTGATGGTGGTGGCAGGCAGTTTAAAAAAAATGTATAACAGAAAAATGAGTTTTTTTTTTTTTGTTTTTTTTTGCATACATTTCATACAACCTCCTCTACGGTATCTTTTTTGTATATCCATAAGTTTGGTGTTGTTAGAAAGCAGAATGAATGATCTTTCCAGTAATATAATCTGTTTTAAATTATAGCCAATGGTTTGGGAAATATGACACTATACATTTCATTGAAATAAAAAAAAAAAAATGATTCAAATATACAATAAACAATAAAGGTAATTAAAAAAAAAAAAAAAAAAAAATCAACAAATGGTTTGCAGGTGACTTGAAGAAGAAAAAAAAAAAAAAAAAAAAAATCACTTTCATTTGGATATTTTCTGAAGATAAAATTACCCACAATTTATTTCTGCATTGAATATTGATTACCTATACACAGGTAAATTTTAATGATGATATTTTTGGTATAACAGGAAAGTTATAACAGTGAATCATAATAAAAAAAAAAATGTAGGAAAAAAAGTGATTTTATTGCATATAGTGATTGTTTCAGCCATATTGTAAGGCCTTCTTTTAAAAAAAAAATACATTTTTTGAATTCTTTTTTAAATCTCTGAAAGATTTTATTAAAAAAACTTTTTAAAACTGATGCATTGGATTTTAAAGTGTTTCTTTCTTCATATGGCACTTAAAATAAAGCTTACTCGTCTCATTCTAAATGTTCCAAATTTAAAATCACTCCTGATCCACTGATATGAAATTATTTCTTTGCTTTGCTGTATTAAACAGCATTTATTCTGATTTAATTATATTTTTTTTGAGAACAGATGATGAAAACCATGTTTCTTACCCCTGAGGGTTGATAAGATCATACATCATCATTATATATATATATATATATATATATATATATACACACACACAAACCTACACACACCCTCCTTCCTTCCTTCCCCTCAAACTTAGTTTGAAGATAACAAAAAATGGCAGTCAATTGCTGAAACCTCCTGACGAGTGGACCAAACGATTACAAAAAGGTTTGCCTACAAAACTCAGGATCCACTTATATGATTGATGCTTTATTTAGCACCTCGGCTCCAGAGTTTTGTAGACAAACCTTTTTGTAACCGTTTGGTCCACTCACCAGGAGGTTTCAACAATTGACTGCAGATTTTCTTATTTTTGTTCTTTTTATATGAAGTTAATACATAATTTATGCACTATTTATTGGTGTTTGGTTGTATTTTTTTTCTTTCTGCATGCATACATTGAATGTTGTGGTTATATATATATATATATATATATATATATATATATATAAAATGTTTTAAAATTAGGATATATAATTCCAACAAAGTTTTTAAAATATCTATATATTTAGAAAAATATGACAAACTGGAAAGCCTTTTTTGTGATGTGTCATATTTTTCTAAATACTGTTTGTTGATATATAAAATTATACAAAATTATATATTTTATAAACAAACCACAACTCACAAATGACTGTTGAAATTTTTCTCATTCCACTTTCCCTGGTTAGAGGATATTTCAGTTAAATTATATTTAAGATATTTCAGTTAAAACTCATCAATTTTGTACATCTTTACGTTGCCTTGAAAGCAGAATAAGAACAACAATCTACTCCTGCCAATCGAATAAAAGGTTGGATTTAAAATTTCAAGAAGGTTAACGAGTATGAAAACAGACAAATGAAGGGGCTACAACAGGTGAAACATTGCAGGTACAAAAACCAAGATAAGCATGCTAGTCCAAATAGCAAGATAGCTGGATAAATGCCATCAATAACGAACCCTCTTACATTCCTCTGAAGATGTTATTCAAACTGGCTTAACTATCCAATCGTGAATACAATTCAGAAGAGCACAATCAGTTGTAGACTAAGCAAGACCCACTCTGATTAGGAAAAGAATCCGTCATAATTGTTGGGTGAAACATCATTTACAAAGTGAACTATCTGACCAGATGGCACTATTCCTAATAATGTTGGGAGCAGATAGACATCAAATTCAACATGACCTAGACAAGTAGGAATTTAAGTGGATCAAGGCACACTAAATACATAAACTATGAAGGGGATTGAAAGATCATGGTATGAGTTACAACAATGAAAGCCATTATTGACAGCATCAATAAATGTCAGTTAAATAACTAAGTTAAGAAGTAGTGTTAAACAAAGGTCTCAAATTTGCTACTAATGTCAGCAAGCACTTTGCATACTGAAGACGTCATAGCCCCTCAACTGAGAAAGCTGTTCTGAGGCTCTTTCAAGCTCAGAGCTGACAAGTTGAGATGGAAAGTGAGACAGATACTGGAGAAAGCTAAGCCTCCCAAATCAAACAACACGAGAGAGTTGCTATCAAAATCCTGTCAAATGATACTGAGATCACAGTGACAGCAGACAAAAGCAAACATAACAGTAGTAATGTACAAGTTGGAATGCTCAAAAAGAATTGGCTAACCCAGTTGGAGATGTTAGCTAGAGTTGAGCAAAGAAAGAGTTGACTATGAAAACCGAAAGGAACCTGTCACAGATCCTAAGCAAGAACAGGGATGACCTAAAGCATGTGGTAGTGAGTGTAGTAAAAACAATCAGAGTAAGGACACTCAACCATCAACAATTTAAGTCTTTGCTTGGGAACATGGAGACAGTGTATAGAGATGTGATTTACCACAACAGTTTTCGGTAGTCGAGTCTTAAAATGGGTTTGGGAATTGCAGAATGAAATCTTCCTTTTTCTGGACATAAAGAGGATTTCATGTGATTTTGTGACCAAATGGGATGTGGTGAGTGGAGATACAAGATGATGTTTGCAGCTATATTTTGAGAAATTAAATGAATTGAATATGATGTTGCAGGGAAAGAGCCTGTTTGCACAGGAAATGTTGAAGCATATGAGCTCATTCAAAACAAAACTAAGTCTATTTGCAAGGCAAGCAGATGAGGGTGAATTTTATCCTTTCCCTTTTTTAGGAAAACAGAAAGTGCCTGCAAGTGTTTCTTCCTAGAGATCATTTGCCGAGTTTGGAGGATGGGGTCACAAGAACATTTCAGGACTTCAAGAAAATTGAGCCTGAATTCAATTTGTTATATCCTTTCACTGCTGATATTGATACAGTACCTGAGGAGGTGCAGCTTGAACTAATTGACATGCAGTCAAATCACACACTGAAAGAAATATTTAATTCAGTGACATTGATAGAATTTTACAAATTTCCATGTGTGAAGAAATTTGCTGGGAAAATGTTTGCTATTTCTGGATCCACATATATTTGTGAGCAAAGTTTTCTTGCATGAAAATTAAAATTAAATTAAACTTGCAGGCAGTGATGAGGATCTCAGCAAGCAACCTCACTCCTGATTTCAAAAGAATTGTAAAAAAAGTGTGAGCGTTTACATTTGTCTCATTAATTTACTTGTGTTGGCTGATGTGTAATTTGCACATAAAATAAAATTTAATGAAACCTTTTCTGTGTACCACTATTGTTTTAGTTTTATTTATTATTATTATTATTATGCAATTTACACTTTGCATTAAATGAAATGTAATGTTAACTAATGTTTTAGAAGGTGTGGCCCTCTGCTAACCATGGCCCTTGAGCCCAAACAATTGCCATTATCTCCAGTAATGGCAATATATACTTGGGATACCTAAAGGAAGTGGCTAAAGACAACTATGTAGTTTAGATAGATGACACCGTCATACTTTGGCCCCATCAGGAAGATGTGTAAGCACTGCCAGACTGTGTGAATTCAAAAAGACCTTCCATACAGCTCACAATGGGAGGGGGGGGAGAAGATCTAATGGCTTTTCTGGATGGACACACTGAGTAATGGGGTATCATAAGCCAACATTCACTGGACAATATTTCCTGTCATCTATTCAATGTCAGAAAAGGGGTCATCCACTGTCTACAACATTGGGCCAAACTCTTAAGTGACAACCTAGACACATACTGACAAGAGATGATCAACATTAAAAAAACAACCTCCTGAGTAGTAACTATTTTTCAAATATAACATCAGTTTTTGTGAGTAGGGGCAGAGGATTTGGAGACAACAATCAAAAATCAAGTTTGTTTATCATACCTAAGGGGCCAGGACACTCATACCACCTGAATACATTAGGTTTAAGACTCCAGAAATTAAACATTAGATAAGTTCAATAGATACACAATGTTGACAGCTGTGAGTTCAATTCCTAGGTTTGGTAGTGTTAAAAAAAAAAAAAAAATCACATACTCTAGTTCAGTGGAAGAAATGGACAATGGTGAATAAGTTTGGCATCAAATATTTCTTCATTTTGGAAAGCAGAATGAGAACAATCTACCCACAAGCAGGTTATTGACCATGAAGACAGACACCTAACTGAAGAAGGCCGGAGAGTATAATGGCTGAAATGTGAGCATAATAACTAAGATGAGTATCTTGCTCCAAATAGCTAAACATAGAACAATTCCAATTTACTTTCTCCAACTATAATAAAATGCATAGATGTGAAGATTGATGTTTTTTTTTTCAAACAGTTCTATATTTGTTGATGCATGCTGAAGAAGATATTGTGCTCTTCTTTGGACAGTGAAATAATTTGTGATTGATTTTGTGTTTTTAACATTTCATTGCCTCTTCTGAGCAAGTGCTTTACTATGATTAAATCATTTCTATCAGAAAACCAGCTTTATTTAAATCTTTATTCTGCAAATTAGATTGATTTCTAAGTTTTTACTTATAAAAAGAAGAAAAATTGATATAACTTTTCTTTTTAAGCTAGAAATGTAATTTTTTTTTTTACTTTTATTTACATGTTGAACCTATTTCTTTCCAATAATCCAGAACAATAAAAATAAATGAATTATCAACTGTTTTTTTTTTGTTTTGTTTTTATAGCTTGATCGAACCCACTTTATTATCCAATCATGCAAGAGCAAATAACCATTTTGGTATGACATCAACTCTTGATTATGTGTATGTTTTCCCTACAGCACTTGAAATGTTATTTAAAAAAAAAAAAAAAAAATACTCATTTTTAGTGGGTCTGCTTAAAAAAAAAAAAAAAAAATTGGAGGTGTTTTTTTCCACAATGTTTTTACTGGATTTAGGATTTTTTCCCTTCTGATGGATATGGAGACTTAAAAAATAAATTTGTGGTTAACAAGTAGCTTCATTTTGCCCACTCAACAATAAAAAAACGAACAACTCCAATATTTTTTTTATTGTATAATAATAATAATAATAATAATAATAGTGTTAACAACAACAACACAAACACTTAAGAATTGTGTGGTAGAGCAGGGTGCTGAAGGCAACATATTTAAAAAATTTATCTATGTGACATATTTTTCATATTTGTTTTTCTACAATTTCATCAATACAATCAAACATTTTTTTAAAGTTATCCAAAATATGAGGATCAAGTAAAAAATAACTTCAAAATTATGCAAGTTTTGGTGAATGCATGTTTTTTGGGGGTTTTTTTTGTTTTGTTTTTATAAATAGGACTTTGAAAATTTACCTCCAGGTTTAAAGATTGAATTTAACTTCACGAATAATGGAGAATTTTTTTTTTTTTTTTTTTTTAAATGACAAGCCAATAAAAAAAAAAAAAATTATTACCACCTCTCTCTCTGCCTACCCCATACCCAGATTTCTTCAGTTTTGTTCTTTCAAATCAAAATTTCTTGCAAATCACCAGGAAGTGTCTCTTGCTCTTGCCTGTGGAACATTTAGTTGTGCAGTTGTATACATCTGTATTGTTGGAAAGATCTGTGTTGTTGCTGGTGATATTTCAATGGTTGTTGGAAATACAGGCACAGCTGTGGCAGTACCAGGCCCCATCTTTGCTATAGTGTGATACACCTGCGTTTTGGGGGCTGCAACCCCATGATGGGTTGCCACAGCAATATTATTGTTGTCTGTAGTAATACCAGCCGGGTGTGAAAGGGTTATCATTGTCGGCTGGTTGGTTACAGCTATATCTTTTGCTGTCAGGGTAACCAATTGGGTTTGAGGTTGCTGTAGTTGTTGCTGTTGCAGCTGCTGCTGCAACTGCTGCTGCTGCTGTTGTTGTTGTTGTTGTGAGGTACTTCCAGCACAGTTCAATTTCCGTTCCCCTTCTTTTGTCCGCTGGTGTTTCAGCAAGTGGTCTTTCCTTGAAAATGTATGTCCACAGGTATCACATTTAAATGGTCGCTCACCAGTGTGAATGCGTTGATGTACTGTCAAGTAAGACTTTCGAGAGAATGCTTTACTGCATACACTGCACTTGAAGAGCTTCTCGTCAAGGTGGGTGGTCTTATGCCTCTCCAGATTGTCCCTGCGTGAGAACGTTTTACCACAATAGTCACACTTGAATGGCAGTGTTGCTGGTGGCGTGGGCTGAGGTGGAGTTTGTTGAACTACCAACCTACTCACATCTGCTGGTTGCATTACCACTATGTTAGAAGGTAAGGCATTGTCAAAAACCTTTGGAGGTTCCTGCTGCTCCTCAATCTTTGCCACGGCTCCAGCAACAGCCAAAACCTGCTGCTGCTCCTGCTCATCACAACAGTTGATACCAGTGCAACCACTGTTACATCCGCTGCAGCTGGCCTGAATCACACCATCGGTGGTAACTTGTTCAACGTTATTACCGCTGGTGATGTTACTGATGATAAAATCATTACATTTGAGCTCTTGGCCATCTATCTGCACTTGGATATTTACAGGCTGTAGATGAGTTTCTAGCTGGGGATTTGTCTGTGCATAAATTGTTTGCGTCCCATCTGCAGCTGTAGTTGCAGTGGTCACATACATAGTCGTTGTAGCAGGCACTGGTTCCTCGCCATGCTGTTTCCGTCTGTGCCGTACAAGGTGGTCTCCACGGTAGAAGGCACAGCCGCACACATGGCATCGGTAGGGCCGTTTACCAGTGTGGATCCGCTCATGGACAGTCAGATATGAACGCCGAGAGAAAGACTTGCCACACACCTCACATTTGAAAAGTTTTAGTCCTTGGTGTCCACGAATATGGATTACTAGATGGTCGTTACGTGAAAATGCATGTCCGCAGATATTGCAGCCAAATGGCCGCTCTCCACTATGGATTCTTTTGTGCAACTTCAGGTACGACTTTTGAGAGAAGGGGCGGCCGCACAGGTCACAGGGGTAAACTTCCCGATGAAGGTGGCGATTTTTGTGTCTCTCCATGTTGTCCCGGCGAGAGAAAACCTTCCCACAAATATCACATCTTGGTGGCTTTTTCATTTTGATTCTTCTTAATGTTAGAAAATTTAAAAGTTTTTGTTGTTTGGATTATATTATTTCTGTATATAAAGAAAATATCTGAATTAAGTTTCTTTTGTGACTGTATCTTAATCCCAGATGTCAGTGATTGAAATATTTGAAAACTGACCTGTCATTGTTTTTTGGTAGAGCTGATTATTTGATCAGAAACTGTTAAGTTAAAATCTTTCCATTTATACAAGATGCAGAGAAAAAGGTTTTCAAAAGTTTCATGCAAACATCACTTGTAATTGTCATTGTTTAGTTTCACTGCTATTTTCACTAATGTTCTTGAGCAAAAACATACCTGAAGTGGGCTGATGTGGCCCACTTATTAAAAAAAAAAAAAAAAAAAAAGAAGAAAAAAAAAGAGAAGAAAAACCAGCAACAAAAAGATTGATTTTTCACTCTTTTAAGACACAAATGTTTCTCTGTTGATATTTTCACCTTTTTTTTTTTTTTTAAAATTGTTTCTTTTTTAGATTATATACTCTAAGGAAGCAAATAAAAATGTTAACGAACGTCCTTTTTTGCTAGATTCCCTTCCACAAGCAACATATCTCCTTGTTGTTAATATTGCAGATCTGTAGAACACCAAGGGTCATAGGTCATTCAATGGTTGACATTTACTTTTTATCCAAAGATGAAGGATTTCCTGCAGAAATAAAAAAAAAATAAATAATACTTTTGGATAAAGTAAAGAATATATATATATATATATATATATATATATATATATATATATAGATAGATAGAGAGAGAGAGAGAGAGAGAGAGAGAATTAATACATGTAAAAGGTTTGTCACTTAGCTGACTGATGTTACCTTCAGCATCCTGACTCCAAGATTTTGTAGACAAGCCCTCCATCAATTACTTTGTCCACTTGTCAGGATGTGTGTGTGTGTGTGTGTGTATATATATATATGGATTGGAATCTGACAATGATAGGATGAAGAACAAATAGGAAACATTTATAAATCTATTAAAGTGAAATGTGTTAGATTTATTTCTTCCATATATACAGGGTGCGATGAATAAATTGTCGCCATTTTATATCTTTAATTTTGCACATGTGCATTTGTTTGTTTTTGATTTTGTTGACTGCATAGTATAGTAAGATCAGTTGGGCACCATCTATGAGAAAAAAAAAGCACCATGACACAATTTACTCTGCCCAAAATTTGGAAACGGCATACTGTACTGCTTGGCATTCATATTGGAAGCTCCTATACAAACATTTTAGAGTGTTTGGGTGTCAATCTGAGGACAGTGCAGAGGATTCAGAAAGAGTTGGATGAGTCTAATGGTGATTATGAAGGTGTTTGGAGTGGTCACTAGCGATGGTAAAATTATGCCTCCATTCATCTTCCCACAGAGCCTCAGACTCAACACACAGGCCTACACCAAGTGTCTTGAGGAAGTAGTGCTGCCCTGGATCAAGAAGGTGGTTGCTGGAAGACTGTCTGACAACAGGACTCTACACTATACCACACAAGCAGGAGAACCCAGTCATGGCAATCAGACAATTTCTGCAACCACATCACCCCTTACATCTGGCCACCTAACTCCCCAGACTGCAACCTCCTTGATTATTATGTGTGGGGCGCAGTTGAGAGACCAACAAAACTCCTTGTGACCTGAAGGCAAGGATTATGGTAGCATTCACCAACTTAAACAAGGAGACTATCCAGAAGAGGTGCAGGGGATTCTGAAGTCACCTGGTGGCCGTGGTTGAAGCCAATGGCGATTTTATTGAATAAATGTACTCAAGATATTGTGTAATTTTGGTAAATATATCTGTTAAAATGAGATGTCAGTGTTATTTTCATTTTTTTGTAATTTAAATGACAATTTATCTTTCACCCCATATATATATATATATATATATAAAATGGATAAAAATTCCTATTCTGTGTGTGAACATTTTTTGGTACCTGGAATGTTACAGATATTTTTAGTAGACAAATGTACTTTTTTCCTTGTATTCATAATTTTTCTTCTGGGTTTTTAAGTAGTCTTATTCCACCAATCAAAAAATTTATATTTCATGTAGGATAATGACCAATTTTTCAAAATATTCTGCATTGGCAACTAACTTGAAAATTAAAAGAAATTTTGTGACAAAAATTTTGTAAGCCAAACCAAAAATAATTTCAAATGTCTATAAAAAAAAACAAAAACAAAGAAATGATTCAATGAAATATAAAAAAATGAAATTCACTGATTAAACTAGAGTTGAAAGTTCTCTGAAAAAAAACAAAAAAAAAACACAGAAATAAAGTAGAAAATGGATAACTGGATTTTTGCCATGTAAAAAACTGTAAAATGTAAAATTCCTAAGATAGAACTCAACAGAATCATTATTTTGCATAAATTTGCAATACACAGCGAAGTCAGTCACTTATGCACAATGACTTGTATTGTGGCAATATGTTATTCTATAAATAACATGGGGTATTTTCCACTAATGATCCCAGTACTGCACAAACACCATAACCTAATTCATGATATTAACTTGGCCAAAACTAGTCATTCCCATGTACAATTTTAGCATATGAACAGCATGGTAAGTGCCATCAAGGGTAGTAAAAATATAAGTTGTTGTTTGTTTAGTAATTAAATTAGAATTTTATGCTAGTTTGATTATCTTTCACGATGAGTAAACGAAAAACTAGCAAACTTGGTTGGTGCACAATTTTGGCAAAATACAGAGCTGAAGAGCCAGCTTCTGTGATAATTTTTATCATGATGACGATAAATTATTTTGCAGTTTTTGTCAGCACACTATAGATGGGACTCTGAGGGACACAATTGTGGATCATCAGAAATTGCTGACGCACAAAAATAATAATGATGCTTATATAAGTAAGCTATATACTTGTATATATTACTGTTTACACACAAGTCTGTTTTTCATCTGTTTTTTATGATTCTGAAACACAAACGGAAAATTGAAATTTACCATCACGGAATTTGACGTTTTAGAACATGGAGAACTTGCCACTTTAGAAAAAAAAAAAAACAGTTAACATTATTGCTGGATGAAATTTACAAAATCTTTTTAGAAAACAAATTTCTCAAGTCCACTTTTTCTAGCATTGACTGTAAGGGGAGGGGTTTCTTTCTAATCTTTTGTTTGAAGTATTGGGAAAAGTCAATAAAGAATGGCTAATTAACAGTAATTAACAGACACCAATTTGGAAAGCTCTGATTAGAAATATTTCTTGTTAGCCTGATTTAATAAATAGTCAACAATTGGATGCCAGAATGGCACAAGTAAGGAACCTGCTTGACTAACAGGAAGAAACTCTCTTTACGTTCTATTTAACAAGGAAACTTAAAAACATCAAATGTCTGAGTGCAAACCCACAAACAAATATTCCAATCCCTGACCCATTTGATATTATGTAGTTAGCACACTGCACTGATATTTAAACTAAGTTACAGAACTAACAGAGGGGTGATGTAAAACTTCCTTTCACATCAATCTTAACATTGGTTGGACAGTAAAGATAATACATGGACTGGCAGACAGGTAAGAGTTTTTCACAGCAGCAGGAATCTGCCAAGCAAACCTGGCATTGGCATTACCAATCCACAGTATACGCAAATAGACAGGACATTTTTTTTATCATTGTTATCTTTTATTTATTTATTTATTTTTTTAATCAATTCACCCCAAGCAAGACAACAGTGCCACTAACATGCAAGGGGCTACTGGGATTGAAAGAGAATGAAAAAGACTTTAGAAGCAACCGGAACACCCTATCTTAAACAGAAATCAAGGGATAAACATCTACTCCTGTTCAAAAGACCAAAGAGGAATGTGAACCAGATGATAGGTGAAATATGTCCATTTTAATTCCTTAAAACTTTATGATAATTATTATTAGTGAGAAATTTACAAGTTGCATTCAAGAAGGTTTGAGATATTTTTTTGGAGAGACAATTATAACTTTCCTAAATTATTGTAGTTTCAGCATATAGTTACTTTATAATAAGTTGACTTGCCAACTTTTGTTATTCTAGATTGAAGGTGAAGGTTGTAACGGCTCTTTGAACACACCCTGCTAAAAACTGCTTATCACAGTGGACAAGTTTGCAGAATGTAGTCAGGATGTGAAGCCAACTTGGAAGCTCACTATGCAATAAAGGTTTGTGCTAATCTAAGAAAAATGCTACAGAATTGTATGAAATGCTCCAAACTGTTGATCAATTAATTTGTATGAGCTGAGCATCTGATTTCCTCTGGTACAAGAGGTTCAAGGACAAGGGAGAGGATGTGAGAGATAATGATCGATGTGGGAGGGAGGCAATGTAGACGTGGATGCCAGAACATCAGAGATGGTTGAGAAAATTTGCAATTTTCTAGATGAAGATCATTATGTGTCTCTAAAGACAATAAGTATACAGTTTGGAGTTGGTGTGGTAAATGTACACAGAATTATTCATGAAGATCTGAACTTGTGCAAAATTTGTTCCCAGGATGCTCAGTGATGAACAGAAGGAAAGATGCGTTGGTGACAGCAGGGAAATGGTTATTAAAACTAGTTCTCACCCTCCCTACAATCCAGACCTTGCTAACCTCTGAGTTTTGGTTGTTCTTCAAACTGAAGTGGCAGTTTTGAAGACACTGAGAAGATGAAGGAGGCTGTGACAAGGGGCCTGAATACCTTCACTTTGGATGACTCCCATAGAGGAGCCTTCAAGAAGTGGCTGGAGGTGCTATAACAAGTGCATTGAAGTCAGGGAATCCTACTTTGAACAAGATTTGGACTTTGAAATAAATGTGTCTGAAAAAAGTCTCAAAACTTTTGGAATGTGTCGACATTTTACTGGTTCAATTTAAAGAAAAGACTTTTCAAAATTTTAATATTTCATATGGTAAAAAGAATATTAAAAACATTTTAATTACAATCACATGCACATGGTGGCATTTATATCACAAATTTCTATGCTTTGTATCATCTTGTTAAAGATTGCAATATGAAAATCTTCCACATTTCAAACTTTTATTTCTGCCTTAAATGAAAGCAGTACAATGGGGACACTTCTTCTAATTGTATTACTATTTCTTGCAGAAATCTTCCAGTTTCTGATGCAGGAGTGCTACTTTATACCAGAGTACAAAGGGTTGTATAGACATAAACACCTCAACATAATGACAATAAACAGAAAGATAGTCCTGTTGAGAGTTATTGCTGTAATGAGTTCTACCTCACTGGATGCTACCCACTTGTTTTGGCTTACAGCCACATTACATTAAAACACTGCCTTCTGTACAATCACCTAATGTCGAGCCTGGTCAGTACCTAGATAGTTGATCACTTGGGAATACCAAATGCTGTAAGGTTGGATGTGTGGCTGGTATAATGAATAATGGTTTGGAATTGTTAATCAGAGAGCTTCCCCTTGTATTTGTTATATTCACTTATACACAAATACCCTTTGGAAATGGTATGAATCACCTCTTCACTTCCCAGCTATGGGTTAATTAGTAAGACTTGTGTCACTAAACCATTACTATCTCAAAAAATTTTAAAAAATTGTGTAAAAAATGTTTAAATTTCAGCTTTAAATAAAAGAAAAATAACCCATAGAGGAAAGAAAAGAAAAATAACCCGTAGAGGAAAGAAAAGAAAAATGACCCGTAGAGGAAAGAAAAGAAAATGACCCAGAGAGGAAAGAAAAGAAAAAAAGAGGAAAGAAAAGAAAATGACCCAGAGGAAAGAAAAGAAAAATAACCCGTAGAGGAAAGAAAAGAAAAATAACCCGTAGAGGAAAGAATAGAAAAATAACCCATAGAGGAAAGAAAAGAAAAATGACCCGTAGAGGAAAGAAAAGAAAAATGACCCGTAGAGGAAAGAAAAGAAAAATGACCCATAGAGGAAAGAAAAGAAAAATAACCCATAGAGGAAAGAAAAGAAAAATTCTTGCAATCTAAAAATATTTTCTGGCTTTAAATAACCTGATATATAAATATAAGCTGCATCCATTTTACATCTGGCCACCTAACTCCCCAGACTGCAACCCCCTTGATTATTATGTGTGGGGTGTAGTTGAGCAAGAGACCAACAAAACTCATAGTAATACCAAAGATAAACTGAAGACAATGATTATGACAACATTCACCAACAAGGTGACCATCCAGAAAAGTTACTGGAGATTCTGAAGTCATCTGGTGGAAACTGTGTTTGAAGCTAATGGCAATTTTATTGAATAAATTTACTCTTTGGTATTTCAAGATATTTTTGAGTAATTTTGGTAAATAAAATGAGATGCCAGTGTTATTTTCATTTTTGTGTAATTTAGATGACAATTTATCCATCGCACTTTTTTTGAGAGTAAATAAGGCATTAACAGTTTTTTGAGAATAACAATTATTTTACCAGATACAAGTTTTACTAATTAACCAATAACTGGGGGAGAATATGGATTCATACCTTTCACAAGGTATTTGCACATAAGTGAATTTCTAAAGAATTAACAGATTTTATTTTTAATCCAGCACATTTCTTTATTACTTCAAATGTTATTGTCAATGGATATCCATATTTGAGTAGACGTTCTGTTTATTTTAAACAGTGTTTATTTTGTCTACTGGTCTGGATACTCAAGAAAACTTAATAAAGACAATGTTCTAGGTTCAATCCTGCTGGAGGGCACATTTTCATTAAGTTTCTTTATTAAGTGAATGCAACGAACTCTGGTCTCCAATTTCTCATTCCAAGCCATTATTAATTACACCGCCCACACATCTACAAAAATCTTTTAATATGACTCAAAATAAAATGAAGATATGCCTTTTAGTTTCTTTTTAGCATTTCAAATTTAACTGACAGAATCAATTTTCCTTCAGTGATGCACAACTAACAACTAATCTGATTAAATGCTTTACTTTGTATTTAAATTCTCTAGGATTTTTAAAGTCATGATATATGTTAATAAATAATTTGTGAATAAATCTTATTAGCATTTATAGGCTTTTCTTAAAAATAATTTTTTTAAAAATTAAAATAAAATCTTTTTGTACTTCTTGCAACATGGAAAGAATCTAAAGAGGTCAAACATCAATCACAGTTTTCTATACAGAAACACAGATGGATGAAACTAAGTTTGACTTTTGATATCAGTAGACGAACAAATAGACTCTTAACAAAACACACCTGAAGACTAAATTTGAGACCAGGCATCAAATAAATATTCCTTACATCCTGCCACTCTTAAAAAAAAAAAAAAATGTTCTAGAATATTAATTCTTATTCAATTTCAAAGGCCATATTTCATCTTATACATTTTCTGATCTTCCTAATGTTAAGTAGCAAATTATTATTATTATAGAAACTCTCAATTCATTCTTAGTTTTTTTTTTTGTTGTTGTTACTGTTTTGAATTTACCCGAACCTTCAACAAGTCACCAATTAGAATGACTTCCATATTAGAATATTTAAAAAATGTCAAACAAACCTCTTTGCTGAATCAGCAAATTCTTCAATTTCAAGCAAAGCAACAGTTAAAAACAACTGACAACAAAACTTTACTTAAGGATTAATGAATATAACACACTGGTGCATCCTGGAAGATATCTAGATGCACACTGGCATTCCAGAGAAATATGTGTCCAAATATAAGAAATAAATATACTTACTTTATTATATTGCAGTACCCATCTCATTCATATTTATATGAATTAGGCTTTTCTGCTCTCACCACAATTAAGTGCAAAAAGAGGGGAACTCTTCAATGTATTGAGGAGAAAATGAGAGTTTGCCTATCAAATATATGCCCAAACATTGAAGAAATCGCTAAGACTCATCAGGCTCATGTTTCTCATAAACACAAAAATGAATAAACTTAAGGTATGTTACATTTTTTTTTTTTTATTGCATTATTTATTTTCTGCAATATTTGACTTCATTATAATCTACTTTTCCAAAATTTGTATATAGTGCACCTACAATTATTGGAAGGATTTCAAATATGCTCCAACTTCAAAAAGTTTGAGAATCACTGATCTAGAGCTTAATAAATTTCAAAGAATCAGCAATATTATTAGCCCTGATCTGGCGACTCAGCATTAGTCACTTTCCCACTGGCAAAATTTGCCCCCACTTTGCCTTTTCTATAATTACTTTCATGGCATTTGTTCGGATGAGCTCTTCACTATGGTGCATAGGCTCTTTGAATTTAAGCACAGTAATAGATTGGTGATGATGTCTCATCAATTTACAGCCGAGTTGGTTAGATGTAACCGTAAATTCTATGCTAACAGTTTCTTTTCTCGCACTTCTCACTTGTGGAACTCTTTTCCATCTCCATGCTTTCCAGCTAACTTTTGATTTACAAAAATTTAAATGCAATGTCAATTGCTATCTACTGTCCTTCTGATTACTCTTTTTTGTTCTCACTCCTTAGCAATGTTTCTGTTTCTAACTCTTCCACACCCAGTAACCTTTTGTGTTTCAGAGGTTTTATTGACATGCATGGGGTGAACTTGGTTAAAAAAAATAAAAAAAATCACAAAAACAAAGGCAAAAATGAATAGTTTTAAAATAAAACAACACTTAATTTGGATACAATTTGCTACTAAATACTGCATCACTAAAACTGAAAGCATGAATTCCATCGACTGTTTTATGACACAAATTTAGAACACAAGGATGGTAAAGATTAAGCTGGTCACTGCTGATAATTTTTTCATTGGTCGTATGAATTTTCAATATAATCGGAATTGAAATAAGCTCTAAAATCAATAAACAGGATTTTTGAGCTGGTGTTAAAAAAAAAAAAAACATTTAAATACATAAAGAATTGTAAGTGCATTCAGAAGATGTCACTCTCAGTAGAAAACTAAGTATTATTAGAATACAAACATACCCTATTTACATGCAGACTATTGTCCTCATTTTTGTTGTTATAATAATGTTTTGGCTGTTATGCCCCCTGGCCTACATCAGGTGTATGTTGATCCGGGTAACCTACAAGGGATTCCAAACTGAACCTTTTATTTAATTTCTGCGGATAAACTGTTCTCGTTCCATTGTCCATGACTAGGGATATCTTATCTAGTTTTTATTTTTAGTACTACTCAGTTATTGCTTACCCTGTACACCCTGACCAGCTCAGGGATTAAACTCACAATTACTATGTCACCAAATTTACAAACCAATGCTTTAATCCATGAGGCTCCCATAGGACAATGAAAAAAAAGTAAATATTTTATCCAAATGAAGAAATGGTGACATCAGTTTTATCTCTTTCTTTCAAAAGATAAAAAATATGTACTAAATTTTAGAAAATAAGTTAAAATATTGTCACGTTGCATCATGTGTCCCATAATCCATAGAGACACCACATGTACTGCAGCTATAACAACAGTGATGTGCCTATGGTAAGACAGCCTGACAGAGTTCATTTCTTTTCAGGCTGATTTTGAATTTAGAGTTTTCATTCTCCTAGACTGGTTACCACACAAGGCTAGAATGCACAGTCTGCCTTGTATTAACTCCTAGCTGGAGGATAAGAGCTGTTGAGAAAATGCTGCTGAGGAGAAAGGACAATAAAAAGAACAAGATTCAAAAAGACAGAAGATTACGATTAACTTTACATTGAAATTTTTTTAATTCATAGTTGGCAGGAAAGTAAGAAGCTAGTTAAAAGACTTCCATAGGTGAGAAGTACGAGAGAAGAAACTATTAGTATAGAACTTATGGTTACATCTAGGAATTTCAACAATGAAATGATGAGACCTACCTGCCAATCTAGTACTATGTTTAAATTCATGAAGTTGAGGTAATCATAGAGGAAAGATTATCAGAATAATAGTCATGAAAATATTTATAGAAAAGACAGAGGAGCTACATTATAATGTCATGTTTCAGGGACTGAAACTTTTAAAAATAATCATTTGTTAATTTTAATCAACAGGTACACTATAATGTTTTTTCTATAGATTAAAGCATTTTTTTATGTTCACTTTCCATGGTATTAGTTTATGATTTTTAGTGCTGTGACTAATAATTTTTTTTTTGTTTGTTTTTAATTTAAACCCATCATACTTTTTTCTCATCTGGTGATCAAAATTAAATTCATCCCAATAGCAAAGCAACAGCTTTAGGATTAAAATCTATCTCACTTAAATTGGCAAATTATTTAAGGGTAACTTTTATCTCTCATCACTGTTTACAGCAAAAAAAAAAGATAAAAATACTTTCTTTTTTTTGGGGCCCATTTTAGTGAATGAGGTTAATTTCCATTTAAAAATCAGAAGACATTGTTATAACTATATAAAACCATACAAGTATTAATGAATGGATATGTGTCTTTTATTCTTTTTTTTTCTTTCTTTAAATTGATAACTTTAGCAAATTACACTTTCAGCTGTAACTTTGTTTTTTCAATAGCAACATTTAATTGGCAACAAAGATTTGGTTAAACTTTGCATTTTTTATTTTCAATTCTGAGTACATGGAGAAATTCATCAAAAAAGCAGCTGTGGGAATTTTTACAACAGATAGAAAATCTGAAAAATGTCACAAGCTCAAGTGGTGATGGTGGTGATGATTCAGTAACACTAAGACCAAGTTAGTAACGTTCTATCATCACTGAACAGACCCTTGGTTTTTTCCACTCAGGATGAGCAGTTCTTATTGTCAATGAGGCTTCTTGTTTTGAATGTATATTGGGACTTCAGACCACCCCAGACCTCAAGGAGAATTCATATATATATATATATATATATATATATATATATATGATCCATAACTAAAGATGTTGGAAAAATGGTTGGTTCCTTATACTGCTCTAGAAAGTACTGGACTTCTCCCACCATGCTATATCTTTACAAGAGTCAGATGAGACCAAAAATGGAGTATTGCTGCCACATCTGGGATGGAGCTGCCCAATCCTCATTTTCCGGTTTTGACAGAGTTCAAAATCATTTATGCCTCCTTGAGGGTGATGAATTATTTTCAGCCCTACAGCACCTTTCCCACAGACGGAACATCATAATTCTCTCAATACTCCGCTATTTCTATAGTAAATGTTCAGACACTCTACATTCCTTAATTCCACCAGTTCAGACAAAGACCTGCCATGCCACATACACATGGTCAAATCATCCTCATTCCCTTTGTTTTCCATTGGTAAAAAGGAAGTTCCACTCAAGACAGCCTCTTCCCAAGAACTGCTACTTTGTGGAATCTAACTCCCAAGAGGATGCTTCTCTGACCATTACAATATTAACCATTCCAAGTATAGAGTCAACTCTAAACTTTGAGTGGTTTTGACGCCTTGCATTAGATGAAAATTTAGTGGGGGAAAAAAATGCAATATATATATATATATATATATATTACTAATGTTCACCCAATACAAAGATCAAGAGCCACTTAAAGTAAAAAGTTACTGTGTAGACTTGTATTAGCATTTGATACATTTAGAATCTTTAGAAGGACCGGAAACCCAATCCTAAGCAGGAAATAAGTGATAAACCTCTGCTCCTGTTCAAAAGACCGAGGAGGAGTGTGAACTGGGCGATAGGCAAACATATCTTCATTTGATTAGAATTATAGCATCAAATATTTGAGTAACAAGTAAGGAAACATGATGATCTTGTTAGCATTAGAATGATTATTAATTTCGCCAAATTTAAATTTCAAATTACTTATTTCAAAAGAAGCAGAAATTATTTTTCCTGATTATGATGTGAATACACATTGAAATATATTGATTGCTTACACCTTGTTTTTTCATCCTTTATTATAAAAGTAAATTTTGCTGAGGAACATCAATCAACATATATTATTTTTACACACACACACACACACACACACACACACAAAAGATTTGGTCAATGGTAGTGGTAAGTTTTTTATTTCAAATCTACCCTAATAATGGTATAGCTGAAAAGTTCTCAGCCCAACCAACTTCTCCAGACCAAACATTAGGATTCTTTTTATCCCTTCTTGCTTGGGATGAGAAATTTCCAGCATCCCCACCTCCCGTAACTTTTAAAAGCACTGATGCTTTTTAATATTGCTGAAAAGTTTTGGGCCCAATTAAGAAGTAATAAAAAAAAAATGTTTGTTCATTTAATCAGATTTGGAGAAGTTGGTTGAGCCAGAAACTTTTCAGCATCACCTCTTGTGTGTTATATATATATATATATATATATATATACACACACACACACACAAGTGCATGTATATGTATGTGAGCTTCTTTCAATGTTGATGATGGGTCTAACAATATTTTACAGTAAATTTTCTTTTAATCATTTCACCCCAAGCAAGGCAATAAAGTCAATAAGACGCACAAGGTTACAGAGTGTGAAATAATATAAGAAAAAGAAAAACATTATTAAGGAGCAAAAACAATAAAAGAACAAAAATTATGAAGGTAGAAGATAACGATTGACATTGCATTTAAATTTTTGAAGATCAAAGTTGACTGGAAAGCAGGAAAAGATTTCCACAAGTGAGAAGTGTAAGAAAAAAAAAAAACTGTTAGTATAGACCTTAGAGTTACATCTAACCATTTCAACTGTAAAATGATGAAACCTTATCACCAATCTAGTATTGCACTTAAATTCTTAAAGTTTGCATACCATAGAGGAAAGTTCATCAGAACAATTACCATGAAAATGTTTATAGAAAGGGCACAGGGAAGCTATGTGACAGCAGTGGATAAAGGACTGAAGATGAGATACCAGTGACAGTAATTATGGGAGAATTATTTTTCCTTCCTCACTCTCTTCTCCAATCGATGATTGTGGCATGTCAGCAACAAGACATATGACAAAATGAGATAGAGTACAGACATAGAAATTCATAACTTCTCTCCCGAGGGAAGGGTCAGTAGAGCCTAAAGCAAAATTTTCAATAACCTAGGTTCTCTGATACCATTTTTTGAACAGACAATCTTGATGCTTCCTCACACTTCATAGAAGAAAAAATGAACTTAAAATCAATTTTCTTTAAAATTTCAAGCCCAACAACATATATTTACTATTTAGTAAGCTTGATTTATTCAGGAAGGATATTAAAAAAACTTCAGAACCTATACTAGCATCAAACTACCTGCATACGGATAGATAATGAATTCAGTAAATAAACTAAAACAGAAAGTGACATAAAACAAGGATGTGTCTTCTCATTGGACTTATTTAACCTTTACAGTGAAGCAATCCTTGAGAGAATTACAAGCCCTACCAGGATTTATTATCGGTAGCCACAATCTTAACAACATAAGATAGGCATGACACATTGTTGATAGCAGATTCAGAAAAGAAACAGCAGTAACTCCTCCAGAAGGTAGTAAAGGAAAGTGAGAAGAAAGGACTAAACCTCAATTGTAAGAGGATAGAATGTATGATTGTTAGCAAAAGGAACAGCCCAAGATGTGAACAGCAAATTCGAGATACCAAAATCAAACAAGTACAAAAATTTAAATATCTAGGAAATGTTTTAACAAAGGAGGATACAAATTAGGATACTGAAATCTGAAGGCACATTGGAATAATGAAAGATGCCTTCCAAAAGCTAAGCAAAGTATTAAGAAACAGGAAAATTTTGTTAGAAATAAACAAAAGAGAAGTCAACTGTTATGTAATATCAGTCTTATGGTAATGAATGCAGAACAATCTCCTCACAGATGAAGAGACTTGAGGCAACAGAAATGTGGTTCTACAGAAGGATGCTGAGAATACCATGGACTGAACATGGGATCAACGATAACGTTTTAAGGAAAATGGAAACAAAAAAAAAGACACTTCTAATTAGAATCAGAAAGAAATAAAGGACACATGGCACAGTGGATAAAGGCATTAGTTAGATCTAGTGACAGGACCCAAAGAGTTGTGAGTTCAATATCTGGTTAAGGCAGTGTAGAACTTGGAGAGGGAACAGGAGATAACTGATAACTGACATCCATTAAACATGGTATGTGGAACTAGAATGATCTACCCCAGCGAGCGAAATAAAGGGTTCAGTTCAACATTCCAACCACCTGAAGAAAGCCGGAGCGTACAACAGCCGAAACGTGATAAATATGGCAACAAAGATCAGGACAATAGTCCGAATAATGTAAATAATGTACATAATACCTTATCTCAGAAATATAGACAGATACAGAAAGAAATAGTTGAAATTTCTAGGATATAATGAGGAAAGAGAGCTTGGAGACTTTAACATTTTGAAGGCAAGAGGGACAAGAGGAAAGCAACGAATAACTTATTTGTGTGAATGAGTGATACAGAACAAAGATATAGCAAACAGACAAACTTTACTAAGGGCTACAAAGGACAGGAAGTTGTGGAGAGCCATGATCGCCCACGTGATGAAGGGAGACGGTACAGAGAAGAATCTATTACTGAGACTTGAATGTAATTAAGAAAAGTGAGATAAATATTGAAATTGATTCAGTATATGCACATATAAAAACAGACAAATTTATTTTTAAATTTTAGAAGTCCACAACAAAACGACCAACGTTATTGTCATCTGTTCCTTTTTCTATGTAATTTTTTTAAGGATTCTGAGCTTCTAAATATCAAACAAATAATAAAAAAAAACTGTAGCACTTCTGATAGGATAGGAATAGGTGGACTCATCAAACAAAATAAAACTAAAAGTAAATGTAAAACGGATTATAATATTGGGAATTCAGCGAAAAGATGCAATCAGGCTGTGTTTTAAAATAAATAGGATTAAAAACCATTAATCGTCTGAAAATATGAAAGTGAACAATCCGCTGGAGAGTCAGCTGTTTTTTTTTTTTTTTTTTTTTTAAATTTAAATACTTTAATTTTAATCTAAACAACAACAAAAAAATCTCCTAAGCCCATTCAAAGTGGTGGGGGGAGTTTAGTCCACTTTTCTTTTTCAGTTATTGCAGTGTACAAGCACCTGATCCGAGCAAGTTTTAGTTCATTATTCTTCTTAAAATATTAGTCATTCGTTATGAACCTACTCCCCACGTCTGCAATCTCTGGTGTGTGTGTGTGTGAAGGACGGGGGGTGGGGTCAACCTTTTAGTCATAATTAAAACTGGGGCAGGTACTCCTCAGTTAAAAACCGATACGTGAAACTTTTTTTTTTAAAATATTCATTAAGCTATGCAATTATTTTCAGAAATTTTTATATAAAGAAAATTGAAGGATGTCTTTCTTTGATATAAATAAATAACTTTAAAAAAGGATTTTTTTTTTTTAAAAAAAAAAAAGAAAAGAAAAAAAAAGCGATTTCTCGAGTAACTTTTTTTTCAGCTGTTTCTTGTGGGGAAATGCATTTTTGTTTGAAAACAAATAGGCGGTTTAATATAAAATTTAAACAATTTTTTGAAATTTCTACCACGATTTAGAGAAAAATTTTCCACGCACACAGGAAAAAAGAAAAAAAAACCGGCATGCCATTCACGCCCAAAAATACCATTTCAAACCATTAAACAATGGTATTTGCAATTTTATGTGCATAAGTACAGGAAATACTTTTAGTGTGTCACCAATAATCAGGATAATTGAGGTTGTTGGAAGAACAAATCATAAAAATCGGGGACCAAAATTATTTTTTACAATAAAAAAAAAAAAAAAAAGAGGAAAAAAGGAGGAATTTAGAAAATAATCCTATCGTAGACTTTATGATGAAAGAAAGGAAACCCTGTCCAATTAAGTATTGTTAAAAATGTAATTGTAATATATTAAAATCAATTAACCCTTTATTTAATTTAACATTAACAGTAATTGTTGATTCGTTTTTACACAGAAAGGGCGTTATCAACCAAAAAAGGAAAACTGGGTTTCTTGTCGACGTACATCAATTTCTAAAAGAATTTTATGTTTTTATTTCTATCTAATAACGTGAATAATTTCTACAATTTGACGAAGACACGGTTCAGATTTAAAAAAAAAAAAAAAAAAAAAAGACTCGTGTGATATGACTGATAACGAGTTCAAATCACACACACGTTACGGAATATTTTTTTTTTCTGCATGACATACATTTATTTTTTCATGTATAAACTTCAATATTTTCTGTCAAAAAATTTAGGTGAAAAAATTAAGTCTTCTTCATTTATTTTACATTGTCATATATCAAAATTTCCAACGAAACTTATCTCTTAAAAAAAAAAAAAAATACATGTATCTTTCCTTTTCCCCTTTTCCCAAACGCACAAAAACCTTATCTAGTAAGAAAAACTACGGAAAATCTAGCATTTTTATACATCAAATCAACATTTTAAAATCATTTTCACGTATTTTTTCTTCTATGTATTCTCGAAAGAAGGGCGGGGAAGGATTCCATCATGGCCTAAAAGTCAGGGATCAGATTACGTAGATTAATGTGCAGCAAAGTAATCACCTTCTTTTTGGCCACCACGCAAAGGAAAGCTAGTTTCTCTCTCTCTTAAAACCAGAATTTCGTTTACGAGTTTAAAACAAACTGTCGAAAAATTAGTTTTCGCTTCACAGGAAAAATCAAATTTCAAATAAAAGCTACAGGATGTGACAACAATTTTATATCTGTAGATATCACCTACCTTCTTTTTTTTTTTTTTGGTTAGTAATAGAAAAATCCCTCGTTTCAAAAGACCAGAAAAATGCTGTCTCAAGGCGTTAAAAATTCAGCAAGGTCTGTAAACAGAACGAAGGGAGATAACTCTGAAAACCGTATCCGTCTGTCTGTGTGTCGCGTAGTTAAACTTTGATGTCTTTCTCTTGAAATTGATCCAGTTTTGGAGGTGTTTTTTTTCCCCCCAAATAAAACCTCGTAATATATTTTAAAATCAATTGCCACATTTATTCTAGTGATATTACTGTTTAATTTTCCGTAAGATCACTTAACCACTATTATTAATATAATGTTATTACCCTGACAATAAAAATAAAAGAAACACCCACCCACGTTGGCAATATTTTAAACGGAAATATATTAATTAAAAAAATAAAACAAGCAACAGCAAACACTTGATATTTTTTTCACTAGCATTGCTGCCTGCCATTAGCTTTGTTAGAAGAGCTTTTATTAATTATTCTATTTTTAGAAGAAAACTGAATTAATATGGCATCCATACAGACATGGATGAACATTTGAGAATCATGAGGTTATTGGCGACAAGGACCTGGCTGTTCTTCAGTGAATCTGTTGTTGATCATGATGATGATATTATTATTATTATCGTCATCATCATTATTATTATTTTACATTTATTTGTGCATTGATTGAATCTTTGTTGATATTAGAAAACGAATTTTAAAAACGTACAGCTGTTGAAAATAGAATGCCTCACATCGCGAATTGTTTTCTATGAAAAAGATTACAAGATAAAAAAATGAATATTTATTAAAAAAAGAATTGCAAGAAGTCATTTTTAACTGGTTACATCAGAAATTCAATTACCTACAAATAATTATAAAAGTAGCCATTTAGAAATGTATTTTTATAGAGAAATTAGGATTTCTAAGGATTATTATTATTATTATTATTATTATTTATGAGTAAATTTTCTAAAATTTCAAAATAGTAAATTTCCTAAATTAAATAGGATGAGCAGGTAGCATGACGGTTATCAATGTGGAAACGGAAATCGGTGACTTGAGTTCAAATTCCAGCCTAGTCTGTTGCGTTTGGAGTAATACAAAATAAATAAATAAATATAAATAATAACAAGGAGACCGAAATTTCACCATCTCTAAAAACAGATGTATATTCTTAATCATCAGGTCACAAAACCATATTTCAACCAACCAAGGATTTAATACAGACAAAAATGCAACAGTCAAATCTAAGACTGTAAGAAGGATAAAATGAAAAAAGGAAAATACGTAATTTTGCTATTAAAAATTATGCATAAAATACACACACACTTACACACAAACAAAAAGAGATATTTTTGTTCGAACTCTGTTCACCCGGACGGAAAGTGTGTACTATAGAAAAATTAATACATAAAAATAAATGATAACAATGAGGTTGCTGCAGACACAAAGACAAGCAAGAATATTTACAACTTGATGGCAACTGGCGTTCAGTATCTCCAAAGCCAGAATCACCTATTTGCGATCAAAAATAGCAAATAAATCTATACTACAATGGAAAGAAATTTCCAGCCGGTGGAAAGAACATTTCATGAGAAGTTAAACAGGAAATCCCAAATTGACTCTGCAGCCTTTGAAAGCATACCATTGTCACTTCGGTGGATGACTTAGCAGCAATGGAACAGCTTTAAGCATCCCTCAGTAAACCGAACCTGGGCTTGTGGTATTAGAAAAATAAATAAATAAAAATGAATGAGAAGAAGACCAAAATTTCACAGATATATGTGTAATAAAAATCGCCAGCAAAACAAAGGCATAGTTTAACCAACCAAACATAATGCTTTCACAATCAGGATGTAAGAAAAGAAATAAACAATTAATTATAAGACAAAAATTTCACCACTAAAAATAGATAATTTGACCAAACATTCAGAAAGATGTAAGCCAATGAGAAGCAGAGCGTCGTTTTTGAAGCAGATGTGCATATAGCCAGATGGAAAATCAACCAAAATCAGACACGATAGATAAATGTTGTCCATTCTCCAATGCTGTGTGGTCATCATGACTTACCCAGACACAAAATATGACATTTTCACACCTAGCTGGTGACTTTATACGGCTACACTATCCATGCTACATTGGAAACAAACATACCTTCTTTTAACACTTTGTCAAGAGGTAGCTAATACATTTGGATATATACATATGTACATATACATATATTTGTTTACTTCCTTCTGGACTCTTTCTCTCTATCTGTCACATGCACCAGTAATTTTATACTTGAACTCTTGAAACTTCAACTTTACACAAGGATAGTATACACCCAGATCAATTATACTTATATATGGTGGGAACGTAAGGGGTGTTGTAAGATAAACAACTCATCCATAACCTCCGAACCTCCATAGGCTCCTTTTCTGAAATTTTCTGACTTGGAGTTGAGGACATCGTAGAAGTTATGTATGCAGTTATATAAGGTTGTATGGAGAAGGATTGGCGAGATGCCATCATGATTTGTGTGTACAAAGGTCAAGGGGCAGATAAAGATGAAGAGCATAGGAATTACCGAGGTATTACTCTTTTGTTGACAGCTGGAAAGATACTCACAGTCAGGACTAGCATATATTACCACTGCACCCTTCGACTGGGGTGGAGGGCCTTATTTGGGGCCCCGGGCAATGCCTTGTGACCCTCACTAGCTTATCATCATTTGCTTTCTTCTACCTACATTTATATATATTACAAGTTAAAGTAAACACAAGTGATTATTATTAAAGAATGAAAAGTGTTTTTACAGATTTTGACGTCATTCTGGGGAGGGGAGGTTGTCAAAATCCGTGAATTTCTTTTGCTCATGCTAAGTTTCGTAAAAACATTATATGCAATTCACTAATTTTTTATCCATAATGTTGAATATGTTAAAATTATTTAACTTTTTAACAAGAAAAATCTCAAGTTGATGTTAAAAATTGCCGCAAAACGTTGTTGATTTATTTAAGATTGAATAGTTCATTATGATGTGGTGATTTTCTAAGAGTATCTTAGATGTGACACACGGCCGAAAGTATGGGGCACCCAATGACGATTGAATTCACTATTCAGTCGCAATTGGTCTCGGGAGACAAGCTTGCTAACCATTACACCATGTCGAAGTGCCCAAAATTATCTATTATGACATTTGTATTTAAATACATTGATATTGTATTTACATTAGATATTTGTATTTAGATACATTGTATTTATTTTCAATTTTTCTAGTTGAATTGTTTACTTATATTGCATATGGTCGATTATTGCACATAATTAGGTTACAATAAAATTTGTATTTCGTATGAATACTATTTTATGAAAATTGATATATAGTAGAGTTGGGGCGTATCATAGATTCCGGGGGTGGGCACAAAACCCTTGACCCTGCCTTGCTCACATATCTCATTGCCGAAATCCTTGTTGGGGAGTTATAACTCTGAGTAAATAATTATACCCACCACATCATTTACACATACAAAAATATATGTAAAAATGAAAAACAACAAGACGTGGAAACAACAAAACAATTATTTATTATCTGGTTGCTATGTCGTGCTGGAGAAACAAGAGGCAGTAATATTGAGTAAAATTATGAGTTTGAGGTCAAATGTAGATCAAATATGGATCACAATCTGTAAGTATGATAAAATAAAGAATAAGCAAAGTGTATTCAGTCTTTCTCGTGTGTTTTTTTTTTTATAGATGTGTTTCATGAGTGTCTAAATGATTGAGTTGGAAAAATACAAGCAGTGTCTGAGATTTCCTTACTTCAAATTTTTGTTGAGTGCTAAAAGATAAATGTTACTATTATGGTCTGAAAAGGAAATTAAATTTTCGTTGACTCACGTGTTAATGGCCTATCCATGTGAACTGTTTGTACAATACTGAGAATGTCAAAATTTGCAAATAAAAAATCCTATTAAAAATATTAAAAAGTTTTTTTTTTTTTTTTTTTTTTTTGCTACAGTCAATAAACCTAGAATATAAATTAGAAAATAAAATTAAAATATATACAAAAACGGATATTTTTTTTATTTTTCTCTCTAGACTAATACATCCATACTTTTTTTTTCTGGGTCCCAATTTTTCCACTTTTGCTACATTTATTTTTCAAGGACTTATCTTTAAAATGTGTAAACCTCAATGTGATATTCTAGGGATAGAGAAATAAATAAATAAAAATAAACAAATAATAACAATGAGACCAAAATTTCACAACCTCTAGAAATAGATGTATATTCAGAATTGCTAGGCTATATAAAGTCATAATACAACTAACCTATCAGAAGCTATCTCAACCAGTATACAAACATCCTAGTCTAGTAAATTGTTGTATCCTTAAAGAGGTTAAAAACAGACAAAGGTCATACCCGAGCGAAGGAACAGCAACACGCGCGTAGATGAAAGAAAGAGAGGTTTATTGTAAAAGTGAATACGCTACTGAAAGACAGGGACTCGGGTGGCAGGCTAGCCCCCAGGTATATCCTGTGCTCACCATATATAACCACTGATATAGTCAGTCCACATAGGGGATAGGGAGTGTGGGACATTCCATTACAACATTAATCAGAAACAAGAAATTCTGCAAACCAGGATATAAGCCCAATAATCAGAAGCCAATGAGAATCACTTTCGAAGCGGATCTCTAGATATGTATATAATGAGACAGAAAATTAGCCTATACCAGAATAAATTAATTTTGTCCATTCTTTGTGGTCGCTATAACATACCTAGAGTTGAAATACGACATTTGTCCAATTCGTTGGTATCTTTAGATGGCTACATCATTCTGATACACTTCAAAAAACAAACCCTTTCTTTCACCACCTCCTAAGCACATTTGAAAATATGCATACTTTTCTTCACCCACAATGTTAATCAGGCGACTATTACATTTGGATACATATATATTTACTTCTTCCCTGACTTTCTCTCTCTCTCTCTCTCTCTCTCACACACACACACACACACACACACACACACACACACACACACACACACACACACACATACACACACGCACGCACACACACACACTCGTATGTGCAAGGACTTTTATACAATGCAACTTCGGTTCTTGAATGTCTCACATGTCGAACAAATCGGTTTTTGAACAGAAAATTCAAGATGAAAATGACTAGGTTATCGGACAAAATTTTGGTTCTCGAACATTACCGAACCGAATTAACCCGAACGGAATCATTTCTGAGTCGACCGCCGTGTTGTATGTATTCATGTGTTGTGGCGTGCTTTTCTTTTCCAATTTTATTGTACTGTGACTTTTTTTCTCTACATTGATTCCTGTTGGTAAAATAGTTTCAGTTTACGAACGTTTCGGGTTACAAACGGCCTTCAGGAAGGAATTAAATTCGTGAACCGAGGTTCCACTGTACTTGATTCTGGAAACTTCAACTTTCGCCTTATTCTAACTGGTTGGTTGTATTTGCTGAGCAGCATATCAACCTATACGGATTATTTAATGCCAAAATCTAAACATTTTTGTACACAATTCGTTTTATTTTTGGAGATAATAATGGTTTAGTGACACAAGTCATATTAATTAACCCATAGCTGGGGAGAGAAGAGGTGGATTCATACCTTCCCCAAGAGTATTTGCGCGTAAGTGAATATAACAAAACCGATTGGAATTGGAACTTGGTTCTCTGATTAACAATTCCGAGTCATTATCCATTACACAACCCACACATTCAAGTATTTACATAATAGTATCCACCAGTTAGGAGTTAAATAGCAGGGTAGACTGGGTTCTATATCCTTGGGTGGCAAAAATCTTAAGAGAGAGAGTTTTATTCATTGCTTTGTTTTTACAGCTTATCGGCCTTTTGCAGGTTATTTAAAACCAGAAAATATTTTTAGATTTTAAGAATTTTTTGAGATAATAATAATTTGCTGATACAAACCCTACTAATTAACCCATAGCTGGAGAGAAGAACAGGTGGATCGTACCTTTCTCATGGGTATTTGCGTGTAAGTGAAAATAATTAATCCAACTGAAATTGGCCTTTGTCTCTCCAATTAAAAGAGTAAAGGTGTATGAAGTCATTATTATTTATTGGTTTTCGATAAACCTTCAGTTGAATATCCTCATGTGTGTGCATTAGTAGTTTTGTTCTTTGTTGGAGGTAAAATTGATTGTATTTGCATGTCCTATCCTGTTTAGTATATCAGCAAGTTCTGGGAGTGGTGTGTCACAATACCAAACGATGTACAGATTTTCCCGATTGCATGTGTGTGTGGTGCGTGTAGTGTGTGTGCACGCGATCCGCAGTGTATAGAGTGGAATGAACAAACCCAAGGCTCGAAATAACTGTTTAATAGCTTTTATTCATTGTCGAAAGAGAGTGCATAATAATGATATTTCGCGAAAAAAAAATTAGGTTTCCAGTTAACAGAGTTCTTCCATTGAGTAGATATTTCGTAGAGAGAGAATTCCCCGCTTGTTCTCACGAGGAACGAGAAATGTAAGTCTCAAACTGCTAGGACTGGTACGGGTCTTCTGAAGCAAGGGTTGTGATTAGTTTTTCCTTTGGACAGGTGTATCAAAGAGAGATTTCCCCGTTTCTTCTCACGAGGAACGGGAAATCTCCGTGTCAAGCCGCTAGGATTGCTTCATATCTTCTGCAACAAGGGTTGTGAGTCGTCCTTCGAACTGGCCTTGAAGGTAGCGGCCGCTGAAAAGGAAAAGTAGAAAAGAGGCCGAATAGAGTTTTTAAGAGTCCTTGGACTTCCGATTGTTTCCTGTTGATTACTTCTGTTGCTGTTACTGTTAAATCGAGCAAAGTAAGGAAGCCCCCACATGCCACAAGTGAGATAGTTATTATAACGACTCTAATATATATATACATAAAACAAACAAACACTTCGGAAGTATCTGTCCGTCTGCGCAGACACTTAACAAGACTGGAAATCAGGTGATAATTAAGGTATTTAATTTGATTTATGATACCCACTTATCTTCAGAGACCCCAAGGCATTTTCCTCACACATTTTCTTTCATTTAAACTGAAAAAGCCAAAGAGAGCATACGTTTCTTCGAAACACGTCTTTAATAAAATTTTCCACATTGTCTCATCATCTTCACCTCTAATAATGTATAAAAAAAAATTATTCTAAGTTTCATAAAAGCGTCTAACAAGATAAATATTTTTAACTATTGGTTACGCAAGGTTAAAGAAAAATTATTAAGTATAAACAAAACCAATTTCTAGATAATAGTATTCTTGATCTTCCATACTGTTCTGAATTTAATCAATAGTTAAAAAGCGTTCGACAAAGTCTTTGTTTATCTAGGTACTATCACAGACTTATAAAAAAAATGTTAGATTTTTTTTTTAAATCTAAGAAATCTGTGGTGTTACTGTGGTAAAGTGTCAGAGATAGCAATATATGCCGGCAATGCTAGAAATAAACGAACAGAATCAAAGCTATAAAAAAAATAATATATAATATTGTCGGAGTTAGCTCCTCCTTAATTCCCTAATTATTTACCAGGGGTCGCTCTCCCTACACTATGAATACTGGGCGATTTCTTGCCTCGTTCTCTTTTTAACACGACAGATTGCTTTAATTGTTTGTAATCTTTTGACTGCAAGATAGATGCAGGTAAATTTGCAACTACGTTGGGTGGTAGGGCTCTTATGACTATAAAATTTCTTATCTTCAGCTGTAACCTTCCTGAGGTGGAATTGCACTTTTATAGTAAACCATCCCGCTGCATTCGTTTCCATAACTGTAGAGCTTTAAGGCTAATCTGCTGCAGTTGCGTTTCTGGTGACAGGTGTTCTGATTGCTTTTTTAATGGTATGGTAGACTAGGAAAAATAGATAGATATTGTGGAATCTTCCACATTAGCCTTCCACCCCTTTCGGTAAAGATATATTCTTCCCTAAAAAAGCCTTAACCAATCACCACTTCGTTTCAGTAAATTCAATCTTCTATTGGTTAAGAAACACTAAACTGTAGCAAAGTCGGAACAGATCCTTTTCCCCGCCGAAGCTCTCTGGAGCCGATTTTTAGACACCAAAGTCTGTATAAACAGCCGCATGACTCAATTCAAGTCAGTCAGTCATCGAGTTTTGTGAGATGCTACCAAACTCCACGCGTGTCAATTCACTGACTCAACATCACTTCAAAATTCTCAACAAATTAAACATAGCACTCAATCGACCATTGTCCGCGTGGCATTGATTACAATTGACTTAAAAAGTGAACGTTTTCACTACACAAACAGTAATTGTACAATTCATCAATTTAAGCAAACAGTTAAAGGGAAACAATTCCTCACAACTTAAATTCTAACAAGTAACACACGCATACACACTAATATATGAACGAACACATTAGAGATTTTTCCTTGCAGAAACCAAATTATTTTAATTTCACTAACAAATCAAAACCATTAACTTTTATTGACCAAATTTCTGCATGAACATTCTCTATAACCTTGTCTCAATTGCCACAATCAACAAACATTCTGTTATTCTTGCATGTATATTTATTGTATATATAAAAATCTCTTTATTGTTGGATCACTAACCACTGTGTTTTTAGTAATTTCTTGCAATGCAAATTGTCCTTATATTCTTTATTTGATCTACGTGCGGTAGGATAATGCATAATAAGCACGCATAATCTTTGTCTTACATAAATTTACCTTCTGATACATTTTCACTCAGCTACAACCAGCAACAAAATCATAAGAGAAAGCAACGACTCACTGCTTGTTTGTTTGTTTGATAAGGTTTTCTCGTTGATGACTTATTTTGTTGTGACTTACTTCTCAGTCATATGAAGCTGTAGGAGTTACCTCCTCCTTAGTTCCCTAATTCTACACCAGGGATCTCTCTCCCCATGATATAAATACCGGGCGACCTCTTGGCTCGACCTCTTTTTCCCTGAGACCTCGTGTCGCATTCCACCTCGCGTGGAGGTGAGGTAAATCTCTTTTTCTTCTTCATTTCAGGGATAAGATGTAAGCTCTTAGAAGATCAGCGTTTCCCATTTCTGGAAAACGCTATGAACATTACAGACATTCACCAAAGAACACACACAATGTTATGTCTATGTGCCTTGTAAATTGTTTAATACATATTTGTTGATATATATATATATATATATATATATATATATATATATATATATATATATATATATATATATATATATATCTTGTTTGTCTTCTTTCATCTTCGGTTGGACAAATTAAGTCCGCCAATTTTCATGTAGTTGGATCTTTTAATATTCTACCAGGAGTTACACGCGTGTTTCAAATACAACAACACGTAAATGCACACATGGTCCTCTACAAAGCCTTTTATGCCGGAATTCGAGTTTGTTTTCGTTCCGTTTTTTTTATTGTAAATTTTGGTGTGTCCAAAATTCCGATGAAGTCAAGTTGTGTGTTTATATCGGGAGGTCATCAGCGTGGCAGAGGGGCAGAGGTTCTAAGCAATATTTTATTTATATAGAAACGAGCAGAATCAAAAGTATAAACAAATTTGGTTCCGATTGGAGCGAGTCCTTTGTAATTCGAGGTAGCAAAAGTTATTTTGGCTCTGTTGCGTATTTTGATGATTAGTAATTAGACTTTTGTAGTAGTCGTCATCTTGTGCGGATCTATTACGCACATACATGCATACTAAAACACAAATCACATACAACGCCAAGCATTCATTGGTTAATTAATCACCACTACGTTATTATAGACAATTTACAAATCGCAGCAATGCGACAATTTTGTAATCGTTCTATTTTTATGTAGTCCGTTTTGTGTACTTTTGGGAGAAACGGATCACAGAAGTTTTCTTAAGTTTCCCCAAAGCTCGCTCTCTGGTTGGTCAATTCCAACCGATCAGATCGTCTGCACGTGAAGAATAATTCTTCCCGCGCAGTGATCTGGAGCCTATAGTCACTTTTTTAAGCAAGAATTTTTCATAGCTAATTAGTGAGAATTCAGCAGCCAAACGAATCCACGACAGTTGAAACCACTTGCCAACTTTCTCACTTACACACACCACTCACATGCTGAACATACCTTGTATATACTCACATAATCTTTTCTAACACGGCAAACCTTTTAAAAACAGTCATTATAAGAGACTCTCATGAACATTATTACAGTGAACTTTGAAATACTAAAATAACAGATAAAGAGAGACAACTCTTGTGTATTTCAACCTTTTCTTACTTAAATAAATGCATGCTGTCTTTCACATCGTTGTTTGATATTGTAAATCTTGTTAAATACATATTTTATGTGTAACAAAGTCTTTGGCTTACCGTTTTCTGCGTCAGCCCTGTTTCCTAATCTAAAGTTAAATTAATGGGGTGATGTCCACCACAATCTTATTGGCTGCTGTCGGGGGGGGGGTTACTTTAAAAATATGTGCGGCATCAATCTGCGGTGTATTCTCGGCCCTCAAAAGAGCGGGAAAATGTCTTAAGCAGATGACCGCTTAAATTTCTTCACGCGACATGCTTGGCTGGTTTCTCTGGTGATCTGATCACAGCCTCTGCCTGTCAACTGCCTGTTTATATTCCTTAAGAAAGAACTCCAGACTACTGGCGTAAAACTTGGTTTCGGCTAACATCAAAAAAAGTCTCTTTGTTTTTTTTTGGTTTTTCTTTCTTTTGATTAGCCAAAAAAATATTTTATTTTTCGGCGTTTCCTTCTTTTTTCATAGTGGAAGTTATGTGTGGAGTATCTCTTATTTTGGTAGATTCTTCTTACACACAATAACTAGACCATGGACTAGAAAACTTACTCTTTTTTATTCAAGGTTTGCCTTCTCATTAGTTGAAAGAGAGAGAGAGAGACAGACAGACAGACAGACAGATAGAGAAAAAGATATAGATTTTAAAAAGGAAAGCAAATACCTTATTTTGATTATGATTTTTTTTGTTTATATATTTTATTTTTTATCTGGGATCACCCACAGTACCTGGTTAAAGAAAGACTTTGCTGAACGCTTTTTAACTATTGTTTTTTAATTCAATCAGGCATAAGGCCAGACATTTTTTAAAATATACGACAGTGCCAATTTGCTTTTGTTTTTATAAAACTAAAAGCCTTCAAAACGCGTTTAAGGTACATTTTCCATTTTTTAATAGCCTTTTTAAAAGAATCCGTTAAAAAATAATTTTACGTAAACAACGAAGGAAATATAAAATCATGCCATTGAATTTATGTTTTTTTTTTTTAATAGGTGAGTTAAGTTAGATATCCTCGGTAAACAGTGAAGAAACATGTCAATCTGGAGAACAAGGTGTTTTAGTTTTATTTTAATGCGTTAACCATTGATTTGTAGTCAAAAACGAATTGTTGTTGAACAAATGACGTAAGCCATCCAAAGGGAGATAACTCCCAGGTGTTTGTTATTACAGGCTGTTTGGATAAGATGGCGATGTACGAGCAGAAAAGGACTATATTACGAAGCAAGGGGATAGAAGTAAGTCTTATGTGTCTATTTCCCTGTCTGTACTTCGTGGGGATATGTCGGGCTTGAGTTTATGAAGCAATCAGGGAAAATTGGAAACGTGTCTCACCTGTGAAATCAATGTTATTTGGGTGTTGACATTAATGGAGGCCAAATACGACACTGCTAATTTGGTTTGTTTTTTTTTACTAAAAAAAAGCTTTCAACAAAATGCATTTAAAAAGTCATTTACATTTTTCCCCATCATTAGTAATAGCCTAAAGTTAATCTGTTAAGAAAATAATTTTACGTATTCAAACAACGAAGGAAATACAAAATCATTTCCGCCCAGTTCGATTAGCTAATTTGATGGAAGCCGACAAAAATGAAACTCTAGGTCTTTCTTTAAAAAAATCTCTTAAAAAATCTAGGCTTTGTCTCAGACATTCGTTTCGAAGAAAAACTATAAATTTAAGGATTAATTCAATAGATTTTGTAAAAATATTACTTTTTGCTTAAAATACAACGAAAATGCACTTTTTTCTCCAGCTGGGTATGTCGTCTCTTGTCAACACGTTCATAGAACAAAACAGTACGACGACCCGAACCACCTACTCAAAACAAAATTACGCGCCATATCAAATGAAATCCAGAAAAACCAAAAATGTAAAAAGTAAAACATTTATTTCATTGAGTCTGAATTTCTAGAAATGCTCACAAGTACATTTTAATCTTTTACATTTATGCTAATTAAATCGATGTTTTTTTGGTTTTTTTAAATTATTTTCAAATCATTTCAAAACCACGTGTAGCAAACAAAAGTAAATGTTTTTAAATTCTTTTCTTAAGATTTCGGACAATATTTCCGATGTGTTTCATGATCGGTATTACTTAAAAATTAAATAAATATATTTTTATTTTATGATGTAAGAGTAAGACTTTCGAGGATTTATCTTTTATAAAAATAAAATCTGAAATTCACTCGTCGTAGTTGTACTGACTGCATAATTTTGGTAAATTTAAAAAAAAAATAGCATTTCGATTTATTATTTTTTCGTTTACCTATATTGGCTTAAAAACCTTTAAAATAACTTAAATGTGTCCTTTTTAGTAAAATTTTGGTTTTATTTGGAAGATAATACTAATAAAGTCGTTTTTAAAATATCAGTTTTTTTTTTATTTATCGATCCACCATTTCCATTTTGATTGAAAATGAAAAATAATGACAAAAATTTAGAACATTAAAAAAAAAATCGCTTAATGATTTCTTTAAATTGTTTGAAGCCGGCTTTTTCAGTTATGCACTGTTGTTAAGTGTTAATAAAATCGGATTTTTGTTTTTATGAAATTTTATTTTAATGGTCATCATTTTGGCATTTTGATACTATTTTCTATGGTTTCTCAAGATCTATGCTTATGAAGTTTTTTCTTTTTTTTTTCCCCAGATATAATGACAGTTTCAATTTCATATACCTAATTTTAAACATTTTCAATGTTTTCTTGTTTTTGTTCACGCATGGCAGATGTCATAATTAAATCTGATAGGTACCTCCATTAATTCGCTAAAAAAAGAGCATGCCATAATGAAAAAAAAAATGTTCCAGACTTCTTAAAACAAAGTTTTATCATCAAAATCTTTATCAAAAAGAGGAAAGACCAATGTATTTTATTATTATTATTATTTAAATATATTTTTTAATCCTTTTTAGAACGTCCGAAACTTTAGTCAACTCATGTGTTTTTCTTGCGTCAGGGGTGGGCCAAAGATTACTGTGGGAAATTTAACGTCTTTTTTGCGGTAAAAAAACAAAAAATACATTGAGTTGGAAATTCTTGCAAAATCAATTAATTGTTGAATTTTAATTAAACTCTCAGGACCTATCCACAAAAATTGATGAAAATATTTAAAAAAAAAAAATTTTTTTTGTTTAGAAAATCTTTCTTTTTTTTTTTACTTCTGTTACATTCCACCCACCCACGTGCACACACTTCTATGTTATTTCACCAATTAATTAATATTTATGTTAGCTTGAAAAAAAAATCCTTGGAGAATTTAAATCTTTTTTTTTTTTTTGTAAAACAAACACTAGTTACTAGTAGGTTTCTCCACTTTTGGCATAGTTACTAAAAATTTGCTCTGAATCAAAAAATGCAATAAAATTAAGACCTTATGTTATATTCTTCAGTTATTTTTTGCAGATATATCCACCATAGGAAAACATTAGACAAACATCCATTTGTCATCAAGCTGTCAACATGTCAACAACTTAAATAAACAGCTACCACTGTGTTTAAAAATACATTTCCACAAAATTTTAATCTTAAAGTAAGTAATATTTTTTTCAAGTCAGGTTAATTGTACTTTAAATTAGCTAATATTCCTCAAATAAAGTTTCAGAAAATTATTTTTGATAGTTTTTTTTTTTCTTAATAAAGAGAATTACATTGTGTTCATGGGTGGCTGAAAATGGCATAAAAACAAAGCAATTTCAAAACAAAAACTCCTTTCAATCAATTTAAATTGGTTTTGAAAGTATTTTTCTTATTGGAAATATTAAATTTAATCTATTACCTTGACTGAAATTGAAACTAAAATAAAAGCTTCAAGAAAGATTTTTCATTTTAAAAAAATAATTTTGAACATTAGGTATTGTGTTTTTGTGGTGGTACCTATACACACACACACACACACACACACACACACACACACATATATATATATAAAAACATGTACTACAAAATTGTACATTTTCTTTCAAAGTTTAAATAAAACATCTCTTCAGGTAATTTAAATTACCTGAAGGGATGTTTTATTTAAACGTTGAAACAAAATGTATAATAAATATTTACTACTCTTGTATTGAGCCATGTTTTAGATTAATGCTTTGAACTTTGAAATTTTTTGTTCTTTTACATTTGGAGATATATGAATAATCTCAAAGAAAGTATTATCCTCCAGTAATTTTCTGGTTGACAGATTTTGACAAAAATTGTTTACACATGAAACTTTAAACATATAATCAATCTTTGTTATTATCACATGCACACACACACACACACACACACACACAGGACAGGTGTGTACTTGCATTCAGGTAACTGAAGTGAACTGCCAGCTTTTAACACTTTGTTTTGGGCATTTGATTTTTCATATATTCATGTACACTCACACACAAGGCTTGTGGCCACATCATGTTGAAACACTGTTTCCCCATTTGATCACTGAAGTTAAGCAACGTCAAACCTGGTCAGTACCTAGATGGGTGGTGACTGCTTGGGAATATCATGTACTGTAAGTTTGGATGTGTTTGTATTGCAATGTCTTGGAATTCCTAATCTGAGAGCTGAGTTCCAATTCCAGTTGGGTTTGTTATATCACTTAGCTGTAAATACCCTTTGGAAATTTATGAATCCACTTCCTTCCCACCCTCAGGTATTGGTTAATTAATAAGACTTGTATCACTACACCATTATTATCTCAAAAAAAAAAATTGTATCCAAATTATTTAGATTTCAGCATTAAATAACCCATAAAGGTGTTGATATCCCGCTAAACAAAAACAACCATCCAACACACGCAATAAAAATATAACCTTTTTTTGATAAGCAATCACTTAGAAGTTGTTTGAAGCAAATTTACTTTACTTTGTAAAATGAACAACCTTTGAACTCTGGTGTTAAAGGTAAAATATACATCTTTGTAATCAAGGCTTGTGTAGGCATATATACCTAGTGTTATCTTACTTTTCTTACATTCAGAAATTTACATAAGGATTCTAATTTCATAATTTCTATGTATTTGTTTTGGTAACATGTGTAAGACTTGCTGTCAATTTAAAATGTTTACTTTTCAATAGAAATAGATGTATTAAAAACAAACAACTGGGAAGAATAACTAAAAAGAAAAATTAAGTTACTGTAAAGAGGTTAATCAGCCAACGAAAAATAGGGATGAAACACAAAACTGGTTTTCATTCCTTTCTTGTCTGAAATATCTAATCCGATTTGTATTCTTCAAAAAGTACAAAAAGATCATTGTCAGTGTGACACTGACTATATAGGTAGAACGGATCAGAAGTAGGTAGTAAGAATAACACAGCATATATACCAGCTTATAATCAGAAAGAAAATTTTATTAATTTACATATGTGTTTACACCATTTACAAAATTCGTAGTGTTGTCCTCATCTTTATTGCCATATTCACAACATTTCAGGTGCTGTACACACTGCCTTCTTAGAGGATATATGTTGGAATTTCACACAGAACTGTTTATTTAGTCAACAGAGTGTAGATTGTTCTAATTCCACAAGCAATTCCTTTTTTTTTTGATATCTCAATTTCAGTTACTTCCCTTTAGTAACTGAACTCTCTAAGTTTTTGTTCCCTCTGCTGTAGCCAGGTATTGAACTCCTAACTATTTCAGTTAAGTCACTTTTTGGATTACTCAACCAAACATCTGAGACAGCAACAGCTGAACATTTGCTAAATAACTATCAGTTTGTCCAGTTTTATAACAAAGACATATTTTTAGTACAGAGAAAAACTCATATAGATTTCTATCTAAAGATCTTGGAGACTTTATATAAAGTCCTCCCAGCCCTTCTCTAAGCAGGAGTGGGTTTTAGGCCCTTAATGTTATTGTCCTTTGATGATTATTATATTTAATACTAGCTTAAAAGCCGCTTTCTGTGTGAACTTTTAAGCTACCTCCTATAGAGGGCTAATTGTGGTGCTTCTGGCCCAAAACTATAGAGACCTCTGATCCAGCTTGGAAAACAGCAATGATAATTTTGAAGAAATAACTTTGAATTCCTCAATTCACGCTGTGGAACTTTGAAATCTCACTTAAACTCTGATTCAGTTTATAAGTCCAATTCTGGCTAAAAGACCTATTTGGGCTGAAATTCCAATTCAGATCGAAAACTGAGTTCTTCAAATAACAAACCCAGTGTAACTTCAATTGAGTTGAGTTCTTCAAATCATAAACCCTGTGGAACTTCAAAACCTCACATCATGAAACCTCTAACTTAAGCTCTGATTCTTTGGCATTTTGAAGAAATAAAATTGATTTTCTTAATTTCACAAAGTTTTGGGGATATTTTAAACTGAATTTAAAACAAAAATTGTTAAATTCTTAAAGATTTGGTGTTATTTTAAACTCAATATAAATGAAAAACTTTTAAAATCACTAATTTTTATTTCAGTTATTTTGAAATTTGAATTTTTAACTGTTCCCTCCTCATCGAGACACAAATCCTAATGCAGGATGTTCAAACATGAGATGAAGGTCAGATTTTCAAATCCTGGGATCATCCTGATTCCAAAAAAGTATAAAATGTCTCTATAAAGCATGTGTGGCTTGAGTTAGAGGGATTTCAGTTTCAGACACATAGACCAATGGACAGATAAAATTTGCCATTTATTTATTTAGATTAGGTATATAACATGCTGTCTGTGGTGTTTTTAGATCTTATTCACGTGTACTTATATTTTTTAGTCCTGGAAAGTTGAATGAGAACATTTTTCCTTTTTCTTGGTAGCTATAAATTTTTTGCTCTTCTTTTTGGTCATTTGATTTTATTGTTTTCTTTATTGCAATTATTAAAATTTTAGTGTGTCTGTTTTTTTATTGCAATTATTAACATTTTAGTGTTTCTGTTTTCTTTATTGCAATTATTAACATTTTAGTGTGTTCATTTTTTATTGCAATTATTAAAATTTTATGCACCTTTTTAAAATATTTACATTATGATAAGTGTTAAAATTTTTTTTTTTTTTAATGTTTCTTTTTATTTTCTTTCAGGTAAATCTCATTCATTTTAATAAATGCCAAAATTACTTTTCTGAAAGTTTTCCAATCTGAAACAACTTAAAAAAAATCTTTCTGGAGCAAACAAGGAAAGAGACCATCACCAGCATCTCTCTGTCAAATAGTTGATTATTATTCTTATTTAGAGACAACTTAAATAAGAAAAACTACACAAGGCCAATTTCTAGCATCATTAAAAAATTTAGAATTCATCAACATTACAACAGGAAGATAATTAAAACTCCCATATTAACTCTAGAGAGAGAGAAAGTGCAATCATCAATTTTATCAAACTCCCTATTATAAGAAATATTTGTTCTTCAGGAGGACTTTAAAGTGTAATATTGAATTTGCAATCATTCTTACTGCATCTGCATTAAAAATTCAGTTTCTGTAAGGTGTTTTATATTGGTGTTGTTACCATTATTGTATTGATACACAGCTGCTTCAATGAGTTTTAGCAAGCTCCCTTAAATACCTTTCTTGGTACTGGCAGGTAAGAATTTGTCCATTTCCGAAATGATATTTTAACATGCGCACACTGATGTTTTCAAGTCTGTCAGAAAATTTCCCCTTTGAAGAATCTTCAAGTGTTTCCGTATATTATCTTACGGATATTTGTCCTTCGTTTACCTATTTTTACTCCTTAATTTCACTACCCTCACCCCGATGCCAATCCCCCCACACACATCATCCACCCTAGGTATAACCAATATGTCCTTAAAGCAACCCACTCAGTCATCTTCCATGGTGAAGGATGACACTTCACCAAAAATAGCCAGAAGATCTTCCCCCAGGAAAAAAAAAGCCTGCCAAATTACCAGCAGTGAGAGGGTGAGTGGGCATGGGGGTTACAAGAGTGCAAGGAAAAGTGAGGTGAAAAGTAGCAGCTCGAGGAAAAGTGAGGTGAAAAGTAGCAGCTCGAGGAAAAGTGAGGTGAAAAGAATCAGCTTGAGGAAAAGGGAAGCCAAAAAAAGCAATGTGAGGAGAAACTCGAAGAAAACTGACGCAAAAAAAAGCAACTTGCGAAAAAATGGCACGAGAAGGAGCCAGTCGAAAAAAAGTGAAGATGTGAAAAGCAGCTCAACAAAAAATGGCCTTATGATGAAGATCAACTTCAAAAAAAGTGGTGTGAGAAAGAAAATTCCCCAAAAAAGCGAAGCACAAATAACAAAAAAACCCAATACAACAATCTCGAACATGTTGTCCTCGTTGCGTATAAGATTACCTTCTGCAACTCCGATTGTCAGTTCCCGGGTGTTGTACAACGCAAAAAAACCATTCCAGTGTGAGGTGTGTCGTAAGCGGTTTAGGATGAAAGGATACCTGAAGAAGCACGAGAGGGCCCCTGAATTTAGCAAGCATTTCCCATGTATGGTTTGCGGAAAGATCTTTCCTGAACGGGACAAATTAAGAGACCATGAACGGATTCACACCGGGGAGAGACCTTTCTCCTGCGAGTTATGTTCTCTGACCTTCGTCCGAAAAGACCAATTGAGAATCCATACAAGATGCCATACAGGGGAGAAGCCATTTTCATGCGGCTTGTGTCAGAAATCCTTCACTCGGCATGATAAGCTATTAGTGCACCACAGAACACACTCGGGCGAGAGGCCCTACAAGTGCGATGTCTGCATGAAGACGTTTGCTCGTGGGGACCACTTAAAAAAGCACATGGATGTACACGCACCTGGCAACAAAGGCAGGCATGGCCCGAGAAAAAAATACAAGAAAAGGCAACCACGTTCCTGCTCTGATTCTCCGTGTGACAAAGATGACTTCAAAAATGAAAACGAGCCGGGAGTAGCCGAGAGAGAAAAACCCAAGAAAGCCAGCTTTCTCACCCCGGCTTATGATTTACTCAAAGCTATCTCTGCCAGCACGGCAAGGTTAACATTGCCTGACAAGGATAAGCTATCAGCAAAATCTTCTTTGTCATCCCAGCAAGCTGTCCCCACATGCACAAAGAGTGTAACTCCTTTGCAACAGTCACGGTGGCCACCATTGTCCAGCACATCTCTGTCCACATTGGTCATCTGTAAGCAGGAAAATTCACCATCTCAAGAACAGCCACAGCACACAGTGACTTTTATGCCATCAAGTGATGGCGACTTGAAAATACCTTTAAAGTGATCATTGAAAACAAAATCCTATCTTGTCTATCTGGTCAACTGGATAGGCAAGCCTACTAAGAAGGGCCCTTAATATCCGGTTGTTCATCGAAAAGCAGAAAATCAATTTTGATGCAGTAAGTTACAATTACTGATATATATATATATATATATTTAAAATGATAGGAAAGAACACTGAGATTTGTAATTCAGAGTTCTTAGCTTTTATTTTTAAAAAACAGTGCTTGACACAATCCATAGAGCTTAATATTATTATTATTATTATTATATTTTTTAAAAATATCATGACAAAGAACATTCCATGTTTCAAAACGTAAAACTTCAAATCCAGATTAATTTTAAAAATTAAACTTACAATCCAGAGTCTCATCCCATTCCCAAACGATTTTAAGAATAACTTTTTCTAAAAAATTGATTTACTTAATATTAGCGTAGACAATCTAATATTTTATTGGTGGGGTTAAAAACAGTTTATTATTTAGGTGTGGTCAGGTTTTCACTTTCTAAGCTAACTCTTGTATTGCCATGTATGGTGATTGTAAATTTGGTTCCGTTTTGAAACGTAGGATGTTCTGTGTCACAATGGAATCATATTTAAAAAAAAAATAATTATAATATATATATGATAAAGAAGAAATAAGAAATATATATCAATCTAACATGTGCCACTTTTATTAAAGCTTCATCAGAGATTGAGAAAGAACAGACAAAAAGACATAACTTTGGTATTTTCAATTTTGTTTGCATTGACTCTCATTGGTCAGTTATGTATCATGTGCATTAAAACCATGTTAGATTAATAAACATTTCCTATTTGTTCTTTATCTTATCATCCTGTTGGATTATATATATATAAAGAATGTATAAACATAAAAATGTCTTTTTTATATATATATATATAAAGAATGTATAAACATAAAAATGTCTTTTATATATATATATATATATATAAAGAATGTATAAACATAAAATATATATATATATATATATATATATATATATATATATATATATATATATATATATACACACACACACACAGACAGAAGAATGCCAGAAGTTTTCAGTCTGGCAAGACAACCCAACTCTAATAAAAGGCATAAAATCAGAGTTTTTTCTTTTAATCAATTCTTGGTTGGGCTGAGAACTTTTCAATAGTCTTGTGTGTGTGTGTGTATTACAGAAAGACTTTAAAAGTTTTATACTCATTTGATCTGACTTTTTATGAAGTTACTCTGGTACTGCTTAAATTAACTAGTCTCCTCTGGGAACAAAAGAAAAAAAAACAAACAGGGGTAAAAAATTGGGGGCAGGAATACATTTTATAGATTAATATTCATTAGACTTTCCTCTATCCAGGGCTTTTGTCAGAATCAAGAAATTTTTTTTTTTGTCTTAATCAATTTAGATGTGTTTTTGAGTAGGTAGGGGACAACATCAGTAATATGCAGTTGTCATTGATGATTTAAAAAAAAAAAAAAAAATTTTGATACTAGCAAATGTCATGCTTAGAGGAAGTTCCAATCAATGCTCATCTACAAAAATTGTCTCCCCAACCCCTCCCACAAGTTTTTCCCTATTTCCAAAGAGTAGACCACTTAAATATCTGTCTATATTTCTGAGATGAGTTATTATGTTCATTATTTACATTATTCGGACTATTGTCCTCATCTTTGTCGCCATATTTATTACAATGTTTCGGCCGTTATATGCTCCTGCCTTCTTCAGGTGGTTGGAATGTCGAACTGAACCCTTTATTTCGCTCACTGGGGTAGACTGTTCTAGTTCCATGTGCCATGTTTAATGGATGTCAGTTATCAGTTATCTCCTGTTAATTTCCCTCTGAAAGAGGAGGACATGAAAGACTGTGTGTACGCTATCCTGTGCAGCGGTGGAAAGAAATATAAAGGGGCCACCCCCTTAAGGTAAGGCTTCAAGAACACCAGAAAGCTGTAACACGAGGGGAAGTGGAAAAATCAGGCGTGGCTAACCACATATGGAGAGAGACAGGAGATCACCGCCCTCTGTGGGATCAGGTTGAGATCATAGACAAAGAACACCATTGGAAAATTCATAAACTTAAGGAATCAGCATATATGCTAGGCCACAATAATCCCCTGAGCTGACCAAGCATAGAAATGAATGCAATATGGGAACCAGTAATAAGGAGTGCCAGAGAAAAGTGATGATAATGAAAATTGCAATATGAGCTCTGGTAAAAACTTAAATGATAACAGCAAAAATTGCAATATGAGCACTGGTAAAAAATGATGGTGAAGACATTAGGTTTATAATACCCATAAATTCATACACAGATGTCCTCAAGAACACATGGCACAGTGGATAAATGCGTTAGTGATCCAGTGTGAGTTCAATACCCGGTTAAGGCAGTGGAGAACTTTCAGAGGGAAATTAACAGGAGATAACTGATAACTGACATCTATTAGATATGGCATGTGGAACTAGAACAGTTTACCCTAGTGAGCAAAATAAAGGGTTCAGTTCGACATTCCAACCACCTGAAGAAGGCCGGAGTGTACAACGGCCAAAACATAATGAATATGGCGACAAAGATGCGGACAATAGTCTGAATAATGTAAATAATGCACTTAATTTAAATAGTGCCATCAATCTTTTAAAGACAGAAATTATAAGGAAGATTTAACTGTTTTTTTTTTATGAAGCTGTTTAGACAAAAAAAAGAAGGAAAATTCGATGTTTTCAGAAACCATTATCAACATCCAAATATTTTTTTTTGCCATAGTTCAGGTCGGTGATCATAAATGAGGGCTTTTCAAATCCTTGTTGATATTTATTTATTTTTTTTAAAATAGAACTAATTTTGCTTGTTCAAAGTTATTATTTTTTTGTTTGTTTGAATGGTATAAAAAAAACATTAAAGTTTAAAATAAAAAATTTTTTTCTTTTCTTTCCTCTCAAATGAACTTGGTATGTCGGTATCTATATAATTATTAAGAGAATTAAATAATGCACTTATGTATGCATTCGAACTCTGAATTTCAGGGATGCCTTTATGTCCGATCTTTGGACAATTTTCTCAATGAATTAAAGTTATTTATGTACAAATTGTTTTTTTTTTTTTCTTTTGATCTTAGAAAAAAATGTTATTTGCATAAAAATACTTTTTCTTTTTTCTTCTTTTTTTTTTTTTTTTTTTTTTTGCAATAACTTCTTCTCTCACTCTCATCCCCCCCACATATGTTTCATTGAATAATATAGATATATTTAAGTCTATTTATTTTTATAATGATCCTTTCCAGTTCTCTAACCGGTTTGATGAAATTCATCAAGGAAGCTGGCATAGTTTTTTCTAGCCCAAGTACTTTCGATTTTTTTCCAAGATCATCATCAGGGGTAAATTATAAGGACAAACTTATTGTAACTGCAATAAAATTAAGATTGAAAGTACTTGGGTTATAAAAAAAAACTATGGCACCTTCCTTCAGTGGACACGGCTGGGTGAGTTGAGCCCTCCTGACAGCACATCACAGATCCTCTTCATGTCAATAGTTGGTCTCAAAATTCTAAGTCCCTCCCCCCCCCTCATGAATCGTCCTACGCCAGGAAAGACGATTTGCAGCAATGGTTTCCCAGGTTGACGTTGGCCTGTATCGGGGATGTCTTCAACTGATCCTTGAAGTGTTGTTTTGGTAAACGTCTGACAAGAGATCACGTGGAGACCTACAATCAGATACATATGTGAATTGTTTAAAATTTTCTATATGGGAGCAGAAGTGTGCTGAACCGTGAGGATAGAGAGCATGTTGTTGCAGCACTGCTCAGAGTTAGGCTAAAAACAGTGACAAACAAAATTCACACCTGTAAATGATGGGTGTAAGGAAATATATTTTCTTTTTTATATAACTGTGTAAAAAAAGAGAAAATTCACTAGTATGGATTTTTCCACACTTATTGATTGGGGATGCCCTTTGTAATTAAATCGGTTTAAAGCATGTCTGGTCTAATGACAGTTTCTCCTGCAAAGTGAGGTACAGGATCAAATCCTGTCAGAGGGCATATACTTTACTTTAATAAGATTTCTCATATATTCAGGCTGGTAGATGAAAATACAAATACTTTTTATAATTAAAGGGACGTCTATTCAAATATGGGTATCCAATAAATGTTTAAAGTGATAAAAATCTGTCGGATTAATCAATAAAATATCTGCTACTTTAGAAATTACTGGTATGCATGTGAAAGAAAGAAAGAAGTTAAATTAGGAATTGTCTATGTTCAGTCACCCAGGGAAAGCTATGAACAAACCCAGTGTGTGTTATCACGACTCCATGCTAGGAGGAAAATAGAGAGCAGACAGGAAGTGTCCTGTTTTTATAGTGGTTCGACAGTGCCTCTTAATGACTTCCTTGGGGTAACCTACAATAAAAGACATGTGGACATAGGAATCAAAACTGCATGGTGACTGACAGTTTCATGTTTGAAGCAAATAGATCTGATGATCAATGAAACTATTTTATAAAGGTGAGCAGGTGGACAACGCTGTTGTTGGTACAAAGACATCTGCAAAAAAGACTTGAAGTTACTAGAGTTGGATGCCAAGAGATCAGAGGACATTGCAAATGATTACTAGAGGTGGGGTATGGAGATGAGAAACTGCCGATTGTGCACTCGCTAGAAAGACAAGGCAACACTGGTGGAGTGTGCCTTCAGGTAAAGTCACTGTAGCTGAGACCGTCACTCCCATGTGGGTCTGTACATCATCAAGAGACACTGAGCTGCCATTACCAGCAGGATCTAAACTCTGCAGGAGTAGATCCATGGTTTCTTAAGACTTATGGATACAACGACACATAACACAGTTTTAAATAATGGGCTATATTTATAGAGGTAGAGTGTTCAATATTGGAGATAGAGCATGTTTTGTAGGTATGGAAATTTGTTGATGTAGAAATCAACACTACAGAGTATCTTTTGATGATCATAGCTCTTCTAAAAGTCTATGGATCATTACTCCAAAGCTAATTTAAGGAGGCTTCTGTAATGCTCTATATATTTGATGATCCTACCATTTCTGAAAGTTTATAGACCTTTACTCCATAGCTAATTTAATGAAGCTTATGTAATACTCTGTATCTGGTATCTTTTGATGATCCTAGACCATCTGAAATTTTATGATTACTCTTTAGAAAGGATTTGATAATTGAGAAGACTTCCAGTGATTCCATAGCTAAAGAGCTTGTGCACTAATCCAATATTCCACACCTTTGAAATATTTAATGCTATCAAACTTGAGATATACATCCTAGTGCAAATTAATTGAAACAAAATGAATAATTCCGTTATTTAATTTTTCTTTGTATTTTTCCAATGAAACATGACCCAGTGCACATGTTAATACTTCATATGTCCATTCCACAAATTTGTCCTTGCAGATTGACCACAGATTATTGATTGGATTTAAATCAGGAGAGTTTCTAGGCCAGTCTATAATACTTTGATTTGCTCACTGGTAATGCTTGCCAGTGTGTTTGTGCAGCATTACAATTTTCATATGCTTCCTTGGAGTAATGTCTATTACAGACAATGGCTGTAGGACAACTAATCAAAAGTCGAGACAATAGTGTCTGGGCGTGATAAAAATCTGATGCAATTATGAATGATGCAATATTTTTCAAGACCAAAGAAATTTCATCATGGATTCATATTAATGCACATGACCTAACCTCAGAAAAAATAGGAATCAATTACACCCTGTCACTCCAGTGGGTCTAAAACTAACCATATGGTGAAAGAAAAGAAATTGAAGTGGTTGTTTCAATTAATTTGCACAAGGTGCCTCACTGATTCTGTAAGTAATGGCAGGATATCAGCAGTGAACAGATTTAAAATTGATAAGGTTTTCTATTTCACTGAAACAGAATATTAAACACATGAAAACATTACATCTACCTTCGCTTTCTTTCACTCATTAAAACCAAAAACTGTCTTTGGTATGTCTTTTTCTTCCCTCTTTGCTTGCAGTCAAAATGGTTCATTATATATCTGAGGTAATGGCAGAGCGTAACACATGATAACTAAGTAATGTAAGAAGAAGCAAAATTATTATTATGTATTGATGTCATTGATTGTCTTTAGATATATACATCCAAAGAAGCTTAAGAGTAAAGGTTGGTAAAAAGTGAAAATATTTTTGATACACCCTAATATAATCATGATGAGAAAGAAGAAGGATTTTTTTAAATCCTATGTTTTACTTTACTTTTTATCTGGAAATTTAGAGTCTTCCTTCTAGACTGGCAGCCCCTCAAGGCTAAAGAGACCAGACTGCTTCGGTTACGTGACCCAAGTTGAGAGAGTAGAGATCAATTCATGCCTGATCCTGAGGAAATTTGTGCTTATGTGAATGCAACCAGAAAGGCTGGGTTTTGAACTCGGCTCTTCGATTTCACTCTATCTATGGGTAAAATACTAGGGTAGACTAAGCTATTTAGCCTTGGAAGGGTAAACATTCTAAGAGGAGAATTGTGAATTCATAACGAAGGAGTTTTACTTTTTCTTTTTCTTATGAATTTTCATTCTCATTCAAAATTCTGTTGTTTCTTTTCTTTCTCTTTCTTGCCTTTCATCTTTTTCTTTTAACCTGTCAATTATTTCTTTCTTTCTTTCTCTTTCTCGCCTTTCATCTTTTTCTTTTAACCTGTCAATTCTTTTTTCTTTCTTTTAGTTTTATTACATCATACTCTCTTGCTTTCTATTATTCTTCCAGTTTTTCTTTTACTTTCATGAATTTTCATCTCGTTCAAAATTCTGTTTCTTTTCTTTCTCTTTCTTGCCTTTCATCTTTCTTTCTTTTTTTCTTTCTTCCTTTCTTTTTCTCTTTTTTATTCTTTCTTTCTTCTTTCCTTTTTCCTATCTTTCTTTCTTTCAGTTTTATTACACCATACTCTCTTTCTTTCTATTCTTCTTCCAATTTATCTTTTCCTATTGCTTTTCTCCATGGTTTTGAATTCAGAATAGGTGATCATGGCTCTCCACAGATTCTTTTTTCTTTATTATCTGGGAATTGCCAGGTGTTTTGGGGAAAGATAATGTAATGGTTTCCTGTTGCTTTCTCCACAGTTTTCCTTCTCTTTGATTGTCACCTAAGGCTAGAGATCCCAGTCTACTTCACTATTTAACCCATAGCTAGAGAGAAAATCAATGTATTCATACCTTACCCAGGTGTATTTGTACATAAGTGAATGCAATTGCATCGGCTAAAATTTAAATTCTGCTTACTGATCCCACTTTCCACACAGATGACCACTACGCTGTATGCATGCCCAGAAGAAGAATGCTTTGTAGTAAATTATGAGCATAATTGACTTACAGTAGTGGAAAATGAGTGTGTAAAGCTGTTCTGTGACTTTGCTGTTAAATGTGATAATGTTATTGAAAGAAGGCTGGACATCATTACTCTCCAGAAGGAAGACAGTGTTGGATCTCAAAGTTTTTTCATCCGGCAACAATGCCTCTGATTGGGAGATTGGAGGTTTTGAGGTGTATGGAACCACCCCTTAATTGCTGTTGTTCCCAAGTCCACCCTGACCCAGGGTGGTAGCACCTGTTAGGGTCCCAGCTATGAGCAAATAGTGACTCCCCCACACACTATGAAAATATAAAAATACATTTTTATAGTAAAAATACCAGCAATACATTTTTCTATAAAAACTACCAATACCTATTTATAGTAAAATGGCCAAGAATACATTTTATCTGTAATTGAAGGCATACAATTGCATTCCAAATATTTAGATTTTGGCATTAAATAACTCAGATGTTGATATGCTGCTAAACAAAACCAACAAACTAAACTGCCAATGTGAAAATTCTTTTATGACATTAATCCATATATCCTACAATTTCTTAACTCAAACTGTATTCCAAAATATAACTTCAACAAAACTACAACATAAGACACGTATCACCACCTTTAGTAATTATGTCTATGCAAACATGTATATGCACAAAAGCTGAGTATCATCTACCATGTATTCAATTGTGAAAGCAGAATAACATATATCATAATTTTATTACTTCAAAACTCCCAAGAAAATTAACTTTTGGCATTAAATTTCCCATAAGGAGTTGATATGCTGTTAAACAAAAAACAAAATGATTTGTCTTTAGTCATTTCACCTCAAGCAAGGCAGTAAAGCCACTAAGACACAAGGGGGTTACTGTGTGTGAAAGAATATGAGGAAAAAGGAAAAAATTATTAAGGAGAGAACAATAAAAGAACAAAAATTAAGAAGACAGAAGATAACGATTGACATTTAAATTTTTGAAAATCAAAGTTGACTGGGAAGCAAGATGCTGGAAGAGAATTTCACAATCTACTATTACGTGTTAATTGTAATTAGGTGGAATATAATTGCTTATATTAATTAGGTTGAATATATGCGTGTTGTGATGGACATATTGGGTTTAGCGTATTTGGTTATTTTAATGCCACTTTGTTGACATGCCTCTCTCTCAATCAGTCAATCAATAATAATAGTATAAATGCTGGAATTTTTTTTATCATTTCACTCTAAGCAAGATAATAAAGCCACTAAGACACAAGAGGTTACTGAGTGTGAAAGAATATATAAAAAAAAGAATAACATTATTAAGGAGTGTGAACAATAAAAGAACAGGAATTAAAAAGATAGAATATAATGATTGACATTGCATTTAAATTTTTAAAGATCAAATTTACTGGGAAGCAAAAAGCCAGAAAAAAGTTCCACAAGATAGAAGTGCGAGAAAAGAAACTATTAACATAGAACTTATAGTTCCATCTAGCGGCCATTTCAGCTGTAAAATGACGAAACCTTGCTGCCAATCTAGTACCATGCTTAGATTCGTAAAGTCGAGATAGTGAGGAAGAAAGCTCATCAGAACAATTACCATGAGAATATTTATAGAAAAGGCACAAGGGATTTACGTTACAGCAGTGGGAAAGTAACTGAAGCTGAGATGCCAGGTCAGGACCATGCAGATTCTTATTTGGATCTTATCAAGAATCCCTAAATGCATCATAGAAGCATCGAACCAGATGTGACAGCAATATTCAATGCATGGATCAACTTATAAATGGGTAAGATAGATTCTGGCATGGCACAAAGTGATTTTTCATTGAGGCTTTGAACATTTATTGAGATTCACTTTGACCCCCAGACCTCAAGTGGAACACATGTATACAAACCATTGCAAATGCTGACAGAAAAATGGTCTGCTCCTTATACTGCTCCAGAATGTACCAGACTCCACCTGCCATGCTCTCTCTTTAGAAGGGTCTGATAAGAACAAAACTGGAGTATTGGTGGCATATCTGGGTCAGGGTTGCTCAGTCCTCATTTTTCCCACCTCAATAGAGTTTATAAGCATCTACTCGGCCTTGTGGATGATGAATTATTTTCCACTCTACAACCCCTTTCCCACAGACTAAATATTGCAAGCTTCTTGCTACTCTATTGCTATTTCCATGGCAAATGTTCAGATGAGCTACATTAGTTCCAACCATCCAGCCCTTTACAGTTAAGACCCATCATGCCACAGAGCGTTGAATCATCCTCATTTCCTTCGTATTCCATTAGTAAGAAGTTGGATAGCTTCTTCCCAAGAACTCCTACTTCAGAGAACAGGCTCCTGAGAGGATGCTTCTCTGATCACTGCAATCTGATTCTTTTCAAGTCCAAGGTCAACTGTTATCTACGTTCAACAACCTCATTCAGTAGCCCTCTATTTTGAGTGGCTCTTGGGCCTTGTATTTTGGAAACAACAATAAAGAAAAAAAAATCATTGACATTGTGGAACTGAGGTTGGGGTGCAGAAGGGTAGTTAAGAAAGAAAAGCAGAAGGGTGAAAAGGTCTCAATATTTGAAAGCTTATGGCCGTATCATGTTGAAACATTGGTTCCTGTACAATCACTAAAGTTAAGCAATATCGAACATGGTCAGTACCTAGATGGGTGACCGTTTGCAAATACCAGGTTTTGTAAGCTTATATCTGTGGGTGCCGTAATGGAAAATGGCTTAGAATTGAAAATCAGAGAGCTGAGTTCCAATTCCAGGCGGGTTCATTATATCCACTTATGCACAAATACTCTTGGTAAAGATATGAATCCATCTCTTATCCCCCCAGCTATGGGTAAATAGTGGGACCTGTATCAGTAAATCACGGCTAGGACACGCCATGCTGCTTACATAGAAGCAAACCATGCACATTTCCTCTGTATCCCATTGGCAAGAAGTAAGTTCCACTCAAACAGCTTCTTCCCACGAACCACTGCTCTGTGGAAATGACTCCCAACAAGATGTTTCCCTGATCACTATAATCTTAATCTGTTCAAGCCTAGAGTTAACCGTTATCATCACCTCCTATCCATATAAATTACCTCTTAACGTAACCCTTTACCTCAAGTGACCCTGGGCCTTGTATAGGATGAACCTTACTGTAAAAAAAAAAAAAAAATCTCCAAAAATTCTTACAATCAAAAAAAAAAGATTTCTAGCTTTAAATAACCTACAAAAGTTTGATAAGTTGTAAAACAAACGAATCAATCAATCAATTAAAATTTGAAACATGAGATGGTATACTTGTTGAGGTTTAAGAAAGTAGAAGTTGTTGGTGTTGTTGTGGGTACCCTTGGAATATGGACAGACAATACCCGAATATGGCTGGGGAAAATTTAGACTGCAATTTGAATTGAGAAGCTTCAGAAAACAGCACTGGTTGGGACAGCCAGAGTAATTATTTTGAAGGGTACACTTGATGCTGAATATCTTCTGACTGGGTTGCCACTTATGATTAATAAATATCGTTTCAATAAAGAGAAATGACAGGCTTCAACCACAGTAAGGTGGAGTAATGGATAGCGGCTCAGATTGAGGAATCGGAGAGTCGAGTTCGAATTCCAGTCGAATCCGTTACATTCACTTATGTGCTATTACCCTTGAGAAGGTATGAATTTTCTTCCCCCAGCTATGAGTAAATAGAAGGACAGACCGGGTTCTATAGCCTTGGATGGCAACTGGTCTACTGCAGGAAAAAATCTACCTCATCAGTCATGTATCGAAAGTTACATGATCGCCTAAGCGTGTATCACGCATGGCACATAACTGAAGGATTAATTAATTCATTTTTTACAGTTTATCAATCTTTTGCAGATTATTTAAAGGTTATTATTCAGGTTATTTATTTTTAGACTGTAAGATTTTTTTTGAGATAATTATTTAGGAGTTAACTACTAACTAGTTAACCCATAGCTGGGGGAGAAAAGGTGGATTCATACCTTTCCCAAGGATATTTGCGTGTAAGTGAATATAACAAACCTAACAGGAATTAGAACTTGGCTCTCTAATTAACAATTATGAGCCATTATCCATTAAACCACCTGCACATTCAAGTTTACAGTAGTAACCTATCTAGGTACTGATAGGCTTGACATTGCTTAACTTCAGTGATTGTATGGGAACTGGTATTTTAATGTGATATGGCTGTAAGTTCCCAATTCTTCACTTAAGCAATGTAAAGTAAACTGCTATTTCTTGAACAACATAAAATCAATAAGACCAAACGGTATATATGTTTATTAAGATTAAACATTATTACAATGAGTGATGGTGGACTACACAGAAAATAAATGCTGAAAACATAGGACTGTTCTTGTACTGCCAAGGCCACATGAATTCGTGAATTATGGCGCAAATAATGCCTCAAAAGTTCCAAACTGTTTATGCTTGACACGCATCCAATGTGGCAAACTGCTGTTAGCAATGAATGAATTGTCTCTGCCACTTCAATGGTGTTTGATTGACAATAACAGCAATAATCATTTGTTGCATCTTGATAGCCATTTTTAGTCCAAATGTCTGGTTGCAATGTCGGCGGTTTTGAATGTGCCACCTTTGTATTAAACAAAGCTGCAAAGTTATAGGCTCCCCTAAGATTATTGCTGAGCTCCAATAAGCACCAGTCTTGTCACAAAATATCTTCTTGTGCTAAAAATCCATTCAGACTTGTTGATTGACTGTGGGACACTTGATCTGCTGCATAACATAAAACAGGACAGTTTATTTTGCACTGTTTAAGTGAGGCAGAACTTTTGACAGATTTGAAGTATTGAGGGATAATGACGAAGAAACGTGTTATACTTAACTAACAAAACAAGGTAAGGAACTTATTTACAAATTTACACATTTGTAAATAAGTGAAGTTGTCCGTAGCTTGTTTCGGGAAAAGGAATCAAATATTCAAAGTTTGTGGTTTCGATGAATTCTCAAGAAGAGAAAATGTTCATATTAATTAGATTATCGGAAACAAAGTAATATTCCACAATGTTTAAAACAAATTGAGAGAGTTCGTTTTTCACAAAGAAGTTATACAGTTGTATTCAATATGAATGACAAGATATATTTATTTTAAGGTACTTTTAAATTGCCCTGCTCTCATTAGAGGCTGATAATGTATCATCTTGTAATTTGACACCAGCATTATTCAGACATGTGGAACTCCTCTCTCTCTCTCAAAACGATTTCACATTGGCTTGTTACTTTTTTCTCAGTTTGTAAGCCGCTCCCTTTTCCATTGGTCAAAATAAATTTTCCCATAGGCTCGTTAAACTTTGCCTTGGTCTTTTCTTCAGCCTGGAGCCAATCACTTTTTCTATTGGTCAAAAATAAATAAATTTTCCCATAGGCTCACGAATTTGAAAACAGTAGAGAAAAGAGAGTTATTTTTATTTTGCATTCATCACAGATTATTCTACACTGCTTATGTGAAGGATTACCAAAAAGAGACGTGGCACTGAAGGAGGTTAAGTGCAACAGGCAGAAGAGAAGACCTTTAGGTTAAAGATACCAAGTTCTAGGTTCAGGATTGTCCCATGGTCATTTCTGTTGTGATCTTCTCCTATTTTCACATATATACATACACACCTTTTATTTAAAAATCAAATATCTGAAATGAAAAAATGCACTAAACTTTCCTTCAAGCAAACTTTATTACACTAACTTTCCTGTTTCTTTATTTTATTTTTTGTATCTAGTTTTGTTTGAAACACTTCTTCTTCTTCTTCTTCTTCTGCCGATGTTGAAAGACCCGAAACCTCTAATGAACCTCAGCTAAAACCATCACTGATGGTGTGTGCCAAGGTATCAAACAGATGTATTTCATGAAATACTGATAATTTGTTTTAAAATGGTTAAAATTTTCTTCAGAATTTTGTTATGAGACTCACAGGTTAATCTAAACAAGCCTCCATATAAATATTATTAACCTTAGATTTCCTTTCAAGATAATATGGGTCTAGCGACTTGATCTGAATCTAGTTTGGCACAAGGCCACTAATACCGGGCATCCACTACTCAGTTGTAATGGTTGACCAGACTAGTTCACTAATCATTTTTCCAAGTGTATCCCATTGTAAGTACCTGGCTTCCCCACTTTCTTAGTATAATAAGCTAGAGGCGCTGTCGCAGGGCTGGATTGGAATCCCCAGGAACAGACGTCTTCTCCCATCTAAAAATGAGGAGAACAGTTTTTTTAACTCCACTTCCGGCCCAAACCAAATTGCTGTGCAAGAAGTAAGTACCGAACAAGCTGAAAGTGTTTTTACTTCATCAGTGATCGAACGGGAGCCGGTTCTTTCAATATGACACGATTATAAGCTAAAAATTTGATTTATTTAAATTATGTGCAAAAGATTCCAGCATTTAAAAAAAATGTATAAATTTATTAAAAAAAAACTTAGTTTCAAAAATTATTTTTCTTTCATAATAATAATTTTTAAAAAATGGTTTTCTCCTGTGCCTTCAGATTCTGTTTTCAAATAAATAAATAAAAATAAAAATCACATAGAACTTTTACTGAATCAGATTTGAATTATTTTATTTACATTACAATTTTTACAATATACAGATACAATATTTATTTCGGACTATTGTCTTTTTCTTTGTTATCACAACGTTTCGGACGTTGTACCCTACGGCCTTCATCGGGTGATTGTCGATCCGGGTAACCTTCGGACAATAAATTTTAATTTACAGTTAGAATCTAAGATTATAACTTTCATTACGCTCAAATTATCATTTTGTTTTAAAATTTAATTTTTAATTTGGGAAAGACAAATGTAGGAACAAGTAACCTGATTACTTCCCTTGGTGCGTGTTTATTCTTATTACCTCCCTTTAAATGTTTATTCCTGAACACGAGGCAATGTTCGCTTTCCAGGGTAAGTTCACTGTTTATTTCACTCGTGTTATTTTTTTATTTAATTTTTAAGAAATCAGTGGAGTAAACATACAAAAAATAGTCTACACAGTTCTTCAAATCTTGTTCTAATAACTGGGGCATATTAGATCGCTAAATTTGGATTCTAAAAATATCTGGGAACAACAAAAAAGAGACAATATTTCTTTTGTTTTAAATTAAAAATATCATTTGAAATGTCAATTTACAAAAATAAATGTTTTATTTAATTATTTGAATATACTTGTGGATTTATTTTGCAATGAAAAAAATGTTCTTTAATTCTGTTTATTTTTCATTAGCTACACATTATTAAAAAAAAAATGTCGATTTTTTTTATTTTAAAAATAAAAATAAATCAGTTTAAATAGGTGATGAGTTATTTATTGAATGAATCGCTTTGAAGACTAAAAGTGAAAAATATAATTTGCTTTCCATAGAATTATTTATTTTAACAGCATTCCTGTGTTTTTAAATCATTTCTTTGGAAAATGAAATATGGCTATACTTTCTTCAAACAAAACGAAAAACGTAAGAAGGGAAAATTCAGCTGTTTTTTTTAATTTTAAAGAATGTGCATTAAATTTTCGAGTCATGAAAACTGAAAAATCTTTTTCTTTTTTCCCTATTCTCTTCTTGTAGTTCATGATTTCAGACTGAAAGACACCATTTACAAAAATTAAAATCAATTTTTTTTTGTTTTATTACGAACGGGAAAAATAAACACTTTGATTTGACTTATGATCCTAAAAAAATATTATATTTCAATTTTATTTTTCGACGTAGAACGGAATACAATTGGGGTTGATTTTTAGTTAGATATTGTTTAGTGCTTCAAATGATTTCTGCATGTCAAATACGGATTTACCTCCTTATTCCCCCCAATTTTTAACAACTAGCCTCATATTCTGAGTTCTTCTTTGAATTTTAAAAATCATGCATTTGAAAAAAGAATAGTTTCTAAACAATATTCATAATGTAATAATTTATTTGAAATATCAGTAAACTTAAACATCACTGATGACGCACTCCAGTACTTGCTTGCAATGTTTAATTTTGGGAAGATACTTTTTGCCGGTCCCGGTAAAATAGACAAACATACTTTTTTTAAGCTTATTTTACCGGTCTCTGTAAAAAAGACTCCCAGGTTGTTTTACCTGTAAATATTTTTGTTATTAAGGAGGTAGGTAATGTTTAAAAATAACAATACACAGATTTAACACAGAAATTTATTTATTTCTCTTTCACCATCAATTTGTTGAAACAGTTTAAAATCTTTTATTAATTGTTAAAAGTCAAGTTAAAATCATTTCATCAACTATCTAAAAGCAATACAGACGTCTCTGAATATTTTAAATTTAAGCACTTCAGGAATCTCTGGAAATCCAAAACTTGTCCTCAGGCATGGTTCTTTTGCCAATACACTTTAGGTGCACCAACTGAAGACAACAGTCACAGACCACAGAATCCATGTTGATCAAGTCCTGCCTAAACAGCTGAGACCACCACTGCACTGACGATCTCAACCTCATAGTACTTGATGTTAGGATTGAACTGACGATTTGGCATTCCCTACTGAGCTGTAGCAATTGTTCTGCTGCCTCTTTTCTATAACTGTAGAAAAGAAGCAGCAGAACATAATGGATTGCTAACTTCTCAGTTTTTCTTCTAGTTCAGCAAATGAACTGAAAGTATTTCCAACACTGAGTTCCATGGCTATACTGAATGTATATTGTTTATTGTTTTATGAATATATATTGCTGATATCCTCTGACAGTGTAATTCTTTCCAGAGTCTATGAAACTCTGGAGTTGGGATGCTGAAGGTAACATCAATCAGCTAAGGGACAAACCTTTTACTTGTATTAATTCTATACATACATACATACACATATATATATATATATATATATATATATTTCAATTTTCAATATTTGATGTTGAATATCTTTGTTTAAGTGTCCGCATAACCACTCTGAATATGGCTCAAGGAACAGCTGAATAAAAAATAGACAAATGTTGAACAATTTTTGTCTTTATTTTCACCCGAAATTAAAGCAACTATACGAAGTTAAGAATGCCTCATGATTAAACATAATAGGCATTAATTGCCTGTTATATTTAACAATATGTTATATATATATATATATATATATATATATATGTATATATATATATATATATAATGAAGAAATATAGTTTTAAGGTTTGCTATATTTATGGGATAGTTCTCAATATCAGTGATAGAGCATATGTAAATGTAAAAGGCCTGATGATTGCATCTAGCATGAAACAGTTTGTTGCCTTCAATGTTCACTTTTACCTTATATATATATATATATATATATATATATATATATATATATATATAATTTCAAAATTAACCTGTAGAAAAAGACAATATGTATAAAGAAAAAAAGAAAGACAACAGAAAACTGTGTAGTTTTAGCCAATGTGTTTCACCCAATGTGGACTTTTTCAAGACAAAAAACTGAAAATATATATATATATATTCTTAGTTCTAAAACACTATATATACTGGCAAACTAGCCTATTTGTTAATTTTTAGTCAAATGCCATTTCATTTGTGTCATGCCAACTACTGGGGTGAAGTGACTGTTTGCCTTGAAAATCAGCATTCAAAATCCTGCCTTATAATTTTTTTTTTTATAGGCTTCCAAAATGTCAACATTTTTTTAAATCAAGTCAGGTAATTGTATTTCTGGTTCCTTTATTCTTGGCATCACGGGAAAATGTATTTCTTTTTCTTTCTTTTTATTATTATTCATTATTATTATTTATCGATTTCATTTTCCCACACATGGCCAACTGGTAAGAACATTAGATTTTCAACCATGAGACTCAAGTTCAAATCTCACCATTGGCAAAGAGGTGACTTCTTGACTTGCACCATTTGGAAGTGTCTGTAAACAATACTAGGGTTTGACCAAAAAATTGTGTGTAAAATTTGACAGACGAAACTGCTCAGAAGTCATTGTGATCGAGGGTTTCAGCATACCGACATTGTTCAAATTTATGATCATACCAAATTATGCACACTCTCAGAAACTGTAATGATGATCTCGTCAGCATGGTTGCAGAATAAAATGCAGTTTGTTATGGAATTTGAGGAAACAAATGTGTCTGAGCAGGCGTCAACAACAGGGATTATTTTGACAACCTAGCAGACAGGCATACTTGAATACAAGTTTCTGGCCATATATATTTTGTCTTTAGTTTTTTTGTTAAATTACTGAATTTTTTACTTATCTGCTGGAGATTTGTCAGTCATGTAACATTATTTTTAAGTTTAAAATATGCTTTTGTCATTTTGGGTAGAGTTACCCACAATGACAAAAGTATGTTCTTAACTGAATAGGTTTTATAATTTTTGGTAATCCATACTTCAGATTCTTTAGGTAAAGCTCATAAATTTAAGCAGGTTTTCATCATTTATATGATGAAAACCTGCTTCCTTACATTTTTCTTATGAAAAATGTAAGGAAAGCTGACTCAATACCTACTTGACCTATGAACTTAGTTGACAGGTCATAGACACCCACTGTAAATGAATATACTTTTTATGTCAAAAAAAAAAAAGAATCCTATGTGCCAGCGTCAAGAATGCAGTTTTTTCCTTAAATAAGTCACAAAAAAAATTTACTGTGAAAAGGTTTTTGCTCACTGCAGAGGAAAGTTATCTATGCCAAATGGCAAACTTTATTCCTGTATGTTATGCAAATTTTCGAGACTTGTTTCAGGAAAAAAAAAAACTATGTCCTTGACTCCAGCAATTATAGTAATTTTATTTTTTATAATCTAATTATGTAATCATTAAATTAACTATACCTTTCTTTTTATGTTTTAAATCCATATATCCTACAATTTCTTAACTCAAACTGTAAAAAATATAACTTCAGCAAAACACACATATCACCACCTCCAGTAATCATGTCCACACAAACATGTATATGCACAAAAGCTGAGTATCATCTACCATGTTTTCAATTGTGAAAGCAGAATAACATATATCTTTATTACTTCCAAGAAAATTTAATTTCAGCATTAAATGACCCATAAGAAGTTGATATGCCATTAAACAGAGAAATCAAATCAATCACTTGAGGTCTTGGAAGGAACTTTGGATTCAATGGAAATTCAAAGCATAGAGTCTCATGAAGAGTTCAGCCATTCATTGTGACTAAAGAAAACTCTGAGTTTAAATTGCAGACACAAGTTGTAACATAATTAAAGTTAATTTTGGAAGGAAAAGAGTGCTACAAAAATCTGTCAAAAACTTGCTTAAAATGCCAGAGGTCAGTTACAGAATCTGACTTCAAACGCCAACTTGATAATAGCCAATGGAGGCAATAAAAGATTTTTACAAAGTTAATTTAAAGCTTCAATTTTAAGTCTTAACATTATTTTCACACTAAAAGTATCACTGTGAAAAAACTCGATGTTGGCACGTGAGGATGAAAATATATTGGAAAAAGCCTGCAGTTGAAAATGAATCAGAAGAAGCTGTAGTCAGCACAAGACAACGCATAACTGACATCATAAAAACTGTGCACCCTGAGTTACCTCATAAATGTTGTTTATAGAGATGAACAACATATAAATTAAACCATTTTATATGGACAGGTGGGTAGTGTAATGATTAGCCACCTTGATGGAGACATTCAAATTCCAGCCAAGTTCATTACATCCACTTCTGCAAAAATTTCCACAGCTCCAGGATAAATAACAAGGCAGACTAGGTTCTCTAGCCTTGAGTGGCAACTAGGCTAGGAGAAGGAAAAATCTAAATTCAAAAACCAGCCGAGAATGGATTGGGCTCTGTTAGATGAGCTTGTTCTAGACATACACTCTGATGCTATGTTTGCAGTACATGTGGTACTCCAACAATCCTAATTTCTTTATGCCAAGTGCCATGGCTATTTAAAGAAGTGAAGGAAGGAGGAAAATGGAAAGGTCCAGTTCCCCCCCCTCCCTACACATGCACTTTAATCCCTCACTAACTTATATATAGAACCTGCTAAAGGAGTAGTGGTACTTTATCTAAAGTTAGCATAGATGCATGAAACTGATGGTCACCATACAGTGTTGATTCCTATGACCACACTACTTATATCTCTCTCTCATATATATATATATATATATAAATGAATGGTAGGATAAGGATAAAAAACAAATAGGAAACATTTATGAATCTAATGTTTTGCTTTTATTAAAGCTTCTTCAGAGAATGAGATATGGAAAAAAAATTTTTTTAAGTTTTAATAAAAGCAAAACCTGTTAGATTTGTAAATGTTACTTGTTTGTTCTTTATCCTATCTGTATTTGATCCCAATTCATATATATATATATATATATATATAAGTGAACATTGAAGTCAACACTCGGAGGTGACAGGCTGTTTCATACTAGACGCAATCGTCAGGTGGCCTGACGATTGTGTCTAGCATGAGTGTTGACTTCATTGTTCACTTTTATATTTATATTTACATATGCTCTATCTCTGATATTGAGCACTTTATTCTGTAAATATAGCACACCTTAAAACTATATTTCTTCATATATATATATATATATATATATATATATAGGATTAATACAAATTAAATTTGTCACTTAACTGATCAATATTATGTTTAATACCACAGCTCCAGAGTCTTGTATACAAACCTTTTTGCAATTGTTTAGTCCACTCATCAGTAGGTTTCAGCAATTAACTATTTTTTTCCTTAATTTTCATTATCTTTATACTAAATTTAATTGTAATTAATTCATGCGCTAGTTGGGATGCTATTATTATTTGTGTTAGGTTATATTTAAAATTCCAGTTGAAGTTGTTCCATTCCCTTTGCACTAATCTCTTTGAAAAAGGCATGAATCCATCTTGTTTGAGGTTCAAGATGAACTTTGGTCTCGATAGACGATCCAATCAAAGTGCTTTATTGAAAGTGCAACCATTTGAGGAGAGTTTGGTGATGATGAAAAGTCACTAGTTTGAGTTTTATGGTTTTGAATCTTCTTCTCCATGTGCTGTGTCCCTTCAGGACGTGGGTGATCATGGCTCTCCACAATTTCCTCTTCTTTGTACCTCTTAATAAATTTTGTATTTTTACTTCTCCTAAACCTTGTTTTGCCATCCATTTACTTAAGCTCACTAAATGCATTGTTTCCCTCTGTCCCTCTTGTATTCAAACTGTCCTGTGAGTATTAAATTTTCCACACACTCTTTCCTCATTATGTGCCCTACAAATTGCAACTGTATCTTCCTCATTTTAAGTATAAGTTTCCTTTTTCTCTTAAAACTTCATCATTGCTCACATGTTCAATCCATGGTATCCTCAGCATCCTTCTGTGGAACCACATTTCTGTTGCTTCAAGTCTCTTCATCTTTGAGAAGATTGTTCAAGATTTACTGGCATACAGGCTGCCGTCATCTCTATAACGATTTTGTCTAGTCCTACTGTTTCTATTCAATTTGGCCATTGCTGATTCCATTCAGATTTGAATATTTCCAGTTCTTCAATATTTCTGTGTAATGCCGGTTATTTCCATTCATCATGGAAGAGTTCTCCATTATATTCCTTCTATGTTTGAAGTATTTTTTCCTTTCTCTAGCATCTGTATTACATCCTTGGATTTTCGTCAACCTGTTGATGAGCTTGTTTTTGTTCTCTTTTTTTTTTTCTTTTTTTTTTCTGCATATCTGCTTTATCTGTAATACTTGTATTTTTTATCTATGCACATTTTCCATTGAGTCATTCCTCTTTAGCCTGCCTGCATTTGTTCCTAATTTCTTTATGTAGTGTTCTATATTTTGTTCCATACCTTGGCATTGTTTTCTGTCTTCTTTTCATCATGTCAAGAATTTCATGTCATACATTCTTTTTTACTTTGTCTATTTTTCTTTGGCATGGTCTCGATTGCTGAGGTTACTAAATCTTCTCTTAACTCACTTTGAGTTTCCATTTTCATTTTATCCCTCGTATCTGCTTTTCATACTGTCCATATATTTCTCTTTCAGATTCAGGCCATTCAAGAGTCTATCATATTGCAATTTGAGTGTTGCCTTCGCCATTACTCTAAGTTTCCATATCACTGGTAGGTGGTCACTTCTGCAGTTGGTATGTTTTGCAGTGTAAAACTGCATTTCTGAATCTCATATTGATAGTTATATAGTTGATTTGTTTTTTGTTTCTCCTCCTGGCCTTCTCCATGTACATCTTGGCTACTACTTGGTTATTCGTTGTATACCATTGAACCATTTTTTTCTCCATGTTCATCATGAATTCCTAGTTTGAATTTGCCAACTATTTCACCATCTCCTTCCTTGCCTACTTTGGCATTCAGGTCTCCCATGACAATATTAATTTCTTGTGATTTACATTGAACCTTGGTATTGTCTAACATAGAGTAAAATGTTTTAATTTCTTCTTCTGGACTTGGATCTGTCAGTGCATAGACAACTATGATAGATATGTTAAAAGGCTTTCCTTTCAGTTTAATAACAAGAATTCTTTCAGATATTTAACAGTATCCCAGAATGCATTTCTTCATGTCTTGGTCTAGAATCAATCCTACTCCTCTTTCATTTTTCTCAGTGGCTCGGATTGAGAAATCAGAGAGCCAAGTTCGAATTCTTTCCAAAGTGTATTAGCATTTAAGTGAAAAGTATGGATCCTCTATTTCTCCCCCCAAGCTATGAGTAAATAGCAAGACAGACCAGGTTCTACAGCCTTGGATGGCAACTGGTCTACTGCAGAAAGAAATGGCAACCTACTGCAGGGAAAAAATCTGCCTCGTCAGTCATGTATCGAAAGATACATGATCACCTAAGTGTGTATCACACATGGCACATCTGACTGACTTCATATATGATCCTGTGTTCGTCACTGACAAAATCTCTATTGTTTGCTGACATTGTTTCACATATGCCTAAAATATTAACCATTAATTTCTCATTTCCTGCTTTATATTTTCTAAATGATCACATTGGTTTAATGTTCTGATATTTTCTGTCCCAAGAATAATTTTTTGTATGTTGCGAACTGTCGCTGGATGACAGGTGATACCTGTTGCTCATGTTTCCCTTTACTTGGTGAGGGATCAATTCCAGGGAGTTTGACCCCCTTTATGCCATTTAGGCTAACAATTGCTGGATGACAATCAGGTGACACCTGTTGCACATGTCACTCCTTATCAGACAAGGAGTTAATTCCTCCCAGTTAGTGTTTATAAATTGTTTGTTAAATACTATGAGATTTATTGGCATTGATAGTGGAGTGGTTTATAGTTATCTCCTCCACAGTAATTTATTGAGATGCCACCTCTAGTTAGCTGGCTGTTGATTTGTCAAGAGTTCTTCAGCCTTTTGATAGGTGTGATTAAAAAGTCATCTGATATATATATATATATATATATATATATATATATATATATATATATATATAAAATATATATATATAAAAACATATCTTGACTTTAAATAGTTAATAGTGAAGGAAGGTTTCACTCATTAATATTCAATTGCAGCCAAAAAGTTTCCTAGCTGGTAGTCAGAAACTTGAATTTTAAGCAAAATTCTTTTTCATTACTTCTAGCCCCTTGTGTCTGCGTGGTAGTGATGGGGAGAGGCATATCTACGAATGTAAATTATTTTATTATCTTTTTAAATAAAACATGTTGCTAACGTGTCGCTTCCAAACAAAAACGATATTTTATTATTTTATATAACCACCTGATGAATATTCATGAACATTCTCAAATTTAAAAGCCTTGATAAACCAATGACATCCTTGCTTTTGTATATAAACACGAGCAACAAAATTAAATCCTTGCATTTGCCTTGAAAAAGCCTCTTAGAGGATGAAACATGTCAGCTAAGTTTTCCTTTTGTCTTTATGACAAAAGGTAAACTTGTTTTAGTCAGCAGTCCTATTATTTAAAATTATAAAATGCATAAATTAATCCCAAACTAAAATAATATAAATATTAATTACATTATTTAAAAAAAGAACGCAAAAACATTTTACTCACGTTTGCTTATTGGACATTAAATTACATCACTTAGCATTTTCCATAATTTACCTTAACTTTTCAGTTAACCTGATGTTTATTTATGAGTGTTATTAAAATTTAAAAACTTTGAAAAATTAACAATATTTTTACTTTTATTTTTAAATACTTGTTGCAAAATAAAATCCTTGCATTTGCCTTGATAAAGTCCATCAGAGGACGAAACACATTGGCTAAGGTATGTTTTCCTTCTGTTTTTATTCATATATATATATATATATATATATATATATATATATATATATTGAATAAAAGACAGACTACGTTAAGATTCCATGTAATAAGCTATTTCACCATAACCCCTTTAACAGGGTTCTGGATCATCGAACTTTACTTCCAAAAGCTGAAATTTCAGCTTTTGGAAGTAAAGTCTGATGATCCAGAACCCTGTAAAAGGGGTTATGGTGAAAAAGCTTATTACATGGAATCTTAACGGGGTCTGTCTTTTATTCAAACATATCTGCTCTGAATTTCACATTGAGCTCTCTGGATATCATCCTCCTCAGGTCTACCCATATGGATTACCTAAATTTGCATAAATATATATAAATATAATATATATATATATATATATATATATATATATATATAATATGTTAGGAATTTGGGTAAATGATCCTGACAGAGTTATACATTAAATGACAATTGGAAAAAAACGTTCATGAAAGTATAATGTTTTGGAAAAATATCCGATAATGCATTTTGCCCATTTTGGATTTCATCAGACTGAAGATGAAAAGTGAATTGCACGTGTATGTATTTAAAATAATGAGATCATTTTTTTCGCTGAATCTGGTGTTGCTCTTGGCTAGAAAAGAAGAAAAGAAAAGGAGTGAATTATTAAAAAAAAGTTGTTTAACATTTTATGTTCTTTGCTTTAAGTGCCTGAGTTTAAAGACAGAAATCCATCAGAATGGGTAGAAAATAAATGAAAGATTTCTTTTTTATTCATGCATTCTCCAAGTTGACAATATGTTAAGAATTTGGGTAAATGATCCCAATAGTGTTATACATTAAATGACAGTCGGAAAAAAAACGTTCATGAAAATGTTTGGAAAAAAAATATCCGATAATGCATTTCGCCCATTTAATATAAATATATATATATATATATAAAATTTAGTAATTCATCAAGTCTAGAAGAAACCTCAACAGAAAGCACTGGACGGCCGTTTCGTCCTGTATTTGGAACTCATCAGCAGTGCGCATCCACTACCGAGAATTGAAACCCGGACAGTTACATTATCAGGCAAATGTCATAGCAACTTTTCCAACGGGCCTCAGTGACAAAAAGGTAGTGAATCAGACTCGATAGAGCGCCGCTTGATCACATATTCCATGGTGGAACTTATCTGAGTTTGTCTTTTACCCATAAGACTGTGCCCCCAGGAGCCACGACCACTATCACCAAGCCGCTCCATCCAGAGCATTAGAAGCCAGTTCAAGCAAGGATATACAAGTGATAGAAATTAGGAGGATTTGATTCATCGAGTCTTTCTGTATTCTGCTGAGGTTTCTTCTAGACTCAATGAAAGTATAATTATCTCAAATCCTCCTAATTTCTATCACTTATATATATTTGAATAACAAAAATCTTGGTAATCCGTATGGATAATCCCAAGGAGGATAAAATGTCGAGAGCTCAATGTTAAAATCAGAGGCGGGGGTAAGCTGATCCTTACCCCCTCCTTCCTCAAATTAAGTATTATAATAAAAAGAAATATAAAAATAAATTTTAAAACTCTCCCTTCCCTCTCTAAACTCGACCATGTCTCTCACACCATCCCTCACTACCTTCTATATCAACTTATATAAGCTTAATACTGTCCGTCAGAAGTGTAAATTTTAATTTCATTTTTCGTTTCACCTTTTGAAAGTGATGCCTGAAGATTCAGGGAAAAATAAGTCTCTGGTGAAATAAATTATTACAATAGAGCCTTAAAGTGGTCTGTTTTTCTTTAAATTAATAATATATATATATATATATATATATATATTCAATTTAATTAGAAAACTGACAACCTTAATGGTCCATTGATTATAATTTATTTCCCCAGGTATGTGGTTTTTATCTGGTTCATCAGCTCACACTTCCAAAGGTGAATAAAAATGTTTTAAAATTTACGTATTATTTTTAAACACTTTTGAGGTGTAGTTTTAAGTTGATGTAAGGCGATAGAGAGAGGGGGAGGAGGAGCATTGCAGATATGGTCAAAATTAAAGAGGGGAGGGAGAGATAAGGATAATTTTAAATCTATTTTTATTAAGATACTTAAGAGTAAGGGAGGGGGTAAGGATCAGACATTGACCTATTTAAAAAGTTGTCTCACAGGAAACGAGATAAAGAGAAAAAAAAGAGAAGATATAAGAAAGATGTGGAAGCGGGGGAGTGAGGAAAGAAAGGGAAATAGAAAGTGTAGAAATAAAAGGTAGAAGAAAAGGAAGAATAAATTTATGGGCATATTGCGGTTAATCTGAAAGAACACAGATTTATATATTTGGCAGTTAACATTTTGACTTTCATTTAAGCATTTAAAAATTATCAACAAAATAAACTAGGAAATAAATATCATGTGAATATAAGATAAACAATATGACTATTATTAACATTCTTAATATTATGAATAACAATTAAGGAGTAAAAGGTTTTTAATTAAAATCTAAAGTTTCAAATTTTAAATTTTGAATTTTAAAAAGAAAATTTGAAAAACATTTTGAAATTAAAACAAGATTTAAAAGTAATAATAACATTTCTTTTATAATATTGTAATAATGATAAAAAGAAATATAATAATAAATTACCTATGAGAGGAATAATGATGATAATAATAATAGTAATCATACCAATGAGAGGAATAATGGTAGATTCATAATGACGAAACGGTAATATTAGATCAGTTATAACCCATTTAACCACATATATTATTGTATATGTGTCCATATAAAACACACACACACACACACACACACACATATATATATTCTTACATACAATACACATACATACATACATATATATATATATATATATATATACCAAAACATACACACATATACCCATATATATATGCATACATACACACATATACCTATATATATATATATATATATATATATGCATACATACACACATATACCCATATATATATATATGCATACATACACACATATACCCATATATATATATATATATATATATATATATGCATATATATATACACACACACACACACACATATATGCGTGCATGCATCCACACATCCAAATACAAGCAAGTAAATACCTCTGTACATAAACACCCACATATGTGTATGCTTATAAATACCATATAATCACCTACTAATGTCAAAATAATTATAAGGATATATAACACACATATGCTCATATACAAATATCTATACACATATATAGTATAACATAAGCAATTAAACCTATATATAGAGATACCAGGTGTTATTTCAAGTATAGATAATTTAAACTTCCGGAGTTTCCATGGACAGGTCTCCCAAATATTAGATGTAGTTTGTTATTTTGAGATGATGTCTGTGTCTGCATTTAAAGATAATCTCATTCCGGTGATTTAGTAATTCCTTTGGATCATTATGTTTGATTTATTAAGATTTTCTCCTTAACATCTGTCTTTAAAATTTCTAGGAGTTCAAGCTCTAGAGATAATTCTCCATTTCACCTGTTGGGTGAAGCTCTTTTCCTCCAGATTCCAATAGTATTTCGATAGTGCTGTTTGGTGTTTAAGGGATTCATTAGTGAAGGAATGGCTATGGTTATAAAGATACTGTTTCCAATTCCCAGCAGATATTCCAGTGTAAATCTTTATTTTGTATTCTCTTTGGTGAAGATCGTGGCTTCGTACACCACATTTTCTCTCATACATACTCCTCCCACTGAGCATTCAGTTTTTACTCTGCAATTACAGGTAGAAATATTAAAAATTTTGCAGCTAGAAGACAGTTTGTTTATTCTGGCGCTGTGTTGGGAATTTGGTGGGGTATGCATAGGACATGCACCCTTCAGCATTTCAAGTTATTAACAGTGAATTGTTTTCTAGTGAGTCTGAGTGAGAGGGTTAATGTTAATACCTGTTAATACATATGATGCATATACAGTATGCATACATAAAAATATTTTGTCTATGTACATACATGTGTAATTGGCATATAGGGTATTTCCCATCTCCCCCACCCTTGCATATCTCACTCAACAAAGGAGAGTGCATGATGCATGGTGCTGGAAGAGCCCATGTTTTGCAGTAAAGTTTTGAATATGTAAGAATTAAATATTACTGGGGGGGGGATTTTAGAAATACCAAAGTGAGGCATGGCCCAAAATTGGTTGGGAGACACATTTATTTATTAAACAGTATATTAATTTTTGTCTATTGGCTTGAATGATTGGGAAATCTTATTAAAGAAAAATTAATGCTCTCTGGCAGGATTTGAACCTGTAATTCCTCTGGACAGAGGGAGCTACCATTAAATCCATCACAGTCTGGCAAACTGAACTACAGAGAACCAGTTGATCTGGCAATGCTGAATTGTGCCTTTATGTAAAACTTCTCTCGTCATAGATCTACTGAATTTTTTCATATCTGCACAGTTTACCCATTCATCATGAAACTGTAAATGTAGGTATATATGTAATTATTAATATATACTTTATAGCTCTGTTTAACTACATTGAGCACTGTTTTGTCTACGCTATTAATGAAATAAATAGTTATTTACTTCCCTGTATGTGTACATAATCACTCGCATATATGGTTGATCATATTTCTTTATTTAGCTCATTTCTGTATATATATATACATACATATATATATATACACACACACACACACATATATATATATATATATATATATATATATATATATATATATATATATATATATATAAATAAACTTATCTTGACTTTAAATAGTTAATAGTGAAGGAAGATTTCACTCATTAATATTCAATTGCAGCCAAAAAGTTTCCTAGCTGGTAGTCAGAAACTTGAATTTTTATATATGTATATATTGAATATACATACACACACATACATATATATATATATATACATACACACATATATATATATATATATATATGCAAGAACGCATTTAGATAAATAGAAGTCAAATGATAACAACTGAAAGAAAATAAGAAAAAAAGAGAAAAGATTAAGGAGTGTAAAGTAAAAAAAAAATAATGGGAAGGACAAATAATTACAACATTCTATACATGCACACATGGTTGCATGTGCACACACACATACTATGCAAAAAGAGAAACCTTATACCAATGAAAAATACATATAAAAAAAGAAAAAGCAGTAAATTGCTGATGAGTGGACAGACAGGTCCATTTATGAAAGTCTGGAGTTGGGATGCTGAAGGTAACATCAATCAGCTAAGTGACAAACCTATTACTTATACTATATATATATATATATATATATATATATATATATATATATATACACACACACACCAATGATTATTACCACACCAGGATAAAATGATCTTTAAAAAGAGGGATCACATTTTATTAAAAAAAAAAGGATACAAAGGTATTACAGCGATTATTTTCAACAACTGGTGTTGAAATATACCAAGACTAGGGAGGGAACAAAAAGCACCATTTTCAAAAAAATAATAAATTGAATATTTGAATAAAATATGATCCCTTTTTTAAAAGATTATATATATATATATATATATATATATATATATATAAATAATTATTTATTTAAAATATAAGTTGATTGCAACGCTTATATAGCGTTGGAATCATATTTTTAAATAAATAATTATATTTATGCTCTACTTTTGTATCAAGCACTATTTTTTAAAAATAATAACAAAAATACTAAAGAACTTTGGATTATTTACCTAACGAGTTCTTTCCTATTTTCTATATATTTTTACACACACACATTATATATATATATATTATATATGCACTAAAAATTAAAATGTTAAAATTGCGATATTTAAATTAGCACTTGTTTTCTTTTTGTTTTTTATTTGCAGTTTCTTTTCAACAATAACTTACTGTTGAGCAGATGCCTGGGATTATTTGTTTGCATATAAAGAAGTGTCTGAATTCACCATCTTCCTCACTACATTCTCCATCCTGACTATGTTCTGGAAACCATATCTGAATACTAGGTAAGCTTGAACAGTTTCGATAAACTGTGAGTCGCTAAGCAAATAGTTTGCTGTATCATTCAGTTTCACGTGTCTCTTTGTCTACAAACAACTTTGTGAATGTATACCTGCATACAGAAGGAGAACATGGAAGGTTCCAGTCATTCTGATGTTCCCCACTCATCACATGATAACCCCCCACTACGCCTCCACATACGACGAACTTTACATCAGAACCAGAAGCCCACAGTTCCACAGAGCAAATATCGGAAACCTTTAATATTTACCAAGCTACGGGTCAATTCTGGAACCGGCACATCAGACTCAGATGGCCTGCAGGAAGTGGCATCCCCAGCTTCACATGATGAGGACAGTAGCCCAGGATTGAGCTCGCCAAAAACAAATCGGCAGAGGTCCCATTCATCGGCCGCAAGCTTCTTGAGAAGTTTTTCCTGTGAGTTTTGTGGCAAACATTTTCAGCAAAATTATGCACTTAACAGACACCTGCGTACACACACCGGTGAGAAGCCATTCCCTTGTGATGTGTGTGGGCGCCTCTTTGCTCGGTCAGATAAAGTACAGCGACATCGACGGACACACACTGGGGAAAAGCCTTTCCACTGCAAAATATGCGATAAATCCTTTGCTCGTTCAGATAAACTCCTTCAACATGAACGGACACATCGCAAGTTTCTTGTGAAAAATGTTTAGTTAAAGAAATAATCAATTTTTTTTTTTTCTCAATTTGTTTAGTGTCTAACTTAAAAAATTTTTTTTTTTTTTTTTTTTAATTTTTTTATCTCACAAAGAAGATAGCTAGAAAAAAAAATGCAAGAACATCCAAAACCATCTATTTTAATTCACTTTTTGTCAGATATTTTTCATGGGGAGAGACAAAAATTAAAAAAAAAATAACTTAACCCCTTCCCTGCCAATTATTTTGGGAAAAACATTTAATTTTCTGACAATTTTTTTTTTATTTGTTATTAATATAGTAACTAAGAAACTGAGGTGTTTTGAAGAACCCCAGCAGTGGCTAACACCTCTACCAAACATATGAGTTGACAATTAGACTTGTTTCAAGCTCAGAAGGGCATAAAATGAATCAAGATCAATGTATAAACACATCTGTAGCTAGTTTTTGTACATTATGTTTAGGACATCCATATCTCAAAAAAGACACTTTTGGTAAAATGCATATGCACGTCTACACCAGGAAAGGGGTTAAAATTTTTTTATTTCACACAAGAAAAAAACTGGCATGTCTACAGAAACATCCCTCTCCAAGAAATATTTTTTTTCTTATTTCTATCGAGTAAGCACTTTAGATCACAAATATTAGAAAAGGTTTTTTTTTTAATTTTCTAGATTTTAAGAGGGGGATCTGTTTATTATGTAAATACATTTTAAATTGATCCCCCTTTGCAAGCCCCCAAAATATGTTCATACCATATAATAAAGCATATTCTTACAAGATGTCAAATAATTTCAAATTAAAATAAAAAAAGGTGAATATTTGTATCATTAAAATCATATTCTTACTTACCTCTTTGACCTGAGTAAAAATAATGCTTACATACAAAATTTCAAAACAGCTACAAAATATGAATTTAAAGTAGGTACCTCTATGAGATCGCTAATAAAAGAGCATAGCATGATGAAAAAGATGCCAAACTTGACGAAAACAAAACATTATCATCTAAATGTTTGTTATTCTTAAGAGGAAAGATCAAAGTATTTTTGGGGTATTTTTTACATTTTTTAGTCGTTCCTAGCACATCCAAAATTTTCATTAAAAATCTTGTTTTTTTATTTGAGTCAACAAAATTGACAGATAATCAATCATGTCAATCATTTTTTCCATTTTTATAAAAATATGAAAATCTGTTTCAAATTCCTTTAAAAATCAATTATAATTTTTTCAAAACTTATTTTAAGAAAATTAGAAATTATAATCTTTACTTAAAATATTTTGAAACAAGCATTACTTAGTTTCTGCACCAAAAAGAAGTAGTTTAAAAATAAAGCAGGTCATAACATTTTGCGTCACTTGACAGATAATGATTTCATAGCGTTTTGACAGCTTATGTGAGGAAAATTTTATCATATGGGAGGACAGAAGTGATATTAGAAGTTATTTAGATTTAAATGAACAAACTATTTACCTCGTTATTTTTAAGGAAAACTTTCAGCGCTCTAATTTTTTTTGTACTTAGCTTTCACCTTTACATTTATGATGCTTTATGGAAAATATATTATAAAGAAATTAAAATAAGACTGTTGAGAGTGAGATTAAATTTCATAAGAAAGGTATCTAATTAATTTATAGATACCTTTCTTATGAAATTTCATCAGAAGCGTACATAAAATACTATAATTTTATGTACATTTATTACATTTTATTATGTAATTTGTATTTCCATTCATTTTATTATTAATTTTGATATTTCATTTATGGAAAAATGTCATAACTGAGATTAATATAAAAATAAGATCATATAAATTTCATAAGATGATACCGATACTTGTAGGTACATTTCTCAGTTGAAATTGAAAAAAATCAAATTAACTTCTCCACACGTGTTTCACAAAAATAAAGGTCTTAACAGCGGAGAACAATGCTTAACTCAAATAACAACTTAATTGTGTTCTTGCTGGTCTTCCAGACTTTTAATTACAGCCGTATTATAAACACAAAATTACATTTCTTAATTACTGCGGATCTTCTGATTAGTCAAAATGATACAATTTACAACGCACTAAAAAAAGATCTATCTCATAAGGATATTTACGAAACTGAATGCGGTTTTTAACTAATTTTATAATATTTTAACAACTTAAATGTAAAAATCTAATATAATTAAAGAAATAACAAACAATTGTATTAAAAATTCATTTTTCATCAAAAAATTTTTTTTTCAGAAATTATTGCCCATATTCATAAAAACAACTAAAAGCAAATAAAAGCATTTGAAATTAAATATCTTTGTTTTATTAAGTTTTGTATGTTACAATTCAGAGCTAATTTTCAAGTAGTGGGGAGGGGTCTAATTAAAAATGAAAACATGATTTGCTTTCCTCAAAGCCTTGGGCTTTTAACAAATATAATCACTAAACTGAACATTTCTGAATTTCTAGAGTTTTCATAAAATTTTTTTTTTTTTTTTTAATAAATATTAAAAAACAATTGTTTCCATGACTTTAAAAAAAGAAAACATATTCATAATAATTTCTATCATTTGTGAATAGTTTCTGAAAGTTTCATTAACATCCAACAATTATTTTTATTTTTGCAATATTTTCCAAATTAATGTCTGTCATACAAAAAAAAAAAAATGTGCTAAAAATTTGTTATTTTACTAGTTTCGGTGATACAAAGAAAAACAAAGTTTTTTTTTTAATCAAAATTTAGAATGTTCTAAAAAGAAGGAAAAAATTTTTTAAAATAATTAAAAAAATTCTTTGGGCTTTCTTCTTAATAATAACAAAGATTTATACGCTAAAATTTTGTTTTCATCAAGTTTGGTGTCTTTTTCATCAGACTATGCTCTTTTTTTTAGCAATCTCATGAAGGTACCTAATTTAAAGTATATCCTTACTTAGATTTTCCAATCATTATTATTATTATTACATCCTTTGATTTCTGTTGTATACTCATTTCCTTTCGGGTCCCAACCAGAGACCAAAGTTTAGAAATGGCATCATGACATTTTCCAGTGAGCATTTTTGTTTTTTAAAAAAAAAAAAAAATGTAGCTTAAGACCATACCCATTTTACATAGATCCAACTCAGTTCATAAGACAGTGGCACGTGTGAGAGGAGTTTCAGCTATAACAGTCCAAAGAGCAGTGAAAAAAGACTTGAAAATGTAATTGTACATGAAACCTTTAAGCAGCTTGTTACTTCATAACAGAAAGTTAAAAGTTTAGAGAGGGCGAAGATCATCTTGCATAAGTTGAAAATGATCCTAAAATAATAATAATTATATATATATATATATTTGAGCTTTATTTCAGTGTCCTTTGTGTGCTTCTGATCCTTAGCTATGATTAATTGACGATGAACATGTCATTTTCATTTATGATCGATTTCATCATGATATTTCTGTTAAGCTTAGATACATTCTTACTACTCAAAGTAGAGTCCAATAGTGTTATAAAAACCTTGGAGAATTCCAGTAAGATATCGTTAATCATTTCTAAGATGCAACAGTTCAGAGCTTAATCTAACAATTGGACAATTTTGCTGTTACACCCTTTTTATACTCATACCATATTGTTGAAGCTTAAATAAGCATGGAATAATACAACACAAAATGTACGTTAACAAAATGTATTGAAACAAAGAATAGGTACACAATATTTACAGTTAGTTTGGTATATTCTTGGGAAGACTGTTCCTGCATAATGGGTTGACTAAATCGCAGTCGGGCAGAGTCTCTGGATTCAATTTCTTAATCTCTACTATCTTCCCCGTCTTCCGGTACCACCCATATTTATATGGTCGGTAGTCCGCTTATGTAAATTAGGTGTATCATACACAACACATATGATAAAGCATATTCTTATAAAATCTCAAATAATTTCAGAACAACCACAAAATATGAATTTAAAGTATATTCTTTCTTAACTTTTCCAATCATTATTATTTTTATTATTATTATTATTTGTGTATGTTATGTTTCCTGTTTTGTATCCTGTAGAGTCCAAACTATGGTCCTTAGACGCTATAGGAGAATTGTCATTTAATGGATAGCACTTTTCTTGGTATATGGGATGTTCCTAGGGGAGTGATCTGGGCAACTTGTATATTGATGTTATCTGGGACACTGTTAGTAAAATTGTCTATTCCTTTTTCTCACGAGGCCCAGTGCTCCGATTACTATTGGTACAGTCTTGGTCTTCATTCCCCACATCTTGTTAATCTTGATCGCCAGGTCCTTGTATTTGGACAATTTCTCAATCATTTTCATTCAGATGGTATTGCTATGTCAATAAGCATACACTTCCTGAATTTCTTATCTTTTATTCTAATATAAGTTCTGCTGGCTTTTGTTTCCTTGTAAGTTTGACTTGGCATGTCCCAGAGGATAGTTACATTGTAATTTTAGGTAACTGTGTCTGGTTGGTGTTCATACCATCTCTCAGTGGTTTTGATTTTATGCTTCTTGCATATCTTCCAGTACACATATGTCGCTACCTTGTTATGTTGGTGGGTAATAATAATCATTATTATCATTATTATTACTACTATTATTACTTTCCTATTAATAATCTAATGGTTTGTGTAGGGGTGGGGCCAATTTATAAAGCAAACTGGATCACACTCTTAAAATTTAAAAAATTTAATTTTTTTTATATTCATGATCTGGAGACGAAAAGAAAATTTGAAAAAAATGATTATTTCTTGAAGAGATGCATTTCTGTGAAAATATCAAAAAGGGATGCAAGTAAAAAAAACAAAAAAAAAAAAACAAAATCATTTTATTTTAATGCAATTTTTTGTTGGGTATTTTTTGTGAGTAGAGACAAGGACAAAAAAATAATAAAAAAAAATTATCTCACACAGAAAGAAAAAAATGAAAATTTTTGTTGGTTGGATATTTTTCATGGGAAAAAAATGAAATAAATTTTTTTTTTTTAAATTTATGTCTACTTTTGTTTTGGTTAGTTTTCAATGTGTGTCATATTGTAAAAACTATATTTAAAATCTTTGTCACTTTAATATACTTTTCTAATTCAAAAATGTATAAAACATTTCACTGTTTTTGATGAGCAAAACAGCAAATAATACAACCTCTGTCTCATAATAATTGTCACATTTGCATATGCATTTCTTACGCAAAATATCTCAACTATTTTAGGACAGAGATAGCGATATTTATTTATTACTATGTCTGTCCCATAATAATTGATACATTTTATACACATTTCATACACTAAATGTCTCAACTATTCTGGGTCAGATATATTAATTTATTTTTGTGGTACATTAACTTCTATTTATTGGTCATCAACTATCAATTGAATTTTTAAACCAGATTATAACTTCATCTGTTACAAGCCCTTAATAGAGGGGTACCTAGTGAGCAACAATCTTGCAAAAACAAGCAAATCTGTCTGTGAGACAAGCTTGCCTAACCTTCATGCTCTGGTAGACATTGAAAAAAATCTTTTTTTTTTTATTCGGCTACAGTAATAGCACAGCCAGTAAGGATTGAACAATGTCCGCTAGTATGAAACATGCTTGCTGATCACTGTCCCATGGTGAGACATCTAATTTCAAATTTCTGCTTAGGCTAAATCTTGAAACAGTTAGGCTAACTTTAGTTTGGTGCCTGTTGCAAAACTAAGAACCATCTGGAGAAAGAAGAATGTCTGCCTGAAATTAAAAATCAGTCTATTGCATGCATTGCCTTTCTTGATCTTTGTATGCCTGTGAATCTTGGACATTAACAGCAGAATTACAGCAAAGAATCCAAGCATTAGAAAAGTGATGCTGCAAAAACCCCCTTGGCATTATCATAGATAATGCAGCAAGGGATGCCATCAGACAAGAAACAGGCCAATTGGAAGACCTCATAACCAGTGTCAAGAAGAGGAAGTTGAAATGGTATGGCCACATCACAAGAGCCAACAATCTTTCCACAGCTGTCTTACAAGGTGCCACCTTAGAGGCAAAAGAAGGAGAGGCAGATAGAGGGAAAGAAAAATGGGTTGATAAAGTTACTGTGTAGACTGGAAGATCATTTGCAGAGCCCTGGACATTGGCACATGACCAAGAGGGAGCTGGTCAGGTGCTACAACCACACCTGCTCAGGAGACTGATGGTGATTAACTTTGTCTACCATAACGATAAAACATGGGTCATCTAATAAGAATTAAATTATTCATTGGTCTTACTTCTTTTCCTGTATACAGCAACCTCTCAACTTGAAAAAAAATTATATTCAGACTATTGTCCTCATCTTTTTTGTTTTAATTACAATGTTTCAGCTGTTGTACTCTCTAGCCTAGTGGGTAAAAACATTGGTTTGTGAATTTGGTGACATGGTGATTGTGAGTTCAATCCCTAGGTCTGGCAGTTTATACTTGCACTCAGTAGAAACTGTTGAGCAATAAGTGAACAGTGTTAAATAAAATAAGAATGAGATGATATCACTATTTACATTATTCAGACTATTGTCCTCATCTTTGTTGCCATATTTATTACAACGTTTCGGCCTTCTTCAGGTGGTTGGAATGTCAAACTGAACCCTTTATTTCTCTCACTGGAGTAGACTGTTCTAGTTCCACGTGCCATGTTTAATGGATGTCAGTTATCAGTTAATTCCTGCTAATTCCCCTCTCCAAGTTCTCCACTGCCTTAACTAGGTATTGAACTCACACTCTTTGGGTCCTGTCACTGGATCTAACCAACACCTTTATTCACTGTGCCATGTGTCCATAATACCTTATCTCAAAAATATAGACAGATATGAGACGATATCGTTAGACATGGGCAGTAGAATGAGAATAGTCTACCCCAGTAGATTAAATAAAAGCTTCAGTTCAGAATTCCCTGTAGGTTACCCAGATCAATATACACCTGATGAAGGCCAGAGGGCATAACGGATGAAACTTTATGATAGAAACAACAAAGATGAGGATAGTAGTTTGAAAATTCAGATAAAAATTAAAAATAACAAATTGTGAACAGAAACCAAGCTGGAAAAATAGAAACTGTAAATATGGAGACTCATTAAGGCTAATAATTTTACAAATTTCTACACCAATCATTATACACTAATTCAAAGATGTTAAAACAATTACTTGGTGCATCATTTTACTTACAATTATTGCCATGTGATACAAGCAATAGACATTGTATTATTTAGCTCTTTAGCATTCAACCCGTCCTGTAAATATCGGCTCTCAGTGTTCAACCTGCTCAAATATCCTCTCAAATATTTTTCTCTTAGTTGTTTAAGTCATGTTGACATCAGTAGTGGATTAAGATTAATTAAATTTAAGTACAGTTGCTTATAAAAAAAAAAATCGATGTATTTCCAAACAATCAAGTACATTATTAAACTATACCTGCTAAATCCTGCAGGAGTGGTAGCACCTGTTAGGGTCCTAGCTATAGGCAAATAGTGAACACCCAAACAAAAACAACACTATGAAAGTATAAAAACACATTATTATAGTAAAATTAGCAACAATACATTTTATCTGTAGTTGACTGCATATAATTGCGTTCATAATATTTTCAACTGAAGCCATAAAATTGTTTTGAAAATATTTAGATTTCAGCATAAAATAGCCGATAGAGGTGTTGATATGCCGCTAAACAAAATCAACTAACAACTAAATTCTGTATGAACTCTACATCCAAATTTTCAAAAGTAATATATCAAATAATGACATTTTAGTGCCATTGCATGCTGAAAATCAGTTCTCTAATGTACCTGTTAGTGAAACGATTGATATTATAATTAACAATTTTTATAAACATCTGTCACTTTTCACCACTTCTGCTAAGAAGACATCAGCTCTCAAGAAACAACTTTCAGATTCTACCACACAAAATGCTTTTGATGACCATTTGAGAAATGTAGAAAAAAAACTGAATTCAAACCTGAGAAGGGCTGTTTGCAACTTCGTTTTTTTTTTTATTAATACGTTTTCTATGGCATATTAACTTTTTGTAGGTTATTTAAAGCCAGAAAATATTTTTAGATGGTAAGAATTTTTTTTTAGATAATAGTGGTTTAGTGATGCAAGTCTTACTAATAGTCTTACTAGCTGGGGGGAGAAGTAGATTCCTACCTTTCCCAAGAGTATTTATAAATAAGTGAATATAACGAACCCTATACGAATTTGTAGTCTGCTCTCTGATTAGCAATTTCAAGCCATTATCCATTACACCACCTGCTCATCCAAGCTTACAGCACCTGGTATTCCCAAACTGTCACCAATCTAGGTACTGACCAGGCTCAATATTGCTTAACTCTAATGATCATACAGGAACTGGTGTTTCAATGTAATGTAGGTGTAAACTGCAAACTGTGTACTATTTTTTCTGTTATCTGTTCCCTACAAAAAAAGTGTGGCTGGTTTTACACAAGCCTTCACTACTATAATCAAATCATAAGTACAGATTGTCTGGCAGTTCACTTCTAAAAAAAAAAAAAAAAAATAATAAGTATCAGGTCATCCCATAAGTTCTGTCCGAATTTTGAATAAAGAAAACAAGTGACCAAATGTTACATTTAATTACAGATTCAATCAACAATGTATTTTCCCTGATTATCTATGACTTCCTTCCATCTATTAACAAGCTTATTAATTCCATTACTGTAAAATTCTTTTGGCTTTGATTTGAAGAACTCACAAATGTCAGTTTTAACCTCTTCCTGTCTTACAAAAGCTGTTTCTTCCAAATGATTCTGTAAGCTACGAAACAAATGGTAGTCTGAAGGAGCAAGATCGAGAGAATAAGGTGAATGAGGAATTTTCTCCCAACCAACTTCTTTGATCTTTTGTGATGTGATTCTTGCTGTGTGTGGTTGTGCATTGTCCTGATGAAACATCACCTCTTTTCGATTCACTAGAGCAGGTCTTTTTTTTCCTCAAAGCTTGGTTCAAACGCTCTAATTGCTGACAGTATATTTGAGCATTAATTGTTGCATTAGGTGGCAAGAATTCAAAGTGGATTATTCCTTGGCGATCCACCAGATTGAAAGAACCTTTTGCCCATGAAGTTCCTTCGGCTGTGGCTGGGGTCCTTCCCTTTGTTTTCACTGTCAAGTACGCTAACATTTCGATAAAAGATCCATTTTTCGTCACAAATCTGTTCAAAAAAGGTGAAAAGAGCAGATGTCAACTCGGGATTTGAAGTTGTTTTCAGACAATTCATGAGGCACCCATTTTCCAAGTTGTTGAAGATGATGATGAACAGTTGTATGGTTTGAACTGAGAACCACTGCCAATTCCTCAACTGATAAAGCAGGAATTTCTTCAAGGGCTGCTTCAAGAAGCTTTTCATCAAACTCAAATGGACGTCCGTTCGATCTTCATCTTCAAGGGTGAAATCTCCACCTCTGAATTTTGCAAACCATCTTCTGCAAGTTCTTTCATTCACACATTCCTCTCCATAAACTGAGTGAATGTTTCTAGCCGCTTTGGCTGCTGAGTTTCCTTTCTTGAACTCATAAAGCATTATGTGCTTCAAATGATTCTTGGTACTTCCATGTTAGCAGGGTTTTAATCAAACAAAATTTAATTTTATTGTTCTCTGAAATAAAATTTGATCAGTTTAAATGCATCTAAACATAAAAATAATGTTCAGCTCCATTAGACATTATGAAATACTCTTTAAATTTCGTTCATTTTAACAAAAAGTTAAAATTCGGACAGAACTTATGGGATGACCTGATAAAAACTGAACTGTTAGTCCTTCGTACATCAAAAAGAGAATTCATTTTATAAAAATAATAATTCAAATTTGCATTAGGATAGTGAAAGATGCCTTTCAAAACTAAGCAAAATAGTAAGAAACAGAAAAATATTTTTTATAAACAAAGAAAAGAGTACTGAACTGTTATGTAATATCAGTCCTCCTATACAACAGATAATGCTGGACAGTCTCCTCACAGATGAAGAGACTTGAAGCAACAGAAATGTGGTTCTACAGTAGGATACTGAGAATACCATGGACTGAATATGTGAGCATCGACAAAGTCTAGAGACAATGCCAACAAAAAGGAAACTTCTAGGGTATATATGGGGGCGGAGTGCTTGACTTATGTCAGAGATCTGTTCCTATGGTGCAACATAACCTGATTTTCGACATAGGTCGGAACTCACCTACATAAGCACCCACAAGTCTGCTTTATGCTTGGGAACCATAATGAATTGCAAAAAGTTCCCCCAAAAATGACACAAACGAGAGATAGTTAATGTAGCACAACCCAATATGGCGTATAGCCGGTGAAGAAACAATGCTGTCTTCCACATATAGTGCCACATGACAACATATTATATTATAGGAGCTGGAACTGAAAGCACAAAATGCCGTATGTCGGGTCCAACATAACCTGAGGGCCTTCTGTAATGAGGAAAGTTTTCCTTCTCTTAGATGGACTGCCATCCTGGGATGACAAGCTCCATTTACCTGAAGCAACTGGTTTTCAGCTGCCAGTCGTCTGTCATTGCCTCTTCTTTGACTTGAAGCTGGACATTTGTGGAGGTGCTATTTGGGATGCATGCCATAAGAATATTTTATTGATAGCAGAACCTTGTCTCCATTATCATCTCCTGGCTATGAATACATAACTTCAAATTGCATACATTACATGTTTTAGAAGCTCTAAAAAATTTAACTTTATTAAAAAAAAAACAGTGTATCAAAAGGATGTTTTTTTTTTCCTTGACATTGCTATTATGTTGTACTAACTTTACTTCTTGAGTAATGTTTATTTACGATCGGTTTAGTTTGTTTTATGGCATATGAATCTCAATGGCTTATTTAATGCTAACAAGATTTTTATTGCTGGTAATATTTTTTTCCTTCAAAAATCTATTGCTGGTAATATTTTTCCAAAAAATATATAGCTGGTAATATTTTTTTTTCTAAACATGTATTGCTGGTAATATTATTATTTATTTTATTTTTATTTTTTTAAGTATTGCTGGTAATAATTTTTTCCTTCAAAACTTTATTGCTAGTAATAGGTTTTTACAAAGTATTTCTGGTATTAAAACCTATTTTTACACTTTCATAATGCTTTTTACCTCAGTTTTGGGGTTAACTATTTGTCCATAGCTGGGACCCTAACAGGTGCTACCACTCTGGGTCAGGGTAGACCTGGTAACACCAACAATTAAGAAGTGGTTCCATGCTCCTCAAAACCTGATCAGAGGCCTTGCTGTTGGATGTAGTTTGTCTTGCCCAGGACACAGATTTAGTTTGTCATCATACCCAGGACATGTTTATTTATGAGATTATAAATATATGTCAATCAAGTACAATGAAATTATTTATTATTTACCATTTTATAAAGAAATAAATGTGAAAAGAAATCTTTTTCTTCAAAAATTTTTTTTAAATTATCAAAATATGTAAACCGTCAACAATGCAATATTTATTATTTACCATTTTATAAATAACTATGAAAACAAGATTTTTATTCATAAATTTAAAAAAAAAATATATCAATGAATTCCTGCATGAAAGAAATACCTACAAATGCATTGTTTCATGTTTGACAGACATTTTTAATTAATTTATGAATAAAAAAATGTATTTTCATATTTATTTCTTTACAAAATGGTAAATAATAAATATTTCATTATAGTTGGTACACATTTTTATAATGTTGTAAATAAAAAAATTAATCTTTTAAATAAACAATAATAAATAATGTTTAATATTTTTGTTGCATATTCTCAAGAACAAAAAAAATGTATAAATTCATTTTCATCATATATCTGGGTTTTATTAAAATTGTTTTTTAAATAACAAACATTTCCATGGGAGTAAAGATAGTTGAAAATATATGAAACTAGCTTAAAAGCCTATTGGGCGGCATTTGTTAGTTCCTGCAGAGGGCTCTTGATTGAGCTTTCATCACAATAGGTAGGGAAGAATAGATGTGATAGGCAGCATGAAAGAACTCAAAATTGATTGCTGCATTTAAGTATTGCATTAATATTTAATCTTACCTTTTAAAAGTTCAATGATAATTCTTCTGCTGCCACTTAATTTAACGACAGTTTGTTGTATGTAGGTCCTTACTTTCTGTACAAACAATTATTTTTATTTCATGGGTGACTTTTGCTGGATTTTGCAATTAATTTCATTTATTCTCAAATTTATTTACAAGTTATAAAAATTATTGTACAAAAAAATTTGTTGCAAAAAATCCCATAAAAAATTGTCAAAAACAATCACAGTGATGAAATTTTGGATTCCCAAGTAATCCCAAATTTCAGGATTGTGATTCCAGATTTGGCCCAGAAGGATTTTTAATTTGCTCATGGAGTTGGCCTGATTCCAAAATGGTATGATATGTTGGGCTATGGCCTCTAGGAGTAAAGTTGAAAGCATGGACAATTTTATTTTGAAACCCAGTAATTTGAGAACAGTAATTTTTTTCACTTGAACATGAGCTATTGAGAGTTGTATCCCTTTAATTGTTTTTATCAGCAGAAGCCAAGATGGCAAAATCCAAAAACAATCACAGTAATGAAACTTGGAAATCCAAAATTTCAGGATTGCAAGTCCAGAATCGACCCGCAATGTTTTTAATTTACTCATGGGGTTGGACTGATTCCAAAATGGTATAATATGTTGGGCTGTGACCTCTCAGAGTAAAGATGAAAAAGTGTGACACAGTGATATTTACATTTATTATATAGAATTTTATGCAATATTATTTCTTATGACTATAAACATTATTTTTAGTGGCTACATGTGTTTGTATGCAATTTAAACTGGTTGTTATTAATTTCACTATTTAATAAAAAAAAAAATTGCAGTGATAGCGGCTCTAGATTGTGTGCCCACTAAAAATAATGTTATATAAGAAATATATAATGTTTGTGTGTGTGTGGATGCATTTCAATTTATATGCACAACAAATTCACCTACGTTACTTTATGTTTTGGTAGCTAATTGTTTCAGGCTGAAAACTTGTAAAAGTTTGTGGAATCTAATTTACAGATTGTTGTAAAGCTTATGAAAAGAAATCCGTTTGACATTTTTGGGATATAATTGTACATAGTTATATAAAGAGTGTTCCAATAACTTGGACTGATTTTAAATATGAATTAAGTTTAAGCGTCTAATAATTTTTTTTTTCTTTCAGATTTAAGAACTTAAGTCTTTGGCAATTTCAACCATGGAAAGATAAACAATCAAACATGTTAAAGTTATCGAAGCCTCTTACGAAAATGGATGTTCAGACAGAAATGCAACCAACCGAGAGTTCATTTAGAAACAATATATCATTGTTGTGGAGAGGTTCAATTCCTGCATGCGATGACTAATAGACGTGTCTCGATTTTCGGCCACATTCTGCTACCAACCCACTTTATTTGAATTTACAAACAATTTTTTCAGCTGCACTCTTGAAACTTTAACATGTTGTTTGTTTGTTAATCTTTCCACGGTTGAAATTGCCAAACACTTGTTAAATCTTTAAGAAAAAGAAAAAATCATTAGATGCTTAAACTTAATTCACATTTAAAATCAGTCCAAGTTGTTGGAACACTATTTATAAATAAGAAATAAATACCAATAAATGAAAATTATATATTGATATTTATCCATGAGTGTTGCCATATGTTTAACAATAAATTTGAATTTTGTGATGAGCATTTGAAAAATTAAACAAAGAACAAGGACACATGGCACAGTGGATAAAAGTGTTGGTTAAATCCAGTGACAGGACCCAAAGAGTGTGAGTTCAATACCCGGTTAAGGCAATGGAGAACTTGCAGAGGGGAATTAGCAGGAGATAACTGATAACCATTAAACATGGCACGTGGAACTAGAACAGTCTACCACAGTGAGCTAAATAAAGGCTTCAGTTCGACATTCCAACCACCTGAAGAAGGCCGGAGCATACAACGGCCGAAACGTAATAAATATGGCGACAAAGATGCGGACAATAGTCTGAATAATGTAAATAATTTATTTTAACTGCTTCTAAATATTCAAATGTTATTTTCCTAACAGGTTCTATCATAGTTTATATCCCAGACTTGAAGTTTGATTTATGTTTGTTTTGTGAAGTGTAAATATGATATGTAGCTTAGCAGACATTAAATCTTTTTGTGTGGCATGAAAGCGTTTATAGCCCTATCACTGGCAGTAACCTCTTTTAAGCTTTTTGGGGAAGCATAAAAAAAACAAAAAAAAACTGGGAGCATGACTGCTGTACACGATGCGATGGATAAATTGTCGTCTAAATGATGCAAAAAATGAAAATAATGCTGACATCTCGTTTCTAACAGATATATTTACCAAAATTACACAAAAATATTTTGAAATACTAAAGAGTAAATTTATTCAATAAAATCACTGTTGGCTACAACCACAGCCTCCAGACAACTTTTGGAATATTCTGAATCTCTTCTAAATGGTCTCCTTGTTTAAGTTGGTGAATGCTGCCATAATCCTTGCCTTCAGTTCATCTTTGGTGTTACAAGGAGTTTTCTTGGTCTCTCACTCAGCTGCGCTCTACACATAATGGTCAGGGGGGTTGCAGTCTAGGGAGTCAGGTGGCCAGATGTAAGGGGTGATGTGGTTGCAGAAATTGTATGACAGCCATGATTGGGTTCTCCTGCTTGTGTGGCATGGTGCAATGTCTTGTTGCCAGACATTGGGCCTTCCAGCAGCCACCCTGTTGACCCAGGACAGCCCTACCTCCTCAAGGCCTTTGATGTAGTCCTTCATGTTGAGTCTGACGCCCTGTGGGAAGATGAATGGAGGCATAATGTTGCCATCACTAGTGATCACTCCAAACATCATCATGTTGACTGGATAACTCTTTCCAAATCCTCTGCACTGTCCTCAGATTGACACCCAAATACTCTGAAATATTTGTATTGGAGCTTCTGGTGCAAATACCAAGCAGTACAGCATGTTGTTTCCAAATTTCTGGCAGAGTAAATTGTATCATGTTGCTCTTTTTTTGTAGATGGTGTCCAATTGACTCTACTGTTCTTTGCAGTTGATAAAATCAAAAACCAACAACACACATGCATGAAATTAAAAACATAAAATAGCGACAATTTACACATCGCACCCTGTAAATCTGAAGAGTCTAGTTCTCTTTTGTTTCACACTGACATCAAGATAGGATGCTAAAATTAGTGCTCCATACAGTAGCTGTACTTGGCTTAGACTTGTAGGGAAAATGAAATAAAGCTAATAACTAAAATAATAATGAATAAAAAATTAATTAATTATTTTTCCCATGATGCAAGTTATAAAGAAACCAGAAAAGGTTTCTGGTCATGTGCGATTTTTTTGACCCCAGTTCTGGAAGGGACAGACTCTTTCTCTTTCTCCTCTTGGCTTCAAGATGTGAACCCCCACAGTAATAGTATTCTCACTGGAGAATGTTAGTTTCCACAGTCCATTGATGACTGAACTCTTTCCACTTTTCAATGATATCATGCAGACATGTTTTCAGCAGCTCTATTCATGAATTAGATTTGGCCATCTCAACTCAGCAATTATTTCTGAACCAAAAAAGAAAATGGACATGCTCAAGAGACATTTAACTTTGTTTTAATACAGTCAACATAAAAGGAATAAATGCCTGTAGCAGAAACTGAAGTTTTTTCGTATGTTTCTTGTATCTTTATATATGTAACATGCACCTTCACCTAAAAATATATACGCAAAACCCACAACTTTGTTAACATCTGCAGACTATACACATCACTCTCTAATTCACCAGCAGAATAAGTTTCAACTTTTCTTTTGTCCTTTTTACAGAGACACTCTTAAGAATATTCTTGGAATTGGCACTTTCTTTCAGGAACTTTCCTTTAAATCTTCTCTCCACAAAAATGTTCCCAATAAATATTTATATCTTATTTCATTTCACTCTTTTGTTTGTCTATTTTCTCAATCAATTCAACACTTAGTTTTTGTTCAACACACGACACCTTCTAAACTTCAAATGAGGACCCCCCCACCACCACCACTCTAACAATAATAACAACACTGGTAATAATTCAATAGATTTCTCAGGCCATCTGATCCTGATGAATGGTGTGACTGGAGTCAGTCAATGAGATAGGTCCAATGGACATTTATTGGTTTATTGAATACATAGAGATCTATGTAGATATTTACTAAGCTTAGTTTGATACAAGGCCATAAGTATTGAGCACTGTGAGGATTAAACTCACAACCCAGCAATAATGATGATTTACAAGGTGTAGCTTAGAAGAACGAAGAAAAGATTTGAAGTGATCTACATGTTATTCTACTGAAAGAGAATATCATTGACAGGCCATATGACAAATGAGGAAGAAAAGCTTAGAGAATTTAGCACTCACAGGGCAAAAGTAAAAGAAGCAGTAATAGGCAGTAATTTTTATGACAAATGGATGGAGGAACAAGTAAAAATGAAAAAGGTGGTGTAAAGGATCAATAAACAAAAAGCTGTGGAGATCTATAATCGCCAGTATCTTGAAGGCACATGGACAACTAAAAGGCCTTATCACCATACCACCTGTATTTATAAAGGCCTTATAACCATGTCACTTGCAGATAAGAAAGTTTGTTCACTCTGTCGTGCCAGACAATTTTTCTCGCCAGAATCTATCTTACATATTTATAAGTCTACCATTTGTCCATGCTTTTAATATTGCTGCCTGTTGTATATTTCGAGATTCTTGATGAAATCCAAAGAAGAATCTGCAATATTATTGGTCTTCACATGGCATCTCGGCTTCAGTCCTTTTCTCATTGCCGTAACGTAGCTTCCTTTTACTTTTCTAATAAATACTTTCATGGTAATTGTTCTGATGAACTTTCCGCCATGGTACCTAGACTTTATGAATTTAAGTGCAATATTAGATTGACAGCAAGGTCTCATCATTTTACAATTGAAATGGCTAGATGTAACCGTAAGTTCTATGCTAACAGTTTCTTCTCTAGCACACTTCTCACTTCTGAAACTCTTTTCTGGTTTCTTGCTTTCCAGTTAGGTTTGATGTTCAAAAATTTAAATGTGATGCCAGTCATTTTCTTCTGTCTTCTTGATTCTTGTTCTTTTATTGTCCTCTCTCATTAATAGTAATTTTTGACATACACTCAGTCACTCATTGCATCTTAGTGGCTTTATTGCCTTGCTGGGGTGAAATGATTCCAGATGAATTTGTTACATTCACATACTTGCAAATATTCTTGGGAAAGATATGAATTTGTCTCCTCCCCCCAACTATGGATTAAATGGTAAGACTTATATCTGAAAAAAAAATCACTGTTATTCTCAAAAGTAATTGCTAATGCAATATTGACTTGCAGAAAAAAGTAATTCTTAAAATCCAAAATAGCTTTTGTTTTTAAAGAAACCAAAGGGTTGGTAACCTATAAAAAACAAATCAATCTATCAATTCTCGAGTTTACAATACACACCTTTTTCTTTATTAAGTAAGAATTTTTTTTTTTTACAGTGTAAAAATTTATGAAAAATGTCTGGTTGTAAAGAATTTTACTTCATCTTATATTTTTAATATGTACTAATTTTTTTTTTAATATTAGTATGGATGAAACAGTTATCAGCAAGACTAACTTGCCAACTAATATTCATTGGTAAATGTACTATTCTGTATATAATGTATATCCACAAGCTAGTGTCTTTTGAGTATTACTAGTATATTTGATACTTGAATGCTCAATTAAAGTGGCCTTGTGCCAGACTAAACTAAGCTTAGTGAATTAAAGATATCTTTTAAAGTAAAATGATTAGTAAGCTCGTCCTGTAGAGTGTTCATTAGTATCATGAGTTTGATTCTCACGGAGACCTCAGGGGGTGTATCCTCGTGCCAGACTAAGGAAACTTTGGTAAATGACTAAAGGCATCTACTCAGCCTAGCACACTTGGCTAGTTTTTATCATCTTTCAGTTGCATCTCTGTCTTTGGGTAGAGTGCGACTCGCTTGTGCTCCATTGGAGGACAGAGGCACAACTGAGGAAAATCACACTGTGCGGTTCAAGTTCTTGGTCTGAGTGCATGCACACTGGTTCCCCACATTAAACTCAAACTTGTCACATCCAATCTCAGTGGCGAGCTAGGGTAAATATTCATACTCAGTGGTGGGATTCAAATTTTTTAAAAATGGGTTCTCTTGCTTTTTCTTTCTTTCTCTCTCTCTTTCAAATTCTAACTGAAGCGATATTTTGCATTAAATGTACGATATCTTGGATGATATTCTGTTCTATAAGAATTCCTATCACTCAAATATACCAAACTAATTTAATTTAGCTCTGTGGGTCAGGAACCTGTCCACCAGAGCCTGTGGTTTCTTGATCGGGAAATCCCAGCCTCTCTGTCCTGCATTTTCATTTTAAGGAGTTAGCAACCCTATAAGCTACACTTCCTAAATATTTAAATTAAATAACCAAAGATGTGCCAATAAATAAAACTATAATTTACATATTTTTAAATGATGGTAAAAGTATTTTTATAAGTGGAACGGAAAGATAGAAATAAAGAATTTGTTTTGTTTAATTTTTCTGTTTGAAACATTCATAAACTAGATAGTAGCTTGGTTTACCTATCGTCCAGTTCACACTCCTCCACACTCTTTTGAACAGGAGTAGAGGTTTATCCCTTGTTTCCTGTTCCTCCTAAATTCTACTTCAACTCTAGACTTCTAACATCTCTGCCTAAATTTATGTTATTATTGGGCTGCTAGTTCCTTCTTAAGTCTTTCTCTTTCACTTCCAGTAGCCCCTTGCATCTTAGTGGTATTATTGCCTTGCTTGGATGGGGTGAATTGATTAAAAAAAAAGATACTATATTGAAAGTGCCCTTTGCTCTTCTTCAGGTGCCTGTCAATAAAAAATATCAAATTGAACCCTTTATTTAAATTAAATTTTAATCTATGTGTGGTCAATTCTTCTCATTCTACTGTTCAAGATATCTTTTCCTTTTTTTTTTTTCACTGCTCAGTTGTTATTCTTTATTTAATTTAAATGTCAATTATTTTCTTCTTTTCTTCAAGACGTAGACGATCATGGCTCTCTACTTCTTCCTATCTCTCCTTAATATATTTTTTTTCATATTCTCTCACACTCATTAATTCCCCTCACGTCTCAGTGGCTTTATTGCCTTGCTTAGGGTGAAGCGATTAAAAAAAGTCCTGTCTCTTCTTGTCTGTACCGCCCGACCCAGGAATTGAACTCCCAATTATTTCAATTATGCCAACAAATTTACGCAGCTACTCTTTAATTCACAAACAAAACAAAATAATTATGAGGATAAAACTCCTCATGCTGGAAATTCATAAAGTCATTGTTTTTATTCATTAATATAAATGAATTAAAAAAAAAAGGCGTATATATACGAAATTGTGTGTGTTATTTTTTTTTTTTTTTAATTACCTATGTTTTACTTTCAGGTAAAAAATTGAAATAAGGAAAAATTGAAAAAACAACCCCAAAAAACGAACAAATTTAAAAAAGTATTTAAATAGCAATAAAACAAGGGGAAATTTTTAATAATTATTTTAGAAAGAAGCACGTGTTGTTCATCGACAATCTTCTTGATTCTTATTATTAATAATATTATTTTAAAGCCTCGAATCAAGTAATACATATTTTTATTTAGGTCACGCGAACTGATGTCAACCATCAGTGCACTTTTAAACCAGTTGTTAATTTAGAAATATTTGAACGCGCCCTTTGTTTCCAAAAAAAAAAAGATAAATAAAGACAAATTCAAATTCAACAAAGTTTAAAGAATTTTAAATTAACAAAAACATATTTAAAAAAAGAATAGAAAGATTAACAAAAAAATTAAACAAGGAATTATGCAAAAAGGGTCGAGTGTAAACAAAAGGGGAGTTAATTCATGTCTTCTTAAATTTATGTCTACTTTTGGGGGGGTTGCAGTTAGTCTTTTTTTGTCTGTCATCAACGAAATTGTTCATTATAGATAATACAGAAATTAAGTATTTTATGAAACCTAGAAATAAATAATACTAAGCTTATACGGCGATTCTTTTAAATATATTTATTATAATTTAAAAAAGAAACACCGAGACAATCATTTCGTTAATAATAATAATAATAATTCTTTTCCCCACTTATTTTTCAGTTTGCAAAGGAACACGACGTTTTTATTTAAAGCAATAAATAATATTTATTTAATAATTTAAAAAAAAAACTGTCTATAAGGATATGATTTTGCAAATTTCAATGCTCACTAAAATGTTCTGTGCAACAAGGAGCTTCCGTTTATGATGTTTACAGAACTCAACAACTGATGCACTTTCACAGTGCATCATTTTACAGCTGGAAATTATATATGCCTCTAAAGAATCTTTAAATTTTATTTTGTTTGGAAAAAATATAGAACAAAATATGTATGAGTAAAAATTTTATTTATTTTTCGTTAAATGTTCGAGGAAAATGTATGACTTTTTTTTTAATTTGCTACCGAGCTTTTGAGGGTGGATTTTTTTAAAAGAAGGGAACAAACTCAAGATACACCGGCGTTCGTCCGTCTGTCTGTCTGTCTGTCGAAATGTGTCGGTGAAGCTCAGGATTTTTTTTTATTTTACTTTTTTTTTCATTTTTTTTTTCCAACAAGGAAGGCGGGCAAAGCGATATTTTGGTAAGTACTTTCTCCTTAAAATCGGAATATTTATTCTTGTGCAAAGATACCTTTATGCTCCGATTGCAACGGCTGCGTATGCATCGCGTAAAAAGCAGCTTTCGTCAAAATATGTCTTTTTAAAAAAAGACTTACCTTTAAAAAGAGAGGTAAGCCCACAGATCCAAATGATAAATTTACTTAAAAAAAAAAAAAGGTTTTTTAATAATTTATTCTTTTTATTTATTTATTTTAAGCTCTTATTTTCAATTTTTTTTCTGTTAAAAAAATCGATTTATATATATTTTTTTTTTTAGATAATTTCTCTTATCCCCTGTTTTCATAAAGTCTCTCTCACTATGTACATATATTCATGAATTAATGTCAGCTTCTCTCCCCAAATGTATTAATTACTGAATCCCATTTCAATTCTATCCTTTTTATTTACCGGATTTATAGCCTACAAATCGTTTATTTAATATATGTTGGAGGGTTTACTTAACTGATCATCTTCATGAAAATAAAACTTTGAGCATTTTTTTCCTCATTTATTTGCGATAATGTAATTTTATTTATCAATTATTTTTAACTTGTTCGGTTTTTCGTTTTACCCTCACTAATATATATTTATATCCTTTTTTGAAATCTTTTCTCTTTTTATTATTTCCTTTCTTAGAAAATAGTCATTTTTTTCTTTCATTTTTTTTTTTTTTTAATTTAGGTTTTATTTTGAATTGCAGACATTCGGTTCATATTATTTATTTACGGAAAACAACGTGAAAGAAAGAATAACTTATTTAATAATGATAATGTTTCCGATCTTGTGTCTACTACCACTATATAGAATCAATTTCATCTGGTTCAATAAAATTATTAATTCTATCTTAATTTACACATAAAACGTTATATTTTATTTGTTATTTTACAAAAATTCATAAATAAATAATAAAATTTATTTTGCATTCGCACGTGCGTGATTACCTTTTTTTGTTTTGTTAGGACGTGTCGTTTTTGTTATTAAAAAAAGTAAGGAGTTTATTTTTATTTTTTTAATAATTAAAAACAATATTTCATTATTAATGAAAAATTTTCCAATAATTTTTTTGAATATTAAATGTGTTCTAACACTTAATCATTGATTTTTCAAAATAATTCTAAATGTGGGCAATATTTAAAAATAAAAAAAAACTTTTTTTTAATATTGCATTTATTTAAAAAAAAAAAAAAGTACTAAATTAATTTAAAAAAAGAGAGGACGGATGTTATTCTTTTCATTTATGACGAGTTCGATATATGTTCCTTCGATGAGAGCAAGACGGTGACAAAATTTCAAATTTCTCTAAAAATTGCTTTTCCATTTTTAAATTCTTACATTTACCAGAAAATAATATGTAATACCTAATATTTTCTGAAAAAATATTCAGTTTAAATACAGAAGGAGTCATCAAAGGGCCGTAGATTTCGGTTTCTTACTCTTCCTGTTATTCAGGGGTTGTTGGCAGACGGAAATTAGCCCTTTCAACACAGATATCATTTTAATTCAAATTGTGTGTGTGTGTGTGTGTGTGTAAAAAAAAAAATGCACACCTGAATAAATTAAAAAAAAAAAACAACCATTTGCGCTTTATTCTTCTAAGATAGTAATTTAAAAATATATATATTTTTCTGTGTTCTTTTCCATTTTTGACATGCTTCTGACGCCGACATCCCTTAATTTAAAATATAAAAATGAGCAGCATTTTTACCATCGTGATGTACACAATTTTCAAATCAAAAGTCAACAACACAAGTGCGGGAAAACTTTTCTTAGCAAAATTTTGTAATCGTCTTTGTTTCATAAATGATAAGGTCTACTCACTGGCAATTATTTTATGTAGAATGTAGCCGAGTCAATAAAATATATAGAAAGTCTGAAAAGACATTTGTTGAATAAAAAAAAATACTTTAAAATATGATTCTGTTTATTACCAAATAATTACAGTAAAATCTTATCTGATTTATTTTAGGGTTTAATTTTTTTTTCTCCTTCTCCAACTTTAATTTTATTGCTCAGCCCAGTGTAGGAGTTTTCCAGACTGAGTGAAAGAAGAATATATTATTCAAGTGTATTATTTCAGACTCAATCAAATTGTGTGTGTGTAAATTAAATGGCACAAGTATATGTAAGTCACCCATGCACAACCCGGATATATGCATAATAACACAGAGTGTGTAACGGGCAGAAAATTTAGCTTTTCTTTAGTTTTTACAATAATAAATAATTTTTTTTATTACGTCTTTTTTTTTTAATTAACCTTTATTATAGAATAAGTTTGTCTTTATATCATGAGTGGAGAAAATGTCTGCTTCAGTGAAACTTCCGAATGTTACAAATAAATCTAAAGTTTACTTTTATACTGTATAGTATCATCAGATAAGGTAACTTTGATAGGTATTCAGCACTTTAGCTAAATTTCCTAGCTAACATTACATCCTATGGCCTTCATTTTTCTTAATTTCAATAGAACCCTGTTGTAGGTAATAATAATGGCTTCTGATTGGATCATAGACTACATATATTTTTTGATAACATTAATTGAAGTACAAGTTCAATGAGTTGTGTTGCTTATGGCCAACTCTTGATAACATTCTAATTTGTCCTGATCATATTAACATCATCTTGCTGGAATTGGATAGAAACCACAGGTTTTTGCAAATGTCCACCTGAATAAGATTTCTTGAAAAGACCCGTCATGCTTTCATCTGTTCTTCATTCTTCCAAGATATTAATTTAAAAAAAATTTTTTTTTTCCCCTCCATTTTTGACTTGTTTCTAGCAGCATTGATCATTGCAGTGCAAGCAATTTTCAATTCAAAAGTCAACATAGTTGCAGGAAACCATCTCTTAACAAAATTTTGTGGCCTTTCATTTATCAACACCAGAACCTTTTTTTTATAAATGATAAAGTCTTCTGCTCAATGGTAAATATTTAATATGGAACATAGCTAAGACAGTAAATATTCAATAAAAATTTCAGAAAGTCCTCAGGCAATTTTTTTTTTTTTTTTTTTTTTTAATAAAAAATGAATATCTTTTGAAAAAAAAAGAAGTGGTTTGCTATTTTGCTAAGTGGTTAGGATAGTTTTTTTTTTTTTTTTTTAAACATTTTCACGTTCAGTGTCAGTTTTATCAATGTTACCTTTTATCTGACAGAATATATTTTCAAATATATAAGGAAAGGTCTCTTTAAAAAATATTCAAATCCAACTATTATTTGTGAAATGTAATCTACATTACCTGATATTTTAATAGTTTATTTTATAAATATAATATGAACTGATTTATTTTTTGATAAAATTTGCTCTGATGGCATTTGCAAATCCATGAATATGGCTTTGCATGTATTCTAGGCAAAATGAAACCTCAATTTGAATTGTTGGGTGCAAAATGTAGGGAAAATATGATCTATATATCCATGCAAAAGGTGGGTAATCAAATGATAAAATCCTATGTCATGCATTTCAAAAGAACTTCAGGCTAAATGTCTTTATTGATGACCTACATAATAGTGGACGCTGAGGTCAATACCAAGCAACAGTCTATTTCATGTTGACTTCAGTGTCCATTGTTTTATTTTATATTTACATATGTTCTGTCTCTGATATTGAGCAATTTAACCCATAAATATAGCAATATATATATATATATATATATATATATATATATATGATCTGTCCATAGACAGAACCCAACTTAACCAACGTGGTGGTAGTGGACCCAGATGAATGAGTGTGGTTACACATCTACATATGTATGAGCATGTCTGACATCGGGGATGGCTGATCTGAAAAATGTCAAGACCACCCCTGCCTGTCCCTTGTTAAGAGAACATTGCTACATATGTAACACTACAATCTTGGCACCAAAATAGAATGACAATTGTGTATATATATATATATGTACTCAAATGCATGGGTGTGTGTAACTGCATCTAACCTCAGATTATTTATATGGATGTGTTTGTACAAACTAAAATGCATGCACTTGTATGTATGTGTGTCTGTGTATGTGAGAGTGTCATTTCAAACAAACACAAGAAAATTCCCCTCTGCACCACATACAAATAATCAAAAATAGATCCACTTTTGAAAAAATAAACCAGTTTGATGATCACAAAAGTGTGAAAGCCCAGGGTTACAAATTACTATCCATGCAACTTATAATAAAAAGAAAGAACAGTAAGATATATAATCTGGTGTTCTTATTGATATTTTTTATTTTTATACAAAACAGTTCTCAATGTAAATTTACAGATCATAAATATTATAAATTAACTGATTTAAAATATGGTTTCTTCACTACACAGTAATAACCGTGTTTCAGTTTTTAATTAAATAATTAAATTTGAAGTTTTTAGCTTTGGTTTTTGAAACATGGTTATTACTGTGTAGCGAAGAAACCATATTTTAAATCAGTTAATTTATAATATATAATACACATACACACACACACACAAACGGTTCAGCAAAAGTTACACCTTTTGTTTTTAATTTTTATTGAACAAAAATAAATTACAGTAGTTTAAAAAAAATTATAAGTATTGTCACATCAAAACAACATAATTAACAAACTATTTAACATGTTCAGAATGCTCCCCTCTATTTTTCAATAGAACACTGAACCTCATCAGCAACATTACTAGAAACCATTTGACACATTTCTATATTTAATTTCAGAAAATTTATCAGAAACTGCTTGTTTTGAGTCTGTAAACAAAATCTTTCAGTAAACCTAACAAGAGAAAAGTCTGGTGGTGTTTGGTCTGGTGATCGTGATGACCACACAATTGCTCCATGTTGTCCTATCCACCACAGCCTAGAAGAAAAAAAAGCCAATCATATGCCTTTGTTTAATGGCCCATGATAGTATAAATATGTATGATGCATATAATATCCCCTTTTTTATTTGATGATCATACAAAATTATGTGCTCTCTTCCAGAAACTGTATCTATGGTCTGCTCAACATAGTTGCAGTATAAACCAGAGGCTGGTTCAGTGGGTATTGAGCAGGTGTTTGCAACAGGAATTAGCTAGCCACCCTCATAGACTCCATAGTCTCCCGAGACTGATTGGTGCTTATTACTTACACACAAACACACACTAGTCTGAAGATTGTATTGAAGAGTGATAATATGCAGTGTTATATTCACATATAATGTCAGTAGCTCTTGATAAAGGTGAGTAACTTCTGCACACCCAGGTGTATGTACTCTTGTAGTATCTATGCCCCTTTGGTCATGTGTTGGGAAATGATTATGCAAAGGTTCAAATAGTTGGTGAGATATGGGTGGCAAGTGGATAAATGAGCCTAATGGTGAAACATGAATCACCTGGGAGTTCTTAATATCTATATTTTAAATACAATTTTATATTGCTCTACAGATGTACTTTTCTTTTTACCAAGTTAACTGAAAATTCCAGTGAAACAGTGTGGTTTTATCCTCAATTGTTTCAATAAACTAGTTTTCTTTTCTTATAATATTATTTGATATTGTTTAAGCCAGCTTCATGTAACCCCTGAATGTTTTTGCATGAATTTTAAACACCCTTCAGAAAAAAAAAAAATTATCTCTGTATAATGCAAATGGTCACCAAAAGTGCATGATTTTTAACCTCTTCAAAAACAAAAAAAAATTATCTATGTACAATCCAACCCCTTATTTTTTATGTAAAAAAAACTAATCATAAAAACTCACATTATATACAAGTAGTATATACAGTATTTATATAATATTTTCATTATAATTATTTATATTTTTCTTTTCTTATAATATTAATATTATACGTATATGCATGCTTAAACATGGTCAACCATTATTATGGTGAGAAGCTGTCCACTAAAAGTTTGTCAAAAAAGAATAAGTGCTCTTGCAAGACAATGTCTTCTAGATTTAGAAATACTCTATGTAAGTTTTTTGAGTTTTTTTTTTTTTTTTTTACTTGGCTCTAAATATTTGCTAAAATTATTGTTCTAAATTAATGCAGAAATAAAAGAAATATTTTACTAATAATCCAACCAAATATCATCACATTACTTATCTGGATCAATTGTTTTTTCAGGATTCCATTATTTTTCTCTCAAGAAGAACATTTGGACATCACGATTCCAGCTTCAAGCAACGTCATAATAAATCTGTCAAAATTTTCTGACACTCATCTTTCACTTAACCAAAATGGATCGACCTCCTGACATACCGATCTATGGCCCCATGTATGGTGTCTCCTTTCATCACCGGTTGCCCACACATAGTGATATTTCTGGAAAGCATTTTCCACAGGACCATAGCACAATGGAACCTGCACCCAGGATGCCGCACTTGGGCGGAAAGCAATACTCTCACCAGAGGATGGCTCCAATAGCCGAGAAATCCACTCACCACCATAGCAACAGTTCGGGAAAACACCTCCATCATAGGCATAGCACCTCGTCATCATCCTCATCGTCTCACATTTTGCAGAAAAATATACACAACTCTGGTGGTGGGGGTAAGCAGTATTCTCACGAATCGCAGAGAATGTCGCATCATAGTAGCAGCAGCAGCAGCAGCAATAATGAGAAAACCTCTCATCACAGTTCCACCATGTCTGGAAAGCAATTCCCTCATCATCACATGTCACTTGTTCCTGAAAAATCAATGACCCCAGAGAATATCCCTTCAAAACAGATGTCCTCCACATCCTCATCTCATCACAGGCCAGACTCTGCTGACAAGGAACACATGTCATCTGGTGACATTATCGATCGACCTGACAGTAATAGCAACAACAGTAACATTTCTGGAGGAAACCAGTTCTCCCCGCAGCAGTCCCCAGGGATGGAGTCCCCACCTCGTATTCCCTACCTTGGTCAGAACATGTTTCCTGGAAACATGTATGTCAACCAATACCAGCAGTCATCATGCTACATGCAGTCACCTTCGGAAAGATCACAGCTTCAGGAAAGTATTGATGGAGATATGGGAGAAATGTCGCCTGAAGAGGGGGCTCCACACAAGGGTTCTCCTTACAGCAGTGAGAAATCCTATCAAGGAGATCCCTTGGGGCAAAAGCAGTATTCTCAAAACAAGCCCATGCCACAGCCACAGAAGCAGCCACCCCAACGTCTGTATTGTGACTATTGTGGCAAGAAATTTGCGCAGGAATACCTTATGTATATGCACAGACGGAAACACACTGGAGAAAAACCGTTCCAGTGCGATGTCTGCAATAAACAATTCTCACGGAAGGATGTGATGCTGAGGCACAAGAAAAGTCATCATACTGGAACATATCCACAGATGTCTCCTGTCACCGACATGGGAAATTATCAACAGGAACCAACACCGCCCCAGCCACAACCACAATCACAGCCACAACCACAAAACTATCCCTCCATGATAAAGAAACCTTGCACCCCTGACAAGCTCTTTCAGTGTGACATCTGTAACAAGTACTTTGGCACTAAGAACTATTTAGAGATCCATAAGCGGACGCACACAGGGGAGAAGCCCTTCCAGTGCGATTTCTGCATCCAAAGGTTTGCTCGCCGTGACACTCTGATGATTCATCGCCGCACGCACACTGGCGAGATGCCATTTGAGTGTGATATTTGCATGGAGAGGTTTTCGCAGCGTGTCAAGCTGCAGATGCACCAGAAGAATGCACATGTGCCGAAGCAGAAACATCAGTGCGAGTTCTGCCTGAAGCAGTTTGCACAACGCTACTATCTGAAGATCCACCGCCGGCTCCATACAGGGGAGAAACTGTTGCAATGCGACATTTGTCTGAAGAAGTTCACGCAACGTCACTACTTGATCATTCATCGACGCACGCACACAGGAGAGAAGCCGTTCCAGTGTGACTTTTGCATTCAGAAGTTTGCTCGCAAGATGACATTACAGATCCACCGAAGGACACACACAGGAGAGAAGCCATTCCATTGCGAGGTGTGTGACAAGCGTTTTGCCCAAAGTGACAAACTGCGTGTGCATCGAAGGACACATGCGCCAAAAAGGCGCTACGAGTGCGACATATGCATGAAGCTCTTTGCCCAGCGGCATTACCTGCAAGTGCACCGAAGGTCCCACACCGGGGAGAAACCATTCCAGTGCGATGTCTGCTTCAAGCAGTTTGCCCAGAAGAACACTTTGCAGATCCACAAGAGGACTCACACCGGCGAGAAGCCCTTTGAGTGTGACATCTGCCTCAAACGCTTCGCCCACAGACACTATCTCCAATTGCACAAGCGAACACACACAGGTGAACGCCCATTTCAGTGTGATTTTTGCTTCAAGCAGTTCGCCCAGCGGAACTCCCTTGTGATCCACCGCAGGACCCACACGGGAGAGAAACCTTATCAGTGCGAGGTGTGTTTGAAGGCGTTTGCCCAGCGGCAGTATCTGCGGCTCCACAAGGTCACCCACACCGGTGAGAAAGCCTTCCACTGTGAGATCTGCTCCAAGCAGTTCGCCCGGAGTGACACGCTTCAGCGTCATCGCAGGACTCACTCGACACAACCCCAGAATGAGCCTAAGACTTCACAGAAAGCAGGCTCTGGTTCCAACACCGCCAAAGGCATAGAAGAATTCCCCCCCATGAGTAGCTACTTATGGCAGTTGTAATCAGATGAATGTGTTAAATCATCATGATTGATCGATTAACATTTTGGTTTTAGAGTCATTTATTTAATTATGGATTATCACTGCCAGATGTACTATATATATATATATATATATATATATAGATGTATGTATGTATGTGAACACACACACATACACTTTTGTAATTTATACAAGGGTTGTACTGAAAAGTTCCCAGCCCAACCAAGAAGCCCCTCCTAGAAATTTCTGATTTTCAGTCATTTGGTTATATTTTGGAGAATTGATCAAGCCAGGGTTATTTTGATATCCCCCTTTTATTTATGCATTCATGCATGTGAGGGGATGGTGAAAAGTTTTCTGTTTAACCTGCTTCCCAGAATATTACAAAATGACCCCAAAAAATTTTTTTTTTTTTTTTTGTTTAGAGGCTTTGTGATTGGGTTGAAAACTTTTCTGTCCTTTTTTTTTTTTTTGTGTGTGTGTGTGTGTGTGTGTATCAAATAAATAATATACTTACACACACAAGCATGTTTACATTGAGGGGCTGCTGAAAAGTCCTCAGACTGACCAAAAAGCTGTCAAAAAATCTTGTTTTGTAATTTGGTCAGAAATGTTTTTGCCTGAAAATTTATCAGCACCTACATATTGATAGTTTTTATTTCTCGAGGGAAAAACTATCTGTAAACTGTGTGTTTGCCTTTATGTTGTGATCGAAAAGTTTTATGAACCTGTTGAATTTTATGGCATTTGAAAAGTATGACAAATTGGCTGGGGTTTAATTTTAGATAGGTTATTACAGTGGGGTATGGGTAGCATAACAATTAAACTAAATAGGGCAAACTGGAATCTCTAGCTATGATTGGTAACCAGTCTAATGGAAAGCCAAGTCTGAAATGTAGTGGGTAGAGCAACCCCACTTCATAGAATCTACTTGCAAAATTTGATTGACACACAAACTGAATTGAAAGGCCAATTGAATCCAGAATATGTCGCTGGGAGGAGGTGCTAAATAGCTTTTGGCCCAGCCCACTTTTCAAAATATTAAAGCTGTTTTTTTTTTTGTTTTTTTTCCCCTTCTTCCTAAGGTCTTCTTGGTTGGGCTGGGAATTTTTCAGCATTCCATTTATGTTCAATCTTACAAAGCTTTATTGATGTCACACACTTCACTCAGGTGCAGTAAAAATGTCTGCACTTGAAGCATATGCACTTGCGCATTGAATACATGGCTTGACAAGTGTTTACTAGGCTCACAGTCCTGAAAGTAGATGACAACTTAAATAAAACCATTAAAAAAAAAAATAAGCCTAATTGACTAAAAGGATGATGCAGTCTCGTAGCAGTATTTTAAGTTTTAAGTTCACCTCGGGTTTCATTTTACAATTGCATCACCATAATTGAACTATTGTTACTCATTTATCTCTCATTAATTTTAATTAGGTTGAATATAATTTCTTAGCGAAGGTGGATCTAGCACATGAATAGGTGAGGTTATCTTATTTAAATTATTAATTATCATTCTAAGGTTTTTGTTTGAATTCATTCTTTGCCACCATAATCATCAGCAATGTACATGTGTTTTTATCAATTCCATGTAGGTTTATTCAAGTCTTCATTTATCTATAGCTGCAATCAAATAGCACCAACATTTGAAATGTTGGTTGTGCTTGAAACTGGTTATTCATAAAGTTGACCTTCAACTTTAACCTTCATTGAAAATATCATTGATGTGTAAAAAGTTATTTTTAGAGCTGGACAAAGCTTCTTTTTTATTTTTTTTAAATACACAAAATTTAGAGTAAGTACATCTGGTGGTTTAAATAGTTTAAACAAAAATTGTTTTACCTTTTATAAGTGGAACAAATCTCTTTGTACAAGTAGGTGGGAGGAATGGGGGGAAATTCTTTTGATCCAACCCGCAACTTGAAAAAATCTGACCAGATCATCAATCCAGCTACTGATTCTGGGAAATGGGTTGGGCCAAGAACTTTTCAGCATATACTTATATCCTGTACAAGAGAGAAACTTAAACAACTACTTTGTGTCTATTTATTACTAATCAAACACATGGATCTTTTTAGTGGGAGTGGGGCTTTTATTTTTCAATTTTAAAAGTTTCTGAAGTCATTCAAATCTCAACTCAGTTTATGAATTATCCACACAAGTTAACCCTTCCATGCTGTATAGATTCCACTGAGATTATTCTCAGGCTATTGGTGGTGGCATTTTTTTTTTTTTTTTTTCATAAATGGCTTTGGTTGTTTCCATGGGAACTGAATGCAACGAAATATCTATATCATATTTTATTGTTCCATCTGAAAAGCGTTAAATTAACCAGGGCAGCTTTTTGATCACAATCTGGTTGTGTGTGTGTGTGTATATATATATATATATATAGGAAATCTACAATTAGCTTGGTTAATATTTTCAAATTCATCATGCACTTCAAATTAATTCAAATTAATTAAAAAATTAAAGATTATTTTTTTAGACAGGTTTTAATACATAAAATAGTTTTAAAAAAAATTTAAAAATGTTGTTTATTTCAAAGTGTGGATCGATGACTGCTTACCTGTCAGGGGCCAGTTTTCACATATTACTCTTTCTATCGAGCTTCTTTTGGGTGATTTCTTTCATCAGAATATCAAGTTTCAAATAAAATTTCAACTGATTTCTTTTCTGCCGTGACTTAACTCTTATAGAAATTTTAATGTACAAACAACATTTTATAGAGAATTTATAAAATTAAATAAACCCTGGGGAGAGTGAATGGCTTAAAAATATCACCACAAATTAATAAATCTTTTCATAAAGGATATATATGCATAAATTTAATACACAGTTAAATTATGTGAACCCATCAAGAATTATACACACATACATAGCAATACAATTTACACTTAACGGCTACCCAACTAATGAAAACAAAACAATGTAGAATTTAATAATTGAAATAAATCCATATTCACTAATAAAGATTTCTGATGGGACTAAATTAATAATAAAATGTGCTCAATTTACAGAGGTTTTCCGAGCTGTTAATCATTTAACTGTTTTAATCCAGAAACTCAACTCTTAACAGAATAAGTGCATATGATCTTATTAAAATCAGATAAAGTGGTTGTTTTTGGAAGATTTTTAAAACCTTATTGTAGTTGCAGGCAGGTGTTGCCAAAATTGCAAACATTTATGTGTCATAGGTCCCTATTATAAGTACAATGGAAGATTTATTTTATTGCAAAATAATTCTGAATAAGATTTGTAATTACTGTGCTAAACATATTTTGGAGTGCACTTGCAATTTTTTTAATCAAAACCAAGTCAGTCAAGGGTTTCCTATATATATATATATATATATATATATATATATATATATAATTAAATAATGGGGCCTGCTTTGTGGCTCAGGTGGTTATCTCTATCCTTTTAGTTCATGTCGATATAAAACCAAAAATTTCAGGTGCTGATTTCCCCCCAAAAAACAAACAGGTTTTCCTTAGTTGGAAGATTGACAATCTTTCTATTCTGTATATTCCTCCTTCCGTTTGGCCTAGTCCCAAACTAAACTGTTTTTTGGGGACATAAAAGTGTATTGTTTTGTTCATTTATGAAATCATGTTGGCACTCTTTAAATATGTTTTAGACATGTACCTACACAATCAATATGAATTGGTCATCTAAATTTGAAGCTAATAATTATGAGAGGATATTTATTATTAAATCCCTAAGACTACATCAAAGCTGAACTGATCTCAAACAAATGCCTGTCAGGTAAAGTCCTTCCATTTAAATTCAAGTTTAGTTGATCTTTGCCATCATCCCAAATTTAAGTGGTTGGTGGATTAACCTTTCATGTCAGATTCATACACAGCTTTACTCATTACAAAAAGACAATGAGCTACATTCCTACTCTAAAGGTTGGGGCCCAACTGAACAGAACTTTTTATTTTTTTTAACACATGTTCAATACTCTTTCTCTCTGCATAAAATTCAAACTATCATGTCCTGAAATAAATATTTTGAAACTATGAAATAAGAGAAAAATAAAACCCACTAGTTTAAAGCACTTATTACATTTAATATTAGTTCCTTCCTGCTTAGTCCTAGGTATGACCATAGACTATATTTGGCAGTAAGACCTCTGATCAGGAGATTGGAGGTTTTGAGTAGCACCGAACAACTTCAATTACTATTGTTCCCAGGCTGATAGCACCTATCAAGGTACCAGATATGTGCAAATAGTGAACCTCCCAAACAAAAAATTCTATGAAAGTGTAAAAATACTAGCAATACATTTTGTATAAAAAAAAGATCAACAATACATTTTATCTGTAGTTGAAGCCATAAAATTGCATTCAAATTATTTAAATTTTGCCATTAAATAACCAATAGAGGTTTTGGTATGCCACCATGATCCTAATCCATATAATAGCCTACAATTTCTTAAAGTGTATTCCAAAATATAACTTAAAATAAACATCACAACCTCTAGTAATTATGCCCACACAAATATGTATATGCACAAAAGCTGAGTATCATCTACCATGTATTCAATTGTGAAAGCAGAATAACATATTTTTATTACTTCAAAGCTGCCAAGAATATTAAATTTTGGCATTAAATGACACATAAGGAGATGATATGCCATTAAAAAAATCAACCAATCCTTCCTGCTGGTTGTGTTCTGATGGGCATTTGTTTGGACCAAGACTCTTCTGTTAATTCGGGTACCGTCGTCATCCAAAGGTGGTTTCATTCTACAACCTTCTTGGTCTTTTCAGAACCAATGCTGAGCTCTACTTTAAGCAGCAGATCTATGATCCTATATTTTTTGATCAGCATTTATGGCCAAGTTGTAGGAGAAAATCAAATAAAACTTGCTCCCTTTCAATAAGTAGTTACTCAATATACAGCTTTTAAATAGGTTTTTATTAAAAATAGACAAATTTCTAGATGACTTAATATGCATGTAGATTTGAAAAAAAAAAAAAAACATGCTTTTACTGAAGTAGAAACTGCAAGGGCTGAAAATCTCTATAAAATTTAACAGCTTGAAATCGATAAGTTGCTTGCAGGTATACATTCATTTGTGGGCACCTCTACAACATATATCAATTTTTACCCCCCTTTTTTTTTTTTTTTTTTTTGGTGGACAAGTTTTATTTTTTCCATGCTTGTAGTATTTATCTAATTTTATCTATTTCATTTTTTTTGTGTGTATGTATGTATAATAGCACCCATTGAGTACTGGTGTTAAAAAATAATAATGTATAATAAAAAAAAAAAAAAAAGCTAACATTTGTACTAATAATAAATATACATTTTTGTTTTGTTCTTCATTGTTTAGTACAACTGTGAGTTTCATGTGCAAGGCAATTATCACGTATGGATTGAAAACTGAGTTGTAAAATTTAAATATTAATGACTTGCTGTCAAGATAGTGCCATAGTCTATTTATGAGGAGGGAAGATATCTATTCTCCTTTTTAGAAATATGTACATATGTATGTATGTATGTACATATTTCTACAAAAAATGGATTTTATATATATATATATATATATATATATATATATATATATATATAATGAACATTGATGTCAACACTCAGGGGTGACAGGCTGTTTCATGCTAGACGCAATTGTCAGGCCGCCTGACAATTGCGTCTAGTATGAAACAGCCTGTCGCCTCTAAATGTTAACTTCAATGTCCATTTTTATATTCATATTTGCATATGCTTTGTCTCTGATATTGAGCACTTTATCCCATAGATATAGCACACCTTAAAACTATGTTTCTTCATATATATATATATATATATATATATATATATATATATATATATATATATATATATATATATATGTGTGTATGTAAAGTACAAATAGATTTTTTAAAATATATGCATACATAAGTAGGCACTTCAGTCAACACCAAGTGGTTTGCAGTCTGTTTCATGCTTGAATACAATCTTCAGGTCATCTGATTGGTGTAAATTTTGATGTATGTATATGTATCCATATAACAAATGTAGGCAAATATATATACATTCCTAAGTTCAAAATATTTAAAAAAAAAAATATAAATATATTCAATTTGTACACATCTTATGCATATTTTCAAATATAATTCACTTATCTACATATACAAATATATAAGGATAGACATCCACATGTATACAGATACATGCAAATGATGTAACAACACACACACATACACACACACACACATAAACAACTACATGCATATAAATATATATTTTCATTTTCTACCATAAATAAACTGCTTCACTATTTTAACAGTAGGTTATAAATATTAATGTTTAAATCTAAAATGGGCAGTTTTCAATTTGCACCTGGCGATTACTTTTTGCATGAAACTCAAAGTTGTACTAAATGGTGGGAAACAAAAGGTATATTTATTTTAGTGTGTGTGTATATATATATATATATATATATATATATATATATATATATATCCAATGAATATAATTTATAATACAATTTATATATATGCACACACAGAGAAAAAGTCAACACCACTACATAGCACATAAATTATTTTTTTAAATTTAGTATAACACTAATGTAAATGAGAAAATCAGCGGTCAATTGAGGGGGTTGGACAGTTACAAAAAGGTTCCTCTGCAAAACTCTGGAGAAGGGGTGCTGAAAATAACATCAATCAGCTCAGTGACAAATTTTATATTTGTATTAATCCTACATGCACATACACACACTCACATAAAGTCCCAATTATAAGGAAAGCTTTTGGGATAACTGTGTACAATAGAGAATTTGTTTTATTATTACAAGTAATTCTGAAATTAATGTTTAATTGTATTTTTAAAAAAATACTTCTAAGGGAGAGAGGTAAATAGATATACATACAATCTTAGTAATTGGATATTTGCAAGAATGTCTTGAATGTTGGTGTTTTGGTCATTCAGAAGCATGGTGTAGCACACACATTTTTATATATATATATATATATATATATATATATATACACTTAAATAACAGCTGAATTTTTTTTTTTCTTTTTTGAGAAAGTTTTAATTGAATTGTTTGTAGTAGTCAGTGTGTCTGTTTGTATTCTGCTTCCTGGAAATTTTATTTTATAATAATATTTTTTATAATTTATGTTTAATTTTATATTTTACACATTGCCAAATTTCATATCTTTTAATTAGAAGGTTCTGGTGAAAGCCTTAAAAAAATTTCAAACAGCAAAATATTAGATGATTATATCTGCCAAGTGCTTAAATTTTGACCCATTTCACCTACAGCTCAGTTGCAATTGCTCAAGCTTGACCATTACTCACCTGGTTGCCCTGAGTTCAGTTTTATCGCTTAGACGTAGTAGCAAATTGTATCACTTGGATGTTCCAAGTTTTTCCATTGATCCGCCTCTAAGTTTAAAGAATGACCTGGAAGCAGGAACTCATTGACTATTGCATCATTACTTCAAAGAACTTCTTTAAACAAGTTTAAAAGTACTAAAAGCAGTACTTGCAGATATCAAAACACAACAGTGTTTCAAATCTGTTGGGTCACTTTTAATAGCACTTGTCAAAATGACAGTTTTCTTTTTTGCATCAACCACTACTTCTACTTAGGATCCATGTAATATCTGTTCATTATGGGGAAAAAGTGTTGTGTGTGTGTGTGTGTATATATATATATATATATGTATATATATATGACAAATGGACACAGATCAACACTGGCCAGCAACAGACTGTTTCCTGCTTAAACGCAATCTTCAAGCCATGTCTGGTGATTGCATTGAAGCGTGGGACAGTCACCACTTGGTGTTGGCCTCAGGGTTCACTTTTATATTACATGATCTATCACTGATATATATATTAATGGGAGAGAATTAATATGAAAAACTCTTGTTTACTTTGGAGTAAATATATAGCTATATAGGTATAACCACTTGTCAGAACAGAATTAAACAGTTTAACTCACTTCTGGCGAGCAGTTATACCTCAAAACCCTGAAGTAAACATGACTTAAGTTGAACAAGACATTTTCATATTAATTCTATAAATACTATCTTCAGTATTGACCATTCTACCACAAAGCCTGCTTATCAGCAAATCACTAGAAAACCAGCAATTATTTTGGCTTCAAAAAACAGTATTTCAAATTAACACTAATATACATGCGCACACACACACACACATATATATATATATATATATATATATATATATATATATATACACACACACATATATATAAATCAATAGCACTTATCAAGTTATGTAACAATGATTAGAATTTAATGTATTTTAAAGCAAGCATAAAAGTCCAATCATCATCCCTTGATTGATTCCAATGTTTTGCAGAAAACCACTCATAAGCATCAAAGTGTGATGGTTGGAAAATATTTGGATTTTTAACTCTTTAGATCCTTTTTATATTATATAATTTTAAAAAAATACTTTTCATACTATAAGTAGGATAAATATGTTTGTTATTCAAGTTAGCCTTTGATTTTTTTTTATTACTCTATTTTGGCTGGTGGACTATTCAGCCTTTTTCAGGGTGTATGTTTTTTTTTTTTTCAATAATCTGTGGAAGTAGGAAGAGCCCACTGGCCAAAATATATTGATCTAAAGATGAATAATTTAACAAATAATGACCACATTTTGAGTTTCAATCTGTTATTGTGTCTTTTGAAATAATGAAATCAATTCTGATAAAGCTACACCAGTTGTTCGGATTGCTAAATGTTTTTAAATTGTAACAAAACAATATGACTTTAAAAAAAAAACGTAAAAAGAATCTAATTGGTAATCTTTATTCGGTGGGGAATCATTGGTACTTATAAAATATCACTTGAAGCTTAAAAAGAAAATTGCAAAACTAAATGCTAAATTTGAACTCCACTATTTAAAAAAAAAAAAAAAAAAGAAAAACAATTTTATATATATAAAAACAATTATATTGAATTTTAAAAATTCAGTATTTGCGTGCATGAAGGACTTAAATTTTTACATTTTGAGCTCTTCTATTGAAGAAGTCAAAAAATACTATCACTGCTATTAATTTTTACCCCTATTGGGATTCATTGTGTTTGTTCCTGTGACTTTTTTTTTTTCAATATAATTCCATCTTGGATGTAAAGGAAAATAATTTGAAATAAAGTATGGAATGGATGGCAACATAATTCCCTCTTGGGGGTAGCAAAAAAAATGTTTAAAAAAATTGCATTTAATACCAACCATATGAAAATTATAATTGTTATCTTTATATGTGAAAATGAGAATCTACCTTCCATTGTTGTTATGGCTTTTGTAATTTGTACTTTTCAGTTAGTGATATATATTTTTTTTTTTTTATAGCATTTTTGACAGTATTGTTTGATTTTGATTGGAATGCTTTTTTCCATATATCTTCATCTATCTTGATTCATGCTGGATGTTTGTAACTTTTTCTTTTTTTATGATTAAATCTGTTGAGCACCACATTTCTCTTTGTGAACCATTTCTGTAGTGAAAAGAATGACTTGAAATACCAGTAATTTTTTTTTTTAAGATTTTATTTACACTGTATGACAAAAATGGAACATTGACTTTTGATTTAAATCTGTACTAGAATCTTATGGACACTTTGGAGATTATATATATCTTTTTTTTTTTTTTTTTTGCTTTGTAATATTTTTTTTGGCCTTGTGTTTTAAAATCTGTCATCGAATTTCAATGGGAAGTTGTTTTTTTATTTCTTCCCTTATTTTGGGGCAAACCATTTCGTCATCTTGACTTCCTTGTGTGGGTTTGGGCATTCTTCAGAGTCTTATCAATATCCCTGCATTTTTTATCATGGAATGTACCATGGGCATTTTATAATCCTCATTGCAACTTTGTAGAGATAAACCATGGTGAACAATCTTTTTTGAAGAGTCCATTTACATTTGATAAAAGCTAACCAGAATTTTTTTTTTCAGCATAACTCAATGAACAGTCAAAAATATGAAGTAGTTACCTTAGTGTTTAATGAAGTGGGGTGGGATACTAAAATGCAAGACATTATGGTGTTTATTACCTTGGTAGTGTTGATTAAAATTTTGAATTTATTTTGGTATATGTGTACCAAAATCTTCCATGTTTTTAATTTTGTTGTTTTTCAATTCAAAATAAAAGAAATAAATTCAATATAAGCACTCAAAAAAAAAAAAAGGCCAAATTTTTCCTTGTGGAAGGAAAGGTGGCACCATATTGTGAGTGACACCATCGTATATTTGAAACAGTTTCAAGAACTTTTCTGACTACGATCCTATGCAGACTTGTATTTGCATTACGAGAAACACCCAAAAAATAGTGACATTTTAAACCCCCACCGCGTATGAACTTAAAAATCAAAGCTTAAAGGGTTGTCCCCAAGCAAACAAGCTGCATGATTCATTCCCATAACACAGGTAGGTTGGACAGGAGAATACAACCAATTAAAAATATGGGTGGTGTTTTACTAAAAATAACCCCAAATATTTTAGTACAGGTGTATGAAAATGCCAAAATTCCAGACAGTATGATGAAGTCATAAAATTTCTTCAGAGGTACAATGATATTCATGATGTCTTGAATTTTCTCCCCCTACCCTGCTCAGAATATGCATGTATTTAAATACCACCAACCTTTTTTTTTTTTCTTTTTTAAGCCATTTAGTGCAGCGTTATCCCAATCTCTGCTTTGTGCCATTCTTAGATTCAGTTCTATTTTTGGCCAGGAAAGATCACAAGACAACTTTCTCTATGAACTGATTTGTGGCAGAGAAAGTTGCACGTCACCCTTCTGATGTCTGAAGGTGATTTTTAAGGCAAAGAGAAACCCGGGATTTTGAATTTTGTTTTTTCCAGGCAGTCTGCTCCCCTTGCTAGCTTGGCACAACACACTCTTGGATGCTTTTTTTTCTCTCTCCACATTTGATTTTGCTCTACCAAAATAAGCCTCATAATCATCAAGATGGACTTTGAGCAAATTAGAACTGTGTCAGTCAAGTTATCTAACGAAGCAGAGATTATTGATCTCTATACTTGGCCCAATGTTCCAATTCAAATATAAGATATAATTATATCTATGAGGATGATTAATAAATATATATCTCAAAGAAAAACAAAAACCATTGATGAAAACAACAGACAACTTGACAAGATCTAAAACTCTTATCTAGATAGTCTTGAACAAAAATGACAATACTGATAAAAGAAAAAAGGTCTATGAAAGTATGGCTCTAGTCATAACCTGAGTTTCACATGATCTTATAATTTTTACCTTTCCTTCCAAAATTACTTTATTTCAAGCTTTGTTATAGACAATTGAACATTTGTGTTGTCATTATCCATAATGTTTTGGCATATTCATTCTACGGCCTTCTTCGAATACATAACTTGTATTTTTTTTTTTTTTTTTTTTCAATAATACTCTCTGGATTGAAGTCCAGTGAGTCTGGTAGTCATTTCAAGAACTTGAACCACCCCCTTATTTATTTTTTTTTAAATGTATGGTACAGAGTGTGAGTATCATCTTATGTCAAGATGATGCCATTTCTCCTCAGAATCGATGACAGTCTCTTTGCAAACCATCGCACTACAGCAGGTATTTGTCTACTGTAATTATTTTGCTTAAATTCAATATACAGGTCTGTTGAATATTTATTTTGGTGCTATGATAGGAACACCTCATATCATTTTCTTTATTGTAATGGGCTTCTGTTTTGCAAGGCCCTTTGTGGAGAGTTTTTAGTATCAGGTTATCCTATACTTTTATATGCATAATAGAATTGGGGACACATTTTCTGAGGGGGGAAAAACCTATTACACAAAGTACACATTCTGCAAATGACAGTGAACCATTCAGTTATTTTATTAGGAGTAGATAGGTTCCCTTATTGACCTGTTAACACTCCTCCTGTCTTGGAGTAAAGGTTTATCCCTTGTTTCCTGTTTGGGATTAGGTGTCCGGTTCCTTCTAAAGTCTTTCCATTCTCTTTCACTCCATTAAACAGTGATCTAAACTGTTCAACTGTCGAACTCTCTGCCTTTGGCAGAGAGGAACCTGGACAAGGCTTTGCCGAATGGCAAAGTTTCGTCCGGGGAGGTAGACAGACCCGAATCAGTTTATGCAGGAATACTTTTGGCTGAGCCTATGGGCTCCGAGAACCCATGGTAAACTCAGCCTTGTGCCACATACATCCAGGGGAGGGTGGGCTGTTAAATATTAATAGCCCGTTGTGTCTTAGTGGCATTATTACCCTGCTCGGGGTGAATTGACTTAAAAGAAAGAAAGAAAAATTTCTTTAACTGCAATAGCATTATTTCTTTTGAATTCGGGGGTGGGGGGGAGAAAGAAACGCTGTCATTAAAGTTAAACATGCCTACATTTCTGAAGCTAGATTCATCTCTTCTTAACTTTTCAAATCATCTTTGAGAATTTTTCTCCACTTAAGGAATCTATCCCAGAAATATTTGGGGATTACCTTTTCTAAAGTCCTAGAACATTACATGTCTTATGCATTTAATAGACATGTCCATTGTGGGTTACTTTTAAGCACCTTATGTTGTCACAGTAAAATTCAACTATGAACATTAACCAACCTTCATCATCATCATTGTTTAGACCTTTTCAGAATATCAGATTTCTAATATTACCTACGGGATCACATGGTATATTTTTTTTAACATATATTATCATACTGCTTTAAATTTGCATACTTTCTTTCCCTTATAAGCTAGTTTATAAAAGTTAAAGACTCCCTCCCAGCCAATCATGGAATTGAGCCATGACTCAGCGGAATAAAGTCTCTGGAACTAAAGACTTGAAATGAAAGTTAGGCAAAGATAATTTTATTATAGCTGACTGTTATTCCCCACTCCATTTTGCAAGAAATGAAATCATCATCCTATTATAATTATGCTCGTCCCTCTCTTTATCAATTTGCACAACCATTATGCCCTGCCACTACTACATAAATAATGGACTCTTCCATTTTGATTGGGTGGGGAGACACTACTTGGTTTCAGTGAGAAAAAGAAGAGAAGATAGAAGTAGAGAGAGAGAATCAAATTAAGCTTATAAGAACATGTACTACACTTTGATCTTAGCTGAAATGCCAAGAAGCAATGACGACCACAATAAATATGCCATTTTTCAGACACTGTATTTAACGATAAACTGAGTAAGGTAATCGCTAAAAAATCCAGTTAGAATAAATAATATAACATCATTTGCGGAATCATTTTTAAATTCTTATTAAGAGAAATGTTCATAAGATGGGTATTTGGCAAGTTATATATAATAATGAGCAAGGGTTTTGAAAAGTTCTCAGTCTGGCTAAGAAAGGGTAAAAAGAACATCTAAGGTGTTTAGATTTTGGGTAAGTGGGCTGAACTGAAAACTTTTTATCCCTCATTTGTATGTGTGCAATCTCTTATATATATATATATATATATATGTGTGTGTGTGTGAGAGAGAAATAGATATAGATACAATTACACAAACTATCTAAAAAAAAAAAATTAAATGTATACACACTTTGTATTCTTATCAGTATGATCTTAAGTTACATCAGAGATTTATAATTCCAAATAAAAGGATACCGTTATGTGATTATTTAGAGCTGTTGCATGTGTTCCAACTGATAAAATTCTGGGTCAAACACTGATAAATTTGGGGATATTTACTTTTATCTCATTTTTACTAGGGTTTTGTGCGATAAATGTTATCTTTTAGATGTCCTTATGAAAAAAAAAAAATCTACTGTCATTATTAAAATTCTGGTGTAATGAAACCAAAATAATTAATGGTTGACATGGCTTCATGTAATAAAAATAAAAAATAGAAAAATTTAAAAAATTTTATACAATTTTTTTTTTTAAAGTCAAATTTGAGTGCAGTTGCTTCTTAAAAAAAGAAAGAAAAAAAAGTATATTTCCAAAACGATCAAGCAAATTATTAAACCATCTTTGCCTTCAAAATGCAGAAGAAATTCTATATCCAAATTCTCAAAAGCAATAAACCAAATTTAAGTGCAGTTGCTGGTGAAAAAAGAAAAAAATCCTGTATTTCATGACTACAGGAGTCCCTTGATTAGTGCATTGAAATTTTTATATACCAAAATTCTATTAGTGCATACATAACGCTCGATTAGTGCGGTAAAACATTCTTCAGCTTAACCATAGCAATTAAAGATTGTTTTCTTTATAGTTACCAATTAATTAAAATTTTTCTAAAATTTAAAAATGTATAATAGGTAACTATTCCAGGGATTCCTATATATATATATATATATATATATATATATATATGAGAGAGAGTAAAAGGTTTGTCATTTAGCTGATTGATGTTACCTTCAGCATCTCAACTCTAGTTTCATAGGTGGGCCCGCCTATCCACTTGGGGGTATCAGCAGTTGACTGCTCATAATTCTTGATCTTTCTTTTTTTATATGCACTTACTGGTGCAAGTTATATATATATATATATATATATATATATATATAATTATCTTCCCAAATCAAAAACAAATTACTAAGATGATCGGGGCTCATCACAAAATGCAGAAATGAAAACAACATTTTAACAGATTACATAAAAATTGAAAACTAAAAATGATTGAAAATAAATAAGCAAACGACTAAGTAAACAAAAAAAAAATGAACGATTGCCCATATAAACAGAAGTAAATGTAATAATAACAACCAACAACAACTAATAAAGTAATCAATAATAATGAGTAAAAAAAGTTAAAATAACATAAAATAACCACAAAACTGCATTCGTATCCACAATTTCTACTCAATACCCTGAGAATAATTTGAAACATTGTTACTGTCCACCCAATAACTGTTAGAATAATACAATAGACCTACCTATAATGCACCATTGACCAGCATATATAAATAGTAGAGTCAAAACAATTCACATAGCCTGAAGATTGTATTTAAGAAAAAAACAGACTGTTGCTGCTGGATATTAACCTCAGTGTCCACTTGTGTGTGTGTGTGTGTGTGTGTGTATATATATATATATATATATATATATATAAAACAAACACACACATGAAACCTTGAATACAACAAAAACAAAACCCAGGCCAACAGGGAAAGAGAGAAGGTCCAAAATAAAAGCTATGAAAGAATCTTTCTTAATAAGATACAAAATACTCAATAATCAGTTTTCCAATAAAAACCAAATTCAAGTTGAAATCAAACCCCCAAATCATCAGAGGCACAAAAACATTACTATGACTCTCATGTTATGAAGCAATTCTCATTTTGCTTTATAGTGTCATCTTTTTAGATTGGATTATATGTTTGGGTCCTTCTATTATGCATGTTTTTTTTTTTAAATAAGATGAACAAAGACTAAAATGTGTAAGTGTAATTTTTCATATAAAATATTTAATAGTTTTATGTGAATAATAACATTTGATGGTTTGGTCCATTTAAGCAAAGTTGGTTAAATAATTATGAAATCAAATTTCTACATCCCTGAACATCCTTATAAAATAGTAGTTAGTACATTGTTAATTCTGTACTTTTCTTTTTTATTCTTTCTTCCTCAATACAGCCTACCAAAAACTTGTCAGATCAGAAGTACATTCTATGAACAAAACGATTAAACGATTTGTCCATTAAATGATTCTATTCCCTTAAGTTCCTATGAAAAACTTTTATATCATAAAAGCTAATCAATATCTTCTTATATGTTACTTGCAAGGTTATCTGGTGGAGCCCAGGCTGAATTAGCTTTCATCTTTATTAATCTTTAACACTCTGCATTATTCATTACTTCCCGGAAAACGACCATGACTGAAATTAAGTAGAGCAGTCTTGAAAAACAATGCAATGGAAACATTGCAATGTTTTTCAAGACTGCTCTACTTAATTTCAGTCATGGTCATTTTCTGTTTGCATAGCAGGGTATGACAACACAACTGTGAAATTCAAACATGCTATCATTTATTCATATGAGTCATGTGCCATGGCAAGATAAACTTTTTGCTTTGCAAACAAAATCACTTCCAGAATGTTAAAAGTTAAAAAATGTCTGTTTTTCAGAGTTACAAGAAACAGAGCAGAAAATAAATTCTTCAATAGTACCATATGAAAAAGGTTTTTCTTTGACCAATAGGAACCAAAATCTAACCAAAATTGAAAGTTTAAAAAAAAAAAAAAAAAAAAAATTAAGTGCCTGAGCAGTACTTATTTTTATCAGGTTTCAAAACATTGAAGTAAAAATTAGTTAGGATAATAATATTTTATATATATATATAAACAAACTAATACAAGTATAAAGTTGGTCACTTAGCTGATTAATGTTACATTCAGCATCCTGACACCAGAGTTTCATAGATGGGCCCTTCAGGAATCACTCTACCCACACGTCAGAGGAAAGAACATAGGGGAAACATTTATAAATCTAGCATATTTTGCTTTTAGTAAAGCTTTCAGCATAGAATGTGATATGGATAAAAAAAAAATTATTTTTGTGTTAATTGATTTTCATTGATTAAACAGATTTTACATCCATTTGACTTGTCAAACATTTTTTTCCATATCTCATTCTCTGATGAAGTTTTAATAAATGCAAAATATGTTAGATTTATAAAAATTTCATTCTATATATATATATATATATATATATATAATTTTCCAAAAATTTCGCTTGAGGATGAAACAGCTTGATACTTTAATTCAATTTAATTTTAATAGTTATATTGAAGTTTTTGGTTCCTGTTTTTGAAACACAAAAACTCTTATGTAGCAAAGGAATCATATTTTTTTAAAAATAATTATAAAGAGAGTGTACTTGTCAAAATAAAACAAAGCAATTACTGGAATTTCAGAAGTTACACAATAGCATCTTCTGATCCACTTATACATCAGCCATGTCTTAAGTATGTTAAGAGTTAGTAAAATCTTGTGATTAAAGTTTTAGTATTAGTTATGAAAATAAGAAAGCCTAAAATATAGATTGAGGAATAACAGTCCCGATGAAAATTTCATGGTTTTCCTATTTACATTTTCTGATGAACCATGATTTTTAACCCATTAACTGCCAGTTTTTTTTAATTTTTGACCCCAGACATGTGTCTTAGGAGTTTATTTATTCCTTATGTTTAATTTCAGTAGTTATCATTGTTGTTTGTATAGAAACTAGAACATCAAATATATATGTGCATAAAACATCAAAAAATAATATTGATTAGAAATAATACAAAATACTTTTCAAAATAGTCATTATTTTTCTACTCGTGAAATGTAAAATTACGACAGAAAGTGTCTTCTTTCGGCTAATAATAAAAACTTTAAAGGCTAAATGTTGTAAAATCTACCTCTGCAAATGCAATGTATGTAAGCAATTCAGTGTAAATACAAGAAATAACATGTAGTGAGTTTAATTTTAACAGATCCCCAAATGGGCCTCATGTCAGGTAATCAGTTGTTTCACTAAACTCTTGTCGAGCTCTGTGACTAAATACCTGGGGAAATGTTCCTATTGCATCGTTAAATATTTGAGCATGACAACTTTAACCAAGTACTGTAATAACAATCATAAGTGTAAATTCAGGTTATTATTTTAAGAAATAAGAGGGTACAAACAACAACAACAAAAAAAATAGATTCAAAATTGTCATGGCTTTCCATTTCATTTAAGCAGATGTTATATGCATAAGACAGTGGCGTAGCTAGAGTAAACATCACCCGGGGTGGTCTGCTCAAATGTCACCCCAATGACCTCGATTCACCCTATGCTGAATGGTTAGCTGAAGCTAAATTTTCATACATGCTCTACCTCTACTTTACTCTACTGACCGGTACGTTACTGTTTACATGTATGATCCAAGACAAAATCCAATACCACAAAATAATCAGTTCAAATCAAAAGCTATTTTTCCTACTCACAAATTTCCTGACAATTTATTAGAAAATTTCTGACGGGGGGACAAAACTGGGGGGTCATAAATTATTTCTGGGAGTCATATGCCTGCCTGTGAAACCCTGTGTCTCCACCACTGTTTTCAGACTATTTTGGCACCTTAGCCTGGTTGAAAAATTTTGTTGGGGGTGACATTATGTCACCCCTCCTGTGCTGGCACCCGGGGTGGTCCATTCCCCTCGCCCGTCCTTAGCTACGCCACTGGCATAAGAGCATCAATGTCTCCTGTGTCTTCCCTTTCTTTTTATGCATTTTCTTTTCAAACTAAAACAAAATAGCATCTCTGAGATATCTTTTTCTTCCAATCAAAAAGAAATGGTCCATTATTTATCTGAGGCAATAGCAGGATGTACTAACAAATGGTGAAGCAAGCACAATTATAAAACTATATATATAGATATATATCTATAGGATTTCTCCATATTCTAACAGACATGGGGAGTAATGGCCTTAACCTGCCTGTTTCATTTCAGAGTTGTCTTCTAGCCTATCCCATCCCCAAGTTTACCCATAGCTTGGACATAGGGATTTGTGCCTTTCCCAAGTGCATTGGAATGGAGTTAACATGATGATGGACTTGGCAGGAACTTGAACTCTGTCTAGTGATTCCTTTATTTATGAACTGGTAATATTTGTTCACAATAAATATAGATTCAAATCTTAGATTATTAGAATTGATAGCTTAGAACCAGTTCAATAGAACAGTTCTGACCCATTTATTATACACTTATCACATTCTGAGAGAGACAAATGCTTTCAATCAAATTTTTGTTGGATTAAATGTAGTTGTATTTACACTTTTGCTTATATAATATAATCTTTGATTTATAATCTACATGAAAGAGGTGTTGAAAAACTTTTAGCCAAACTAAAAAGGAAAAAAAAAAAATTCTGATGTGCCAAAATGATTCTGTTCTTTGAGTAAAAATTTTGTTCTATTTTACAAAACATTTACCAATATTTTGGTGGTGGGAGGGATTTAGAAGGTGCTTCATAAATATTAGCCTAGTTAAACAGATGCCCAGAAATAGCTTGGCATCTTTTACATTTTAAGTGAGTTTATCTTACCTAGGAGGGGTAGCCAAATTACCACAACAAAACTCTCTGTCCTCTATCATCAAAAATTGCATATACAATATCCTATGCAGTTGTAGAGAAGATAAGGGAAGAACTAACCAGCAATTTTACTTCTTTTTTTTAAGGTTTAAGAACATAAAAAAAGGTAAGATAATGAAATATATTTCCTCCTTGCCTTATGCATTGGATTGAAGGTGGCTACAGCCAAAATGGGAGGGTCATTTACGATAGAGTCCAACGCTATAAGTGTGTGTCCTCAGCAAACAAAATAGCACTACAAAATAAAGATACATTAGTAATGCCAGTGTCTCATGAACATACAAAAAAAATGAGCAGATGTTAATTAATCTCTTTAAATTTTCAGAATGAATACAATCTAGCTTTCCCTTTCAAAATGAATTCTCCGTCTGAAGAATAAAGAAGCTACAATGTAATAAAAAAAATGTGTTCACATACATAGTAGTTAAATAAGTATTCTAACTCTGGTTGTATTGTCACAGTCTAGCTTTTTTATTCTTCAGATCATAAATATATGAATAAAAACGACAAGGAAAAACTATTCTTAGTCAACATGGATCGTCCTCTGAGGGACTTTATCAAGGCAATGTAAGATTTATTTTGTTGCAGGTATTTATATACAAAAGCAAGGATGTTATTGGTTTATCATTCTTGCTTTTGTATATAAACACATGCAACAAAATAAATCCTACATTGCCTTGAGGAAATCCCTCAGAAGATGAAATTGTTGACTAAGAATAGTTTTTCCTCGTCTTTTTATTCATTTTGTTCCTTTACACATTAACTATCTGAAAATTATATATATATGAAAGATTAATGAATTTTGTTTTTTAATCTAACATTTTTATTTCTTCAAACATTATTCTTAATTGAGTAGGTGCTCTAATTTATCGTAAACAGAATTTATTTCATATTCATTAATTCTTTAGAAATTGCTTTGTTTACATTTTGGAGACAAAACTGAGCAGGTATGCCATTTTGAGAAAATCTTAACGAGTCAGTGTGCTTTAAAGGCAAAATAGATCCTTGCTTAACTGTGAAGCTCTTTGTAGCTAAGCAGTTAAAGCACACCAGATCAGATTTTTTCTTTTTTATTAATAATGCCTCCATTATTTTTAGCCTTTTTATACATGTGGATGATGCTGTAATATTTGTATTATAAAAAGTCAACAGTCAATAATATCAACTATGAACTTGGCCACAATGTGCATAACATGTTTTGAAAATAAAACATTGCCATAACTCTAGATACATACATAAAACAATGCATATATTCAGTTAAAAGTGAAATAAAATTCATCCTTGATAAAGGCTAAAAGTATAGCCAAAAGTGTTTGGATATATGAAACACTTGGACAATTTTTATATAATTTATGTCCTGAAAAAAAAAATTATATCAACATGAAAAATTACATAAAAAAACTTAACCACAGCACCTTGTCACTTGTCAGTCGTTTTTAACAAGACTTGCATATATTTTTTTATTTTAATGTTCGTATGTTTCGAGACTTCTTTTCCTTTCATCAGCTATGGGTTTACATTGATTGAATTTTTGAGTTTCAATCCTATGGCGGCATTGCAGGACTTGTAACAGACAAGAATTCAAAACTCATAAATTCTTGAACTCTTGTTAATCCTCTCCACTATTTTTTCTCCTAAGAATTTTGAATTATTGTCCATTATGAGTTCGTATTGTACATTGGCATTTGGACTTAAAAATTAAATCTATATAAATCTTTGGCTGATGAAGGGAACAAGTCTCAAAACATGTTCCAACATTAAAAAATATATATATATATATATATATATATATATATATATATATATAGATAGATATATATATATTTTCAAATGTTATTTTTAGTGGGTACCCATATTTGAGTAGATGTTCTATTTTATTTAAACTATTTATTTACTAGCCTGCACACTCAAGAAGACCTATTTCTCCAACAGGATTCAAACCTGCATCCACCAACACTGAAAAACACACACACACTATATATATATATATATATATGTGTGTGTGTGTGTTCCAATAAAATTTTGGAATGATTCATTAATACCATCAGCATCAAATTAAAAGACCATGAAAAAGGTATTGAGGTTTTTTCATTTCATTTTTTTCTATATTTTGGGTTATTTTCCAGGTTTTGTGAACATATTTAAATATAGATTGTCT